>JBBPCX010000016.1:15015756-15035756 GCA_037974365.1 Hydrocynus forskahlii | reverse complement strand
AAACTGTTTATGAAATACAAATTATTTATGTGGCAGCAGTATAATTAGCCAATAGTTGCCACCATGTTCCCAAGATGTGTGGTATACTTTATTTTTCATGAACTGTTGAAGTTCTGTCTTTGATTTTGCAGGTATGTGGCATGCGTGCTGGGGGGGGGAACACAAGGGACTGATCTAGTGTGAGCGAGAGACAGAGAGAGAGAGAGAGAGAGAGAGAAAGAGAGAGAGAGATAGAGATGAAAGGTTATCCAACGCAGCTAAGATTTCCTCCACAGCCTTGTAATCAGTCTGCGCTGTCATTCAAATGCCACGCCGGTCAGAGGTCATCTGGTGAGATGGAGCACTATTATCATACATGCTTTCATCATTCCTGTCACAAACAGCCGCCTGCATCATGCTCTGTCACACTCAAGAAACGCCACTGCACACTTCACACAGCATGCCTGCAACCTTAACTTCGCTGCTAATTACCGTGCTGCTGCTGTGGATGATGCACTCTTGTGTTTGTGTGTGTGTGTGTATGTGTGTGTGTGTGTGTGTTTGTGTGTGTGTATGTGTGTGTTTGTGTGTGTGTCTCCTAGACCCGCTTCACCCCATTAGCACCAACAGATCAAACTAATCTGGCTGGCTGTGCCCAGTGTTGCCCTGTTCCCCAGAAGAGGATCCGTCTGGCTACGGCGCTGCTGTCTCTGCGCGGGGCACTAAGTCCAAACCGGGACAATCGTATCACTGTCTCTCTGTATGGATTATGTGTTTGGACTAGGGATGAACACTTTAATCACTTTTATAATACAAATATCCACATTCAAGTATGTCAATAACAAAGTTTTTTTTTTTCCCTATTGTTACAAATGTAGGGTTTAAGCATAGAAGAGGTATATAGTTTGCAGTTGGGAATAGGTGGTTCAGTAGATCCCTATTATTACTGTTTTTTTGTTTTTGTTTTACAATTTCTCATTCTGTTTTAGGGAAAAGTGATTTAACATAAATGCAGAATGCCCAAGGGATGAGCATTTGAATTATTTTACAATACAAATATTTGAATTATTTTACTATTAGTATTGGAACCCAATAATCCAATATTTACAAACTGATATGTTGGGTTTTTTTGGGGTTAATTTCACATTTTTCATGTTAACTGATCCTCAATACTCTATGTAAAGTGTATGCTATAAAGTGTGCGCTATTGTATTACTAGGTACAGATGGATAATAGTGAGCACAATTTTTAAAAATGTTTTCATAAATAGCTTAGCTTAAAGGTACACAATTACAATTTAAGAAAAGGTGTTTAAAGGGGTTCCCGAGAGGAGCAACCATCATCGAGAGTATCTCAACAATATCACAGCAAATCAGTGCCCATTCCAAAGTAGTACACATTCTACTCCAAGCTCAGTGAGCTGTTCAGTGGTGTAACATTAACAGTAGTTTGGAAAATATATGATGGCTGCACTTCTCGTGATTCAAGGTAAGGATCTGCTAGTCCTCAAAACTTGATAACATCAGAAAGAGAGACTTACATAACTAGTAGAAAAGGCTCATCAACTTCAGTCTACTAACATCATTTCTTACAACAGAACAGCTAGGTAGAAACACTGCTGTTTGCTCTTGCTTTCTGAATTGGTGTTGCTTTCAGATTTATATATTTAATGACTGATATATCTACCATTAAACTTTGTACACTGCTGTCTCCTCTTGGTCTGCTGTGTTTATATGGTATCAAAGAATGTCATGGCTGCTGAGATTGAACTGGCCTGAGTAAACCAATCGTGTTTATGACTGTGCTTTCTGAGTGAGACATCCTTGAGAAAAACACAGAAATCCAAGTTTTAGAGTACCATTCGAATGCCCCATTAGACTCCATTAGCCACAACCCCCAGTCAGGCAGCCAACAGTGCAGTGTATCAGTGGTAAGCAGGCGTGTCCCAGGCCACTCCTGGACCCCTGCTTATTACATTATTCTGCTCCATTGACAGACGCTGATCTGGAGATGTTAAAAGCGGCGCTTTGGATTGAACGCAGCTCGCACTTCAGCCCGCACTTCGGAAAATTGGTGTTGACAGACTAGCATTAGGAGCTATCTGTGTGGAGGATCAGCTGTCATTCTTGTAGAGGCATGGCTAAGGGAGTGAGAGAGCGAAGGAGAACGGTGGAGGGGGCCAAGAGAGTGCAGCAGTGGAAAACCCAACAAAAAGAAAGAAGCATTTGGTCCTATGTTGTATCTTTTGCTAATAGCCTGCATTTAAATTAATTCAATTCACTTCCTCATGTCAAGCGCTTGATTAACTCACGATGAAATCCACATGGGCATTGGAGAAAAAGAACAGAGAGCTTCCAGAAATTAGAAGACCTTACAGATTCACTGAAAAAGCTGAGAGCAGCAGCTGGAAGGAAAAATCTAAAGGTCAGGGGCTAAGGCAGGATAGAGTGAGAAGGGTTCAGATCAGGGCCAGAGCAGCAATTACAGATGCTTCACGAAGCAAAAACATTATAGATGACTAAACCAAACAAAAGCTGGAAATGAGGCAAAAACTTATAGAGCTCAGAGGTATAGAGAGGTTTATTTTGGCTTCCTAGTCCCAGATCAACAGTTCACTAAGAAGCTTTAGGGTGGTAAACCACCATTTACAAGGACTGGCCCAGGCAGCATTTTACAGGATTCCAAAACTCAAAAGCTCATTCTCAAAATCACAAGTAAATCTGAATATCATTTATTTTGTCCATTAGTGATATTGCTGTCACTCTTTTTAATTTAGTGTTCAGTCCTAAGTTGCGCTAGACACAGTCCATGAAAATGTGAGCCCTTTTGATCTTCCAAATACATATGTATGTATATATATGTATATTAGGACATTAACAGAAAAGTAGACTAATCGACTTCAGAGGCACAAGTCGACGCCCCCTGAGAGAAGTCCAATAGTGGTGTGTTTTTTTCCCTCTCTCTGTGCACACGCTTGTGTACACAATGCAATCTCTGCCTCTGATTGGCTGACGCTGACACGCGTTCCGTGACTTAACCAATTATTATAGTCCCTTTTTAAAAAGGGCGGTAACGTTGGGGTGTAGAGGGGAATGTAAAAAGTCTAAAAAGTGGTGATCTAGTAGTTACAGAGCACAAAAATGTGTTTGCGGGGGTAAGTTGTTTGACACTAACAGGGTTAAAAATACAGGTTTTAAACCCAGTGTGAAACTGTTTAATTAGAAAACAAATTCAGAAAAAAGAGGTGATATTCCCACCTGAAGCAGTCATGTAAAGCTGAGTCAGAGTCAGGCTGGAATGGACGCACGTTTGCTAATACTTCATTCACACTATGCTTCTGTAGTGGGATTGGCTGATGAAAGTTACTGTAGTTTAGGTTATTTGTGGCTTAAAAAACACTAACATTTGAGCTATCAAACCATTTTACATTGCTATTTAGTTTAGGACTAGGCTTAATCTGTGTCAAGAAAGCTCAGGACACTGGTTAAAATAAGCTTGGAACTTGTATTTGAATTTAAATGTAAGAACTGTTTGCATATTAACACAGTTTCACAATTCTTGTCTACATAAGTAAACTGAAAGACAGCAAAGTGATGAAACATACACTGACCTGCCACTTCAATAAACCTTGTACCTTCACTCATTGTCTACTTTATTGTTCATTTATTAACCTCACGTTACTCATTGTACAGGACCCCTACAGGACCTGGTGAGCAGGTATTATGTGGGTGGTATTTCATTCTTTGCACAGCAGTGGCAATAACATGACAGTGGCACACTGTCGACATACATAATGTGTGTATGTCGAATACAACATTGCCGCTGGAGGCTTTAAATATCTCAGTGTCAGTGCTGGACTGAAAGGAGTACACCAACCAAAAATATCTAGCCAACGTGTCCTGTGGCAAGAAACTGATCGCTCATTAAGGATTAGAAGATGACTAACACAAACCAGGTAGACCAACAGGTTAGATGTGTCAAATAGAGTGGACAGGAAGTGGACACAGGGTTTATAAACTCCAGTAGCACTACTGTTTGTGATTCACTCTATGCAGCACAAACACAAACCAACAAACAAGCAAACAAGCAAATAAACAAACATTCTCCGACCACGCAAGTGTTCCTGCTGTGCTGAGAACAATCCACTCCCCAAACAATAAACTGCTCACTGGTGGTCCGGTGGGAATTCTGACCACTGATGAATGATGTGGGGACTAAAATAAATTTTGCAGAAAAACAGATGGACTACAGCCTGTAACTGTAAACTACAAAGTGCAGCTATATGCTCAGTGGATAATGAGTGTAGATGCCAGGTAGGCGTACCTAATGAAGTGTCTCATCAGGGTATGTCACATTTTATTCACCCTAGTCTTCAAGTGATATTTGAATCATGTTACCTCAGAGCCAGTACATTAAACAATCTGGTTTGTAATTTTGATTTTTAATTAACCTTCCAGCTCAAATTTGAAGAACTGTAAACAAAACAACTCACATTTTACATCACATTCCCAAACAGCACAGAGAAGTAACCATCAGTCACTCAGCATTTTCCCCACTGCCCACTTACTGCCTGCTAGAACAGTCAGGTAGGGGAGAGATTTTAGGTAAAATGGACATTTGGGCTGCTGTCAAGTTTGGGAAATGCTGTGGAGATTTGGAGTGTGACAGGTTTAGGCTGTAGCAGCACACAGCAAATCTGTAGTGACTGACTCCATGTTTCTGCTGTTCAGCTGTACAAGCCTTAGTGTGCTGAGTAAAGCAGCACAGCAGGAAGTGCGGAGGGTTCACACACATCAGTCTCTCCCAGTGACAGTCCTTCTATTTCTGTCTTCCATATTGCTAAAGCAACGCTACATTTCATTTCATTACAATCCCAGATGGTAGAGTTTGTAACACGGAGGTTACGTGTGGAAGCATGATGCATCAAAGGAAACGACAGAGACGTGATCAGAGCGACTGAACCCAGAAAACAGACGAAATGTACAGACGAGCCCCATTTCTCTGCACATTCTTCCATACCAAGCACAACTGGAGCATTAGGAAGTTATCTGCATTGTCTCCCTTCTATGCCTATGATAATTGTTGTTTTTTTTTTATTCTCTTACTTTTTATTTCCAATCTGTTTGCAAATGATAAAAAAGTAAAACTCAGAATGAAACTCATGAAAACAGAGTCAAAGAGGCAAAACAGCAACAGTAAAACACAGGTCATTAATTCTCATTCACTGCAATGCTGCCTGCTTTAACTGTAGGTTGTTGCTGGGGAGTGGCTGGGTTTATCCCAGGGCCTACATTTAAGATTTATTTATAATTTATTTAATTTTTTTTCTTCCAAAAGCCGCTTGCTCTGGAGGAGTCAGTAACATGCTCAGAAAGGTGTAGCGCTACAATCTGGTGATTTGCTAATTAGTCACTAGCTTTGCGATACTCCATTCTGCAAATCTCTCAAAACATATTAGTGGAATAATTGCATGGTGGTGAAACACAGTAAACAGTATCTTAGGCATCACTGTGAGAAGGAAGGAGAAAAATAGAGGAGAGAGAGAGAGATCTGCTGTGCTTCTGAGCTCCACAGCTCCACCCAGTGGTGGTCTGCAAGACTGTTCTGGAAGCAGTCAAGTAGTGCAGCGCCCATCAGCTGGGGAGGCGGAGGTGGTAAGCATTACCAGGCTTAATAAGGAATCTTTATGGGGAGCTGACAAGGATATGTGAGTCTTCATGCAGAGTGAAGCATTACAGTGGAGAGAAAGAGAGAGAATGTAGCTTCATTTGTACAAATGAACCAAAAATTAATACTTGTAAATATTGCAGTTTTGTATTGATGTCTCTTTGGCAGCGATGCAAATGAGAGGCCCAGAAAACCTGCTGTCACAGGAATGATGCCATAGCAAAGGGTACACAACAGAAATCAGCAAGGATCAGAATCAGCCAGGACTGGAATCACTGAGTATTCCTGACTAGTGATTAAGAATCTTTTGACTTATTTTTATACTGAATGATCAGTGACGCAAGTTTTGATAAAAAAATAATGCAAGCCAGTTACTTTCACCCAGACATTTTTTGACTATGTCCATTGCTGTTTTGGGTGCTAAAATAAACTAAAAATGAGATAGCACCCACCGGAGGAACCATATTATTCTCATTCTTGAAAATGATTGCATGTAGTCGGAATGAATGAATGAATGAATGAATGCTTGGGGTAGGAACTAATGGGGAAAAATACTGTGTCTTGAATTACTGTCATTCTTGGTTAAAATAAGGGTAAAAGCTATGAAACAAAGGTCTGTTTTGGTCCTCAGCTCCTTCCTAATTAAGTGAGTTAGTGAGTTTAGTGAGGAAAAGAGCACATTCAAATTGCCCATAACTCAAGGGGGCACTGTATATAAGGTGGAAATTTCAGCTCACTGAGTTAAGCATGCCTGTTATCATGGTGTTTAATTAGCAGTCGGGTTTATTGGCAAGACCTGGGCTCGTGTTCATATGCAGTGCTGAAAGTCTCTTAACTGAGCTCACAGTTCAGCAAGAGCAGCTGCAACAGGAGATGAGTTACATCCATCTCAGTCAGAGAAAGACAAGGCTTAAGGAGCCACACCCACAGCATAAAGCTCTTTGATATTCCACTTCACTGAAGACAAGCTACTCAATGGGAGATTAATTACAGGCCTGAACTAAAAGCATATCACACTCCATTAAACAAGTTCTTTGATCCAGCTACCTGGGTGCTAGGAGAGTGTTCAAGACATGTCTGCGAGGAAATATAGGCTGCATTATCAAAGTAATAATAGATATTAACCCCTTTCAATGTGGTGCTCTGACAGTACTGCTGTAGCAGTATAACCAACTTCGACGTGAGCGAACTGCCAACCCATTTTCAGCTTTGTCTCATTTTACATAATATCAAGTGCAATACATGCCTTGCTTTATATTGTGTAGATTATACACTACCAGTCAGAAGTCTGGACAAACCTTTTCATTTAACGATTTCCTTTGTTTTCATTATAGGCTACATAGTAGATTAATATTGAAAACATCACCTATTCCTCTGATGACAGCTTTGCACACGCTTTGCATTTTTTCAATCAGATTCATATTGGAATGGTATGTAGTTAACAGGTGCGCTTTGTCAAGAGTTTATTAGTGGAGTTTCTTGCCTTCTTAATGTGTTTGGGATCATCAGTTGTGATGGCAGGGTTGGTACACAGTTAGTGATCTTATTGGACTACGGTTCTACTCCACATTATGGAAAAAAAAACACTTAAGTAAAATGAAACAACAGTCCATCATTATCTTATTACAAAACATAGTATGGTTTGTTTAACTCTTTTTTTGTTGACTGTATAATTCCATGTGTCCCTTCATCATTTTGTTTGTTTTCCATATTCATTTACAATGTAGGAAGTAATAAAAACAAATCAAAAACATTGAATGAACGTTTGACTGGTAGTATCCAAACGTTTGACTGGTAGTGTATATGGCACAACACAAAACTATAGAGTTATGCTTTAACCAGTTTTGCAAATTATGAATAAATACATCAATAAATATATTTATATTACATCTGTTATAAAAAAATGTCTCTGTGATTACCACTGGGGAAATATAATTAACTGAAGGACATTTTAATCTAAGAATTTACATGATGTCTACTAGTGTGTACAGAGTGTTCAGGAACTCTTCAGGGATCACTGATGCATTGAAGTGTAAATATGAGGTTGCTTTAGTTGCTCATCAATATGAGTAAGATTTGAGAATACACGAATGAAATAACCACAGAAAACCAGGTAGGAAAATGTAGGAAAATCATATTCACGGTTAGGGCAATTATTAATCAGATTAAAACAGGAGCTGTAGTAAACCGGCCTGGAAGAGGGTGCATGTGTATTTTTGCCTGGGTATATAAAAAGATCCATATCCCCACTGTCAGGGTGAAGGATCTGTGATGTTTCGGGGCTGTTTTATTTATTTATTTTTTCCAAGGCCTTGAGAACCTTGTTAGGATACATCATGGATATCTGTCTGCTTCTACCCTCTAAAAAGTAAAACTGGGTTGTTGTTGGATCTTCCGACAGAACAATGATGCAAAACATATTAATCCAAATTGGGTTTTCCCATTCGAAAATTGTTCATGATCACAAATTCAAAATCAGAATCACTCTGTGTAGCTCTGTCCTGTCCACACTTATGCAGTCTTGCGTTGTATCTGTTTCTTTGTGCTGCACCATGGTCCTGGAAGAATGTTTTGTTTCCCTGTGTAGATGGTTAAAATGACAACAAACACTAACTTGACTACTTTATGAGATTTTTAACATCCCATCCCAACCCAGTCCCCCACCTTAAACCCTGGCGGTTGATTTGACGAGGTTTAAAAGAAAAGGCCTCGGATCCTGAAGAGGTTCTGTATTGAGAAGTTGTCCCAGGCTCCTTGCTCTGTGGTGTATAATCTCATAAAAAAATTATGGGAGAGAAATCATTGCTGTGATGTTGCCAATGGCAGGATGCACAATGTACTAACTGGAGGGGTGTTATGATTGTGAGATGAAAAAAATGCTCAGGTTTGTAAAAAAACTGCTCAGGTTTATTTTCACATATCAAATTCATATAAATTAAAGGTTCGACTTCTCAGTTTCAATGTGTGCAGTGTCAGATTAAGTAAATTAACCAAAAAATGTTTTTTAATTATCTTTGTTAGTCACCTTTACCAAGGTGTCAATAGCTGCGAGGCTGATGAATTTTAGGGAGACAGCTGACATTAAAATAAGAGGATAAAAAAACACTTACAACCAGTAGTCAAACTTTAAATGGAATGCTATTGATGCTGTGCATTATATCACATAGTGCAATACAGTACATATGATGCATTATTAATTATCAAATATATTACACGGTGGTAACACATTATAGGTAGACTACCACTGATATTAAAATATCATTTCCTAAAAAAAGGAGGAGAGAGGAAAAAGCCATCATAATTACAACCAGTATGATATTTTAAACCATAAGCAAGTCACTTTGACAAAAGCTTGGCTTCAAACACATTTCAGCCAATCAGACAGTTCCAGAATAACCGAGAGCAGGGAGAAGTCTGCCGTCTCTGATTCGCAGGTTTTCAGCACCCTGAGCCTTTATTCGAGCTATATTAGTCAGCCCAGTGACGTCCACGACACCAGCCTCCAACACGTGCTAAAAATACAGCAGCCCACGCAATTAGTCTCTCTCGCCCACGTCCTCCTCCTCCTCCTCCCTCACTTCATAAAACATTTACGCACAAGGCTCTGTTTTTTTTTATTATTATTATTCTGAAACTTTAATTGAGCTCAGTGAGGAGCTTAGGAGGGGTTACAGTTCTGCAATGTTTCAGAGTGGTGCTACAACAGCATTGTTTGAGACTGGAAGAGTGGATGAGTGCAAAGGGACACTTGAGCAAAGCAGTCTGGAGCTTAATAAACCAAGCAGAGTATGAAGGCAGGAAAAAACTCAAAATGAGGCAACACAGACATCGTCTGGTACACGGAAAATAACAATAACCTACAAAAGTGCAAAAATAACAAGGCTCTAAGAGACATCAGGACTAACAAATGCAAAACAATGAATGCAAAATGTGTGAAATAATGTGAGTTAATTAACCATGAAGATATTTTTGACCTTCATTACCCACATTTACCAAAGTTGCCAATAGTTATGGAGCTGATTATACTCACTATGAGGACTACAGCGGGCACTCAATATCACACTATTCTTAAAATGGGGGGGGGGAACAGCCAGCAGTCAACATTAAAACCATTAAAAAGGTAATCAATGTTGTGCTATATATTGTATGATGTAATACATACCATATGATGCATTATTTATTACTAAACGCATTGCAATATAACAACACATTTGCTTTTTCATAAAATCTCTCACAACACAGCAAAAAGGTTACTGTGTGGGAAAAGACATTCAGCACTGCATGTCTAATTTTACCTAAAAAGAGTGAGTGATGTGGCAGTGTGACTGCTACAGCTTGCACAAACTGGACATTCATACACACAGCATAAGAGCTGTGGAGAGGTCCAGCAAGTTGTACAGATCCCTTTTCCACTCGCATCAGTCACTTTGTCTAATGAAATGATTATTCATAAAAGAAAATGCTGCATTTTATTATCTGCAGCAGTTTTCTGCCTGTAGATCTTTCAGAGAATATATATGTAGCACAGCATGGTTTGTAGAATTCATGGTTTCTGCTTTTTCATTTTTATTGTTTAGCCTTTATTGATGCAATTACTTATTTCACGTAGTTGCTACGTGGCGCGTGCAACACAGAAAAAGCTTTGTGGTATTTCTGGGACACACTGCCATGCTACTCATGTAGGATATGTGGACACACTAATCTGCCGTAATTAAATCAAGATGATCTGCGTCGCTCACGCCAAACAGAGGAAGAATGAGAGAATGAGGTTATGATTTATTTGCATCAGCAATATACAGTTGTTGTACAGCATCCACATATTCCATTTACAGCATCTTGGCAGATGCTTTTATCCAAAGCGACTTCCATTCCCTAACTACAGGGGACAGTCTCCCTGGAGCAACTTGGGATAAAGGGTCTTGCTAATATGGAGCATTACTTTATCACAAAATGGCTGATAAAGGTCTGAAGTGGACCATTCCATTCCCTCATATGAGAATGTACTTTTACCACAGTACTGTTACTGTTGAGTTGTGAAATAGCTGTCAGAAATGTGTAAATATTCTTATATTTTCTTGCTATTACTGTAGGCCACATCCACGCATGTGTTGCACTATAAGCATTTGTTGACGTATACCATAACAGTCCTACCACGCTCCACTTAATTACAACCACATTATTATTGAGATGGTTTTTTTTTTCTGTGACAGTCAATAGAAAGAAAAATGCTGTCTCTGTAATAGGAAATCAAACTGAATATTCCTGTTGAAAGAGAATCATGATAATATTATTAATATAATTGTTTATTTTAGTGCTTCAGTGCTGACGTATAAAGAATGTCTCAACAGTATGGACTAAATGGAAGCCCATTTCGTTTTTTTATTTGGTGTTTGAACTGCTGAACTGCACGAGGCCTTAAACATGCCATACTTTTCTGTCAACTATACTTATGCATTTTTAGGGCAGAGAATAAAAATGAATGGACATTTTTACTTTCTTTGCTCAAGGTGTAAATTAGCTTCAAAAATATGCTGCTGGGAGACTTCTTTCAAAGTCACTGTCAACATGGATCCAATTATGTTTCAGTACAATTTCGTAGTAGTCGATTGCAACTCAGGTTTGTGAGAGTGCGTCAGATTACATAATAATGGATAGAGGGGCCTCCCAATCAGTGTGAACAACCTGTTAGTAGTGACATCACTAATGATACTCAAAATGGTAGGCACAGCTCAGAATGGTACGCAGCCATTTTGGTCTGAACCATTTTGTCCCCTAGGTAATCAGATCACTATGCACTACTCCACTGGTCTATGGATGAATATAATTGAGTAAAAAAGTGCTAAAGGAGAACAAGCTGTCTAATAGCAATGTTAGCAATCTGGTTACATTTTGTGGCTCACGTTGAACGACTCAGCAAAAGCAAATAGTCAACCAAAGTATGACCTGACAGTTGTGCCCAATGTACTATACAGCTTTTATAGCTTCAGTCTACTATGTAAACGTGTGGAAAGAGCGTCTGAGGTTAACACTAATCTTCCCTCCCAGAAATGTTGCACAATACTTTTTTGGTTTAAACATACTGTAGTAAACTTGACCTGTAAAATGTGTTATTATATGTGATGAGAGAAAATGAGAACAGTGGTATTTGGCATACAAAATCAACATCCAGAAATAAACCTGTCCTTCACAGATGAGAAACTGACAGGTTAAAATTCATTATAAGACCGTTGTTATTTGCTTTATACTCTTCAATGTTGTCTTTCAGAGAGTACAGAGAACTACATTAAACTGGAAGAAAGAGTGTCTCCTTCAAAAGTTTTCTTTTGTGGGGTGGGATGGCATGATGTATGATGTGGTGCTATGTGATATGGCAACTAAATGGCGATACTAGTCCTCACAAATAGAAAAATTAACATAGTTGTTGGCAGTTTCATGTTTAGTGAATTTGGGTGCATTTTTAAAATTATCTTCCCAATTTTCTGTTCTCTGATATCTAGTTCCCCCCCTTATATGACGTTACCAAGGGAGCAGAGTGAGGGCTAGTACCACATCTTTTCAAACTGTTGCTAATGCAATGTTACTGGATAGATCAACACATTTAGAGGAAAATGACATCCTTTCATTAAAAAAGTAATCATTTTGGACTACATTTTGAACACACTTACACATACACGCCCTATTTAAGCAATGTTTCAGCTCAGACTGTTGTGCTGGAATGAGGCACAATACAGGGAGGTCAATCTGAATGGATGTCATTTACATATATCGGTTTTAAAGGAAAAGTAACAGAAGTGGATCTGTTTAATTTTTTGGGATAGAGGGAGGATACAAACTGTCTATGTAAAAGGAAAATACAGCTGTTTTTGGAACGTAAGGGCCATACAAGAGGATATGTTTGATACTGTCCCTTTAATGCTTGCATAATGGTCTTTTATGGCACCTTTCTAATAATACTGTGTGTCCCAACTATTTCACTGTGTACTACCATAATTATCACTACAGTATTTGTCTTTGCTTTTCTATCTTGTATATACTGAAAAAAAGTGACGCTGAAAAAGTGAACACGTTTAATTCAAAAGAGTGCATCATTGCACATGAATTACATCACTTACATCAACACAGTTACTGAAAAAAGTAGGAAATGAGAAAGATAAAGTTGTTTTTGGAAACATATTCAGGTACTTTGGGACACTTTAAGAAACCCCTGTCTATATGTTTTTTTAAACCAATAAGAAAAGAAAACATTCTAATTAAACAGAAAATAATGGATTTATTATCAGAATAATTTCACTTTGACTGCTTGTACCAGTTAAAGTGACTGTGATGTTTCTTTAATAAAATTTTCATAATGCTGTTCAGGTATAATGATAAAATTGAACTGAACTGGAGAAGCAAAGCTACTTTAGCTCCAAAACAAACAACGAACAAAAACACGAATTCTGATTAATTCTGTGTGCTTTACATTGATTGAACTCAAAAAAAAAGTGCGAAGTGGGAATGGTGTGGGCTTCAAGATGCAGTAAGCAGCATGTGCAGGCTTCCCTCTCACTATGACTGCTCTCCTCATCTCTGCTGGAGTTAATTGCTGTATGGAGCGCAAGCGTCGCCATTAGCAGGCATGCTGAACATCCGCATGTTTTCTTCCTTTAATTGGTGACTCTCTTAACCTGAGCCAGTGGAAAACGAAAGCGCAGATGCACTAACATTGTTCATTCTGCTAGGGGACCATGGATACATTACACCCACGGGCATAATTGATGGAAGCCCTCCTGTGACTTAACTTAAGAGACTAGTGTTTATTAAACAGTTGTGTACATAGCTCCTGCAGTCACATTTGTTCATTCAGTGTTTACTGCCTAAAGGTAACTGAATTCACCTCCAAAACAAGGGTTCAACTGTGGTGAAATCTGAAAATTAGTGATGCACTGATTCACTTTCTGAAGAACTATAACTGAATCATATAAGTGTCAGAGGTGTATGCCTCTTGGTTTATGCATGCATGTTATGAGGTTGCGTATGTTTTGTTGATTTCCTATGTGAAAATGACTGTGCATACAGTGTGCATCCTCTGTAAAGGATGTATACTTACTTTCAGAAAAAAATAAATCAATAAAACATTTCACTAGGGACACACAAATTATTGGCACTTTTCCACTGGCACAAGGAACCATGCCGTACCGTGAACAATTTTTTTTCCAATACAAATAAAGCAACCCATACCCAGAGCCATACCCGTGCTGTCAGTGCATCACTGCTTTCTGTTTGGTCGAAATGGTGCCATCACAACATATGCAGTAGTACCAAATAAAAAGTACACTATGCAATACAAATAATGCAAAAATATTAAAATATAAATATGGACTCGTCCATATGAAGATCATTGTTTTTTTTGTTTTTTTTACTGCCTGTGCAGCTGGTGACCTAGTGGTTATGGGCGTTGCACCTGTAATCAGAAGGCTGTGGGCTTGAATCCCAACACTACAAGTGGGCACCTCTGAGGTAATCTTGAGCAAGGTATTGTACACTGCTCCCCTCATTGGTGGCAGCCCAGCCCAGTGCTGTGCTGTGTTCATGCCTGACTATAAGCAGCCACTTTACTTCACTTAAAAAACAACAATGGAGGTACAAACTAACAATTGGGAAGTCAACAAAGTATAAGCACTACTATCTGTTTAAGCTGAAGATCATTTTCAGTGGTTGTTTTCTACGGTGCTAGTAAATGTATATTTCACACAGTGAGAAACAACTTAGCTGGGTTGATATTCATCACATGGCTAAAGAATGAAAACTCTAACAAGACTATAAATAATAAAAGACAATATCAAAAGCAGCTCTGACAGAAAAACTTTCAGCTGGTTTGACTCCATGGACGACTGGCCATAAACTGTGGGGAGAGAACAGCAGCGCTGTTCTCCTCCAATGAGACACACTGGAAAATCAAAGCATGCTGCAAGTTCCATGCCACTGCTGTATGGTTCAGGTGCAGCAGTTCCTGAAGGCCTATGGAAAAGTGCCTTTTGACTAATGATTTTATGTGTGGTGTGTGATCCTGGAGACAAAGCCAAGTGTGTGTTTTTGGGCTGTAGGTGGAACATTGAGTGCATCGAGTGCAACATTGTGTTCGCATAGTTCCAGCCTGCTGCCTGTAACCCCACCATTCCTGATCTACAACTGTACCCCACCCCCTACCTTTCTCCCTCATGTGTTTATTTTCTCAAGCTGTCTGGCCAAGGATGGCTCCTTAATTTCCTCTGGGAGAGGCACATGGATGCTCCAGAGATCCACAGAGAGAGAGAGAGAGAGAGAGGGAGAGAGAGAGAGAGAGAGAGAGAGAGAGACAGAGACAGAGACAGAGACAGAGAGACAGAGACAGAGAGAGAGAGAGAGAGAGAGAGAGAGAGAGAGACAGAGAGAGAGAGACAGAGAGAGAGAGACAGAGAGACAGAGAGACAGAGAGAGACAGAGAGACAGAGAGAGAGACAGAGACAGAGAGAGACAGAGAGACACAAAGACAGAGACAGACAGAGACAGAGACTGAGAGACAGAGACAGGAGACAGAAAGAGACAGAGAGACAGAGACAGGAGAGAGAAAGAGACAGAGAGAGAGAGACAGATGGGGCAGAGAGGGTGGAGTGGTGGACAAGAGAGAGAGAGAGAGAGAGAGAGAGAGAGAGGAGACAGAGAGAGAGACTAAAAAAGGAGCAAAGGAGAAGCAAACGACACTGAAATAGAACAAGAACAAAAAAGTAAATGTCTCTTAGTTTTCCTTTGGTTCCATTTTTATAGCTCATGAGCTTTAAACGGTAAGTCATGTGTGCCCTAAACCACAAAGTCTGCACCAACTTATTATGAGTGAGTCGAGATACGTTTTTGGGATATATTTAAGAACAAATTGTCTTTGACTGCTCGTTTGTTAACGTTAGTTTTGCAGCTCCAGTTCTCAGCGAAATTTGGATTTTTCAATCGCATCAAAACTGTGTGAATTAGTCCTCAAATGGCAGTTTTACAGATGTGAACCTTGGTGATTTCCCTGCTCAAATACTTCTACTTAACATCGGAGTTAACTGCTGAGTAAAATCAGTTGTGATTAAAGAGGGAATTCTCCAAACTGCTCTTTCCAGAACTGGAAACTGTGCCTTTGATTTAGATGATGAAGATAAACTCCCTCCTAAAACATGTGATGCCTTTCAGCACTGTCCCTTCTGAGGAGATAATATTAATAATTTTATCATTTTTATATGAACACTGATCATGGAATAATGTGGAAAAATACAATCATATCAGAAATTCAACTATTTTCCAGTTATTTTGACTTTATAATTTTTTGAAAAACCTAATTTACCACATCATGGTCAGTCTTTTCAAAGTCCTTGCATGTAATTATTACAAAAAGAAGGTCATCTATAAAACTGCCCTTAATTTTCATTCTGCCTGCTAAAGGTCTATGCTGGCTCATAAAGATCGACATCTGTGGGTCATACTTGGACCGCTACTGTATTTCCATATGGTAATTTTTTTTACAGTCCCTAAACATGTCAAAGAGGTTATGGTAGTCCATATAAATAAATGTTCTATCTATGAAAAAAAATGCATCAGTTTTAACAAAAAACTGTAACAAACTGTAGTCTTGGTTGCAAACATATCAACCATTTTCGCACCCTGTGTTCAAAGAATTACAAACACTTTAATAATAAAACTGACCATATAGTTTGAAACAGATTGAGCTGGCAATAATGGCAGAAACCAACACATTTACATTCGACCACCTTTTCACACTACAGCTGTTAGCTAGCCACCAGCCAGTTGTCAAGAGTATCTGTCCCTACATATCACAACACAGGGCAGCCAGTCAGAACAGAGATCATGTTGATACCTCTATATTATAGGTACCGCAACAAAAGAGTCTGTTCAATTTTAGGGGATACAGGGAGGGTGAAGAATTGTAAAATGGTAAGTGTAAATTGAGTTAAGGTAACTCGGAGAATCATTTTTACCTTTCCATCTCCAGCGAGGGGAACAGAGAAGACATACTCCAGCTGGAAAACCATGCTGAAGGCTGAGTGCCTCATCATCTTCAGCTCCACACTGCCACGCAGCATCAGGACAGCACCAGGAGATGGGCTGCAGGAGAGAGACAGGCATCAGTAATCAACACGCTCTTAATCAGCACCCAGAAGACAAGAGATGAGTTTCAAACTGTGTGTGTCTACCACTATTACAAAAACAAAGATGACTCACAGCAGATGCTATGTCCTGATTCATGCATGACTGCAATATTCAAATGGTCAGTGTGTAACACTGCCTTCCTCATCCTGGTTATAATTTTATTACATAAAATTTAGTCTAATTGAGCTTAACGGCTTATACTGGAGGTCCTCGCTCACTCATACGCCACGTTACTGCGTATTCTTCCGCGCGCACAACCAAACAAGTTCGCCCACGTAGTCCGTAAGTACGAGGCTAGCAGTGTAAGCCAAGTGGGAGTGGGAGTGGGAATGAGCGTCGTAAACTCGAAACGTCGTATGTCAATACTGTTGTAACCCGAGGACCTCCTGTACAAAGCTGCATGTTTGTTTTATTCTAATTTTAAATTCTGAATGGAAAAAGCAAAAGCAGGGAGAAATGCAGGACATCTGTTAAACAGAGGAAGAGAGCTATTAGACATATTAGGAAAATTAACTGTCAAAAAATAATATTTCAAGCTCTGCTATGAGATAGAATGGGAAGTGATTCAAAAGAAGCAATGAAATAAATGAATGATCAGTTATCCATGATATAGGCCTAATATTAAAATAATTTTACATGTGTGTAATAGTAATTCCAACATTGCTCCCACATTTGTCTTCATATCTACACAACTACCACAACAAAACGTCAGACTAAACTTTTTGAAACTTGTTTAAAGAGGTCACATCTTTAATCAGCTACAGCTAAAAAGACACTGTTTAGCTAATCTCTCCTGTTCAGGCATGTACATTAAACACGGCTTTAACAAATTAAATGTCGCAGAGAGGACCAAACTCGTTAGTAGCAAATCGAGCACAGCGAGGATCGTGCTGTATGAGACATCAGTGGGCTGTGTGGGGCTAGCATTATGCTGCTAAATAACCACTCTGTACTAATGAGAAAAATAATTGACTCACACATGTGCTGGAAGTCTCCCGAAGAGTCCAGTGTGTGTAATGCTAGTGCTGAGCACAGAGGTCTGATTCAGTGAGATCTGAGGAATTCTATTATCCCACCACACTTTACACTGCATAACATTAGTAAGGGGAAAATGCATCATTTATATAGTTTGCTTGTCATTGTGTAAACAGATCTTAAACATTAGGCTTATTATTCACTGTGTCTAACAATACATCTGAAGCTGGCAGGTTTGGGTAGTAGATTTGCTGTTTCCTGGTATTAAGTTTAATATATTTTTCTATAATAGTCTTTATGCCATTCAATGTATGATCTAATTTAGTGACAACGTACCAAATATAAAACTCAGTGTTAAATAATAAAAATGACTCAATGCTATGTGAACTCAACTTTAGTTTAATGAACGCCGCTGAGTTGTCCAGCTCTGCATTACTGAATGTGTCTAGGATGCATATGCTATACACTGCAGATGGAATATTAAAAACAAACAAACAAATTAAAAATAACAAATTAACTTGCAAGGTTTTGATTACAGAACTAATTGGGGATGTAAAGGTTCATCCTTTTCATGGTCCAAGTTCACTCTTTGGTTTCTAAGCCATGGTTTGGTTCCAGTCTAGCTTGGAAAACAAATTACTAGAGGTAATTTCAAAATGAGAATGAACACAAATGACTTTCAAAAATCCTCTTTCACTAATTTGTTTCCAGCATTAGGTCAAAATCCAACCATATGCACTGTGTTAACACTGCATTAATGACTCTTTCAGCACATCAGCCAAATGGCTCACTCGAGTGTGCTTCTTACAGAGGACATGTCTTGAAAACTTATTTTTTTTCCCCCCATGTATCAGTTAGAAGATCGAAGATTCTTTATTTGTCACATGTATGGTCACAGAAGTACAACACACAGTGAAATTCTTTCTCTGCATTTAACCCATTCACCAAGTGAAGCAGTGTGTGGGACGGTACCTTGCTCAAAGGTACCTCAGTGGTGACACTAGCAGTTGGGACTCGAACCCCCAATCCTCTGATTGCAGGGCCAATGCCCTAACCACTGTTACTGTAGAAAAACTGTGATAATTATCATGAGTGCCTTACCCAACCCACCACAAAGTTTTGTATTTGTTTCTTCAACCATTTGTCAGTCCACACCTGTACTGAAATGTGATGAAAATATGAAATACTGTGCAAATATGACTCATGCAAATTTTGTTTCATGTGGCTCGAACACTTCTAACAGTGATCAGAATCCTGTGACTCAAACATGTTTTGAAGTGATCCAAAATCTGTGGCTTAAGCATGTTAAAAGGATCGCAATCCTGTGGCTTGTACACAGCTGAAATTTTGTAGCTCTTGCACATTTAGCAGTGTGACTCAAGAACACTTAAGATTCACATTTGTGTATTTTTTAAAAAAAACGGCTTAAAAAATATCAAATCTATGAACTTTGTCTTCTGTAATGTTTCTTTAGGCCATTTCATTTAATCATGAAATTTGAACGTGTGAAGAATTCCATTCAAGTCAGCTTCAATTATCACTCAGTAAATACTGTGAATTACTCAGTAGCTGCTATGAAACTAATATGGTCAATTCTTCATCTCTGCATGGAGTGAAGCAGCTTGTTTCTGCCAATGCCTGCATAATTACAGCCCATGCGCACGCCACAATTCACAACAGCACATTCATAAACTGGCAGCTGCAGCAGGAGTCCCAGGCAGGCTTCTGAGGCTGCATTAAAACAATGACCCCATGTGTGAATGTGTGTATATGGAGCTGAGTTAGTAAAGGAGATTCATATGGACTTTAGTGAAATGCTTACAGACATCAGAATTCGATACACATTCAATTAGTTTCAATAAACCTCTTGGGGTCTTGGAGCACTTTGGAATGAGTAATGATGTTCACTAGAAAAAAGTTTTTGCTGCATTTTTTGCATGCTATGTAAATCTAAAATGCAGTTACACTGAGATAATTGAAAATGTTGGTGTATAAATATAAAATACAGATTTTCAAGATCTAAAAGAACTTGACGGAATTTGCCACAGAAAGGCCCATATCAGACATTTTTCTTACATATTTTTTCCTCTGTGGACCACTAACGATTTGTGTTTTATATGAGAATTTTCCTATGTTTCCATCTAACAACCCTATGTTTAAACAGGCTATTTTTATTAATGTATCTTTAAATGAATTCAACCATAGATGCTAAC
>JBBPCX010000016.1:14993722-15014151 GCA_037974365.1 Hydrocynus forskahlii | reverse complement strand
CCACACTGAAGTCTTACTATTACGCTACAACACGTCTGAAGTGTGGTGCAGAAAACTAGTCATTCCACAGAAGCACCTGTCATGCCTCCATCATGGATGACAGACTGGTACAGTTAATTTGCTACCCACAGTCTGCTATCACTTTCCTTTCACACATTCACACACTTGCATGCTCACATACACACACAGACACACAATGATTAAGACAGTGGCAGTATTGAGAAATAAAAGTTATCACTAATTAAACGCAGTTTCTGTCAGAGAGCAGTCTGTGGCGCCTCCGTTCCAGAGTCTTGTGCTGAAGTTAGCCATAAACGACATCAGGCAGTGATTGGTCGTGCGTTAGCGGTTAGCTGCGACACGTTCAGTGTGAACTACAAAATCTCGCACGTCACAGTCAGCGAGGCTGTCGAGAGCTGTGACAGACGGCATAAGGTAGACGCTCCCTAGCTCTCTCTCTCTCTCTCTCTCTCTGGTTCTGTCTCCATCAAGCTTTAAATATAGCCCTGTTTCCAGGCACGCTTGGTGCAGGGGGGAGCCATATGAAAGACAGAAGTTCAGCGTGCTGTGCTTGACTTTTTCGCCTCCTGGCATTTCTGCCGGCCTGACGTACAGCATGAACTAATAAAGCAGAACCTAAAGCTGGGCCTGCCCAGGGGACAATCATCTGGCCAAAGCGAAAATAGATTTCAGAAGAACAGTTTAGGTTTAAAAGATTAAATATTTAATGCCCACGGAGAAGGTGTGTAAATCACTTCCGATTCATATTTTATATAAAACATTTATATAGAGAAAAGGTTCCTTGCGCAGGGGAGACAGAGTAGTCAGGCACAGCAAGAAAGAGGACAGGAAGAGCTGGGGACTGAGAGTTAAAAGGTCCAAAAAGAACAAAGTCAAGGGCCAGAATCAGAGCAGTAAACTTAATAAAAGGAATGATACAGTTATGAGTCACTTAAAAACAGTTATATGACATTTAAAAACAGGGTAACATAGAGGAGGGGGTTGAGGCATGGCTATGGAAAGAGAGAGAGAGGTAATGCAGGTGTATTATACAGTGATTTAAAGATCAGAAGCAGGATAAAAGTGAACAGAAATGTAATTCATGAATGAATGAGCTCCCAGCGGTAATATGTGGAAGGAAAAGATACAAGAGACTGTGCTGGACTGATGTTGCCCACATGTATCTTCAGAACTGCAGTGAATACGAGTTTCTCTGGAAGTGGAACTTTAGAAGTACAACCTTTTGATCCTTGATTTTCCAGTGTGTGACTGGGACTGGATTGTTTTTTTTCCTTTAAGGATGAGGACAGTCATTTACATCTGTATATGTTGATTGCATTAGGTAGAAAAAAAGTTCAAGTTAGTAGAGCATTTACCAAATAAGCTTAGTTAGCCAGTGGGATAAAGCGACCCTGTCTTGTCCACATTCATACACAAGCAAATGTAGTACGCAAATTAGTCATTTCTAAAATAGAAGAACCTTCACACTATTTCCAATGTGTTTTTTTGTTCTTTTTGAAACTCTGAGGGTGCACATACTAGATACACCCCATCTACAAAAAGACAACATGAGGAGTTCCTCCACTGTATACAAGAGCTAAAGCTGTATAATGAGCAGTTCTGAAGGTATTTTTGTATGTCAGCAGGGGAGTTTGAGGCACTGTTTCTGCTTGTAGCTCCTCTCATTAAAAAGTCAACATCTTGCTTGTCATATAAGCTTGTCATGTTGACGTACATTTGCTTGGACCGCATCCATGAAAACAGCTCTCTTATTGGTCGGGGTCATTTTTTTGCATCTATACGAGACAGAAAATCAGCTGACTTTAACTAAAACATTTATAAAGACACAATTAATATGCATATGTTTGCCTTCAAAAGTTCTGGCCTCTGTGAAGCATATGTTTCTTGGTCCTTGGTGTGAATAGGCCTTTACTGTTGCATTAACGTAAAGGAGCTCACCTTGTTCAGACAGTCCTCAACAGTGTTAAGGTTAGGATTAGCACCAGGTTTAGATTTAAGTTAAAGGTTAGGTTTATGTTTTGAGTTGATGTTAAGGTCAAGGTTGAATCCAGAATTAAAATGCAGAGAAATGAAGGTTCTCTTCATAGATTTTTAGTTCAAAATAAATGCAAGATCTACATCTACAAAACGCCTACAGTGATGCTATTCAAAAAAGGGGTTTGCACCGTATTATAACCTGTATTATTTCTAGATTCAGGGATATCTTTTTTTTTTAAAGGAATACCGCATTTCAATAAAACCAAATATTTTTGGTTTGAAATGATCTTGAGAATTTTGTTTTTGTTAAAAAGTGGTGCATATTATAAATGATGACAACATTCTGACTAAAACTGATAATTACTTTCAGGGGCGTGTCTATGGGGGGGCTGGGGGGGGGGAAACCCCCCCCCCAGGGACAAGCCCTGCCCCCCCGAGGCAGTGGCGTGACCATGGGGAGGCTGGGGTGGGCACTGCACCCCCAGAGATAAGCCGTGCCCACCCTGCGAAATGCTCTGTCTGTCCAATGAAAACTCTGGAGAAAAAAAAATTGCATAAGTGGCTTATTAAAAAGCAGACATCTTCAAACTCTGTTGCTAGCACCTGCTGCTACCAACATGGAGCACAGAGCATGACACATCCCCCCCCCAACCCTGTAGATGTTAAATAGCCATCTACAGACCAGGCCATTTCAACTCTCCTAATAGTCCCCAAAAATTAAGGTTAAGCATACTGGAAACATATTTGGAAGAATACATTTTTAACATTTGCAGTAAGCAACATAATTCGTATTTTGAAGACCATATGGGCTGATTGGCAATGGACCCACCTGATGTCGTCGGTAGAAGTCTGTCTGAGGCCACTGCTCCCTCTGGTCCCTGGAGCCCTTGGCTCCAGCACTAGCACCTGAGGCCTCTCCACCCAGACCCAGCCGTTGTGGACCCCTACGTGCAGCCGGCGCTCCTGCACCACCACTGACCGCACCTCCACGCCCAGCTTCTGAGTAGAACACACATACAAACAGCACGTGAGGGGAATACCTCAATGTCAACATATGGAATGCACACAGACATACGAGACGAATTCCATCAGTAGTATTCCACACACACACACACACACACACACACACACACACGAGAATACATTAGGCATAATGAACATGTTGCATGTGTGATTACCCTGAAAGAGCATCTCTCGCAGCATGACCTGTTTGCCTTTAATCCTCAGGGGGCTAAGCCAGGTAACGTGTACGTGTCATGGCTGTACATGGCTATCCTGAGCTTATATCAGCATCGAACACCGGCCCGCTCTAGCAGTTGCCTCTTTGCTCGGCCTCTAATTAAGGCAGCACCTCTCTGTTAAATGAAGTAGACAGTGTAGGACTGGGAGGAGAAGGAAAACCAAAGGGGAAAACTGCCAGAAGAAAGCCAACATTATTTGCATACTTATGTAAACCAGATTTATATAGACCAAGTCAACAACTGGCTGTTATTCCATCTAGAAAAAGACCTACAGGTATAACATTTTCATGCTATTTGAAATAAATGAAAGTAAACACTGTTAAAGTTTCAAAACATATCAGTCACTGCCCAGTGTATGTAGTTTATATACAGAAACTAAGATGCAAAACTACACTTAATTCACGCTGGATAGGAAAACCTGGGGGCAAACGGGCCAGTTTATGTTCTTGCATTCCAAGCCCAGCATAAAAAAGATGGTTCATTTGTTTCTTCAACTTATGCTAAAATAGGATTGGAAAACTAACAGATAAATGTAGTAGATATTCCATGATTAGTTTAATGTAGTGAAAACTCGTTCACAGTAAGTCAGATTTTCTTAAGGGTGGTGTAATGACTCCAGTCATAAGGGCTAGAGATGTTAACTTAACTAGTGGTCTTCTTCAGTCATTTACAGTTAGCTCTTGAGATCTTGCACAGCACATGTAAAATGGTACGGTAAACCGAGGGAGTGTGTTTGAGCAGGGAAATCTCCAAACTGTGCTCCATGAACAGTTACGGGCACCCCTGCAGTAACCAAAAGCATGTGAGACATACTGCTGAGCCAAAGACATCAGGCAAGGCAAGCCAAGTTTATTTATTTAGCAGATTTCATGACTAAGGCAATGCTTTGTCACCGTGCTTCTCATAAAAAAGAGCATTAGAAGGAAAATAAAGACAAAGTACTTGAATACATTCAAGCAAAAAAAGAAAATGAAAAGGATGCAAAGCGTTATTGCCTAAAGCAATTAAACAAATACAAACATAAAATATAGTGCAGTAAAAATAAAGTACAACCTTCATTTCTCTTTTCTTGCACTTTATTTTACACTTAAGTGTTTTCTGTGTAGCCATCACACACATTATTTGTTTTAACCTGAATTAAACCTACTACATTTGGAACATATCTAAAAAAAATCTAGATTTGAGAGAATGTGGTATGTTTATATTCTTTAAATATATCAAATATGTACTCAGGGCCTAAACCATTCAGTGTTTCATGGACTAGTAGAAGCGCTTTAGTGTCTACTCTGTACCTAAACAGAAGACATCTTAAACAATCTAGAACTCAGCAATGTGCTCTGTTCTCTTGGTTCTTGTTAAAACCCATGTGGCAACTGTGTGATCTGTGGCTCCTGTGGCTATTTAATGGCCTTTTGGTCTTTAATGATCTGTATGAAATAGTTCAAACTCTTGTTAATTTGTGGGCTATATGGAATAATAGATGCATGAAGAAATGTATTTTTGGGCTGGCTTTTCATGTGCTGAAGCCTACATAGCTTAACTGAGTTAAAATCACCTAATTTGCAAACCTCTGACAATTAGGGAGCTATTTATTGTTAGACTTTGGGAGTGGGTGGAAATCAAGTCCCTGGGGGGTATCAAGACTTCTGAAGCACATCTTTTACCACTTCTGCAGTTAGAAAATCAAAACACTAGCTCATGTACCAGGCAGTGGATAGAAGACTATTGTAAAGACTGTTGTGAAAGTGATTAGCCACAATACAGTGGCAGCATTCAACTTGTTTCTGTATTTTTAACTGCTAAGGATGATGACGACTTAGTTGCTAGCAAATTACTGTCTGTTTCCGGTAAGCTGTGTGCTAAACCTGATTAAGTACCAGTCCCTCTCCATTAATCAGTGTCCAGGCATGTTTAACAAACATATCAATAAAAGGTAACTCCACCACTGTAGCAGGGAGCTACTTGGCAGATACCTGCTGTTGCTAAGACGTATTGACTTCTAAGCCGGGTGGCAGGAGCAGTCAGAAGTTATTAATCGCTGCAATTGGTGGTGGAATGGGAGGGGGGTGTTTGTGTGAGCCTGGAATGGAGACGAACAGCTTTTCTCCGGCACTTTTCCTCTGGCTGCGCTCCACCCAGGCCTCCTACTCGCTGCTTCTCCAATTAGCATATCAATTGTGTGTGGTTTTTATGTGTAGGGCTACAGAGGCAGTCAGCGTACACATCCTACTTTACCCAGTGAATCATGCAGCTAAAGCAGCAGTCGGCAACGAGGACTCCAAAACCTCCCCTCAAGTGGACATAATGCAATTTTTCGCTTGCTTCTTTCACAGTAAGGCAGATCGGTACATTTCTATATGACTCAAGAAACGTGTGTGATGAAAGCCCTAGCTGTGATACAACATCGAAGCAGGCAAGTGATGACCTGAAAGAAGCTTTATTCAAAGTGTGAACATGACAAGCAATGGTGTAAATGCAATAGTTTGGCAAAAAAAAAAATCGCATTTGCACAATTTTTCCCCTCCCCCAAATGTAAGCCCCAAAATGTCTGGACCAGAGATACAAGGCTAATGCTAATGTGGCTAAGAAGTAATGTGCACTTCTATCTCATCAATTAGCAAAATACATACCACAAACCTATTTGCTATCAGATATACAACTATACGTTAAATGTGTCTTTCATCACATAAGCAAGTCTATTATAGATAACTTAATTGCTTTAGACAAGAGTGTGATAATTTTGCGAATGCTAATTAGTGGGGTATCAGATTAGCTCCATGGCTTCAGTGCAAAACCAACAATATCTTGCATGATTCACTACACTTGGGGGGAAACTATTTAAAACCAATTTGTTTTTAAATGTTTACATTCATGGCCACAACTGTTGATTAAACTGTATTTGATGGCTAGAAATGTTCGCCAACTCTCCATAATGTGCAATATCTTCTCACAATGTACAATAGACTGTAGCCATCCAGAGCAAATTTGTCATTTGTATTTTTGTATTTATTTCACCAGTGCAATTTGTATATTCAATGTACTCCTATTACTCCTATTCGTTTTGTTATTTACTCTGTCTTATTTTATTTCCTGTCTTTTAACTCTGTGCCTCACACTGAGTCGACTGCACCTTATATGTCGTTGTTCCCTTGAAAAAGTGACAATGACAAAGATTTATCTTATCTTATCTTAAAGCATATAAACAAAGTATTTTTATTTTTATTACATTTCTACATTTCTTTTATTACATTTTTTCTATTTTTGCAATTCACCAAATTTAGAACAAACATTTTTAGATTATTTATTTTCATTCCGCAAGAGAAAAGAAGTTGACACCAACTGGCTCTGAATGTGAAAAAGTAATCATTCAGTCGGTTAACCAAGTAACCAAATTTAGTTTATAACTGCCAGCTCTGTTGAATGGAAACGTTAAATAAAACCTTTCTAGCAATGTGAAAGCAACACATTCTGCTGATCACAGAAATTAAGAATTCCAGAAGAGAGAGAAAGCAAGCTACTCAAATCAGGTTATGCAGCAAGAACAAAAGCAAATCCATCTGTGAATGTCAAAAGAAATAAATGTAAGGTTCTGGAATGGCATTGACAAAGTTCTGATGCTAACCCCATTGAAATGAGGTGGCAGAAACTTAAACAGGCATGCTCAAAAGCCAAAAGCCCTCCATAGCAATGAAAAAGACTGATCTCCAGTTATAGGAAGTTATGCAGTTGTTGCCTCTAAAGGTGGCACAACAAGTTAAGTTATACGAGAGCAATTACTTTATACATGTAATATAAAAATGTGCCTTCATTAAATGAAACAAACATTCAAAATTGTGCTTTGTTTTTCTTGTCTTAACTTACATTTTATTTGAGGATCTGAAACCAATTAGTCCATCAAAAATGAAAAAGTAGAGTAAATTCATTTTTCACTGCATTTTACAAGAACACCTGACTGCTGACTGCCAGTTGTAGGGGATAATGCCAAGCCTGGCCCAAAAAACAAAAAGAGAAATGTATTTTAACATCCAGGATAGGACCAGACCTAAATGAAGGAAGCAGGAAAACATTCTTGTTCTGCATAAAATATTATTTTAGTTAGAGAACAAACACAGTTGTAGGCAAAGTAAAAGCAGGGACTACTTTTTTAGGGTCACAGTTACCAAAAGGATACGGTTAAAAATGCAAAGCAAGCAACGAGAGGGAGAGACCGTAAAGGATTATGCCGGTGTTATGCAGAGACGGGGCATATTTTGCTCCTTGGAGACAGCACATTCTGCAAGTATTTGTTCCAGGAGAGCACTGCGAGGTCCGCCTTAACGAACAAACCTGTTTGCAGTCAAGAGACATAATCGAGTAATTATATCAGGTAGTATCGTGGCTGCTTTCAGTAAATACCTGGAGTACGCAGCCCCAAGGTTATGTAGGCTGATGGAGCATATGATTAAGCAATTGTGAATGGTCAGTTAGGCAGCTAACAAGTGCTACAAGAAATGCAGTGTCCAGTAATGGCTGGTTTAGATAGCATGAGTGCCAGCAGCTTAAAAAGCAACTGCATTAACCCACTCATTAGAATTCATGATGGCGTCGTGTCCGCCTCTCATCACATCTGAGGCGGCCTGTTCTTTTTCGGTCGGTCGTGTGATTTCTCAATGAGTTACAAAAGTGAAAAAAAGAGATGAAAAAGAGGAACTTAATTGAAGATTCTCATCACTTACTTCCCTTCAATGGCAAGGCAAAGTGCCAAGCTGGAAAAGACGCATTTGTTTTGATTAAAGAATGAACACTTTAGCCTTGAATTTAGACAGCAGCTATTTGATGATGAAAAAAATAATAAATAAATAAATTGTTGGACACAACTACTGAGCAGCGGCATAACAACTCACATTTCTGATCATGTGCAGTTTGGGATGTGCACGGCATCCTCTGCTTATTACAGGCAATTTCCTACCTGCAGGGGGGCTTCACTCACAGCTAAGCATGATTAGACCACTGCTAACATCAGTTCTCCATTACATCCATATCATAATTATCATCTGCGGTGATTCGGATCTATCGCATCTCCCCGCTGCCAACAACGCAACCCATCACACATGACAGGAGACAGCATTGTTTTAAACGGTGCTGTGAATATGATGGGGGGAGAGAGAGGGTGAGAGAGAGGGGGGGGACTGTGCAAGAAAACTTGATGTTGCTAAAGCTATCTTCCATTTCTGTTCCCTTTCCTTGGCCTCTGTTGATTTCTCTGTCTCTGTCTCACTCACTCTGCTGTCACGGATTTTGTTTCCTACCCCGAAAATATGAATATTTTAGAGCTAAGAAGCTTAGAGGGAACAATGAAATGGCCTGCAGTTAAATTATACCCTAATTCCACAGCCACAGAAGAGAGAGAGAAAGAGAGAGAGAGAGAGAGATGGAAGGGGGAGGTGGGAAAGAGAGGAGAAACAAGTGAGCAGGAGAGAGAGATGAGATCGAAAGGCGCTTGATGAGTACAGAGGGTCATGAAAATCCTAATAGTGATAAAGCTCATCCTCCCTTTGCAGCTTTAGTGTCTCATCAGTAAAACATCCCGACTCCAGTGATCATCTAAAACCTTGGCAAAGGTCTGACCAGCCTTCCACCAGGCCACTGTTTCTACTCTAACTCAAATGGGTATCGCAGATGATGATATGAAACACACACACACATACAATGATGAAAGGCACAAATGGAACAGAAAATAGCTGGGCATGAGTTCATGTTACTAACTGAGTGCAAATGTGTACAGTGCTAAAGAAAATGGTAGGGTCTTCCAGCTCCCCACAGTATTCTGATCTGCACTACCATGATCATTCTACCCTGGAGGGCAATCCGAGGTCCCTCACTGCCTGCTTTCTGCATTTTTTTCAGTTTGTGAGGGGAAAAAACATCCCATTTTCATCCCAAACAGCACATTTTTGCCTCCGTTCAAACTAGTTCTGATGTGCTTGACAGATGCCTTTGGAACAGGAGGGCTTAAAAGGGACACTGCGTTTGACTCTTCATGAGGGATTTTGTCATTTCTCAGTAAAAGCAGCTCTCAAATTCTTTAGGGGTTGGGTTTGTGCAAAGCGCTGATGCCTTTATATCATCGTAAACTGCCCTTTCATTGAGCTTTAACATGCCTCTCTCTCCACTGGGCTGAAAGAATGGATGATCTCTGGCCAAGGGATGTTGCGAACAACGGAGGAATGCGATCAGTGATGAAGTGACTGTAACAGAAAGGCAGATGCTTGCAAGCATGTGTACCCAGGCTTTAACCAGAGTGGAAAGTTATTTTTCATTGTTTGTTTATTTATTTTCAGATTTTCAGGGAAATTTTGTGGTCTCCCGTTCCACCCGCTACATAAGATACCATATGATACAAACAATACCACCAACACTGTGAGGGTAAAGCCTAGCGCATGCTTCCTCCAAGTCACATGAATCCAGCCACCACATTTTTTACTAATCATTAGACAGCATAACACACTGTCTGTCAATTGCATTATGTCAGCTAACAGCTAGCTGGTTAACAATGCAGTGAGTGACATGAGGAGAGGGAGGGGCATCCTTCCCACTCAGGGAGAGCAGAGGCAATTGTGCCCAATTGGACTCCTGGCTACGGATGGATGCAGAAACACCAGGGATAAAACTCGCTAATGATAGCCCGGCACTTAGAAAGTTGAGCAGCTGAGGCCATAATCATTTACATTAAGCATATAATGAGCAACAATATCATAGATCATTGCTCATCAAAGAGCAATAACACTTAAACACTATGAAAAGAGCTGTCATTTATCGCTGAAATCGAGACCACAATGTTTTAAGGCCATTTATACAGAAATAAATGGACATAAATCTGCAGTTATGCATTAAAAAATGTTTAAGAACAGTTAACAATCATCAAGATCAGTTCAATCATTCTCATTATGAATGTGACAACTAACTCCACAAGGACTTCTGTGCTACAGTCATGATACTGAAGGGTACAAACAAGACATTGACACTACCCTCCTCTTTGACCTCGGCATCATTTGTCACCCCCCCACCCTTTTACCCTGTTTATCACCAGTGGGGCAGGTATTACGTATGTGTTAATTCTGAGCAGTGACATTGTCATGGTACTGACATGTGATTGTGTGTGTGTGTGTGTTGTACAGAATAAAAACTGATGATTGTTCATCTGATGTTGCAGAGTTCACATTCTTTATTCCTTCTTCAGTGGTCAGTTTCTGGCCACAGGACACTGTTGGGCAGATATTTTTTTTGTTGGTAAACCTTTCTCAGTCCAGCAGTGACACTGTACTGTTGAAGAACCCCAGCAAAGCTGTGGTGTGTGATCCATTCTGTGCAGCACATACACACACCAATATGCCACTATGATGTCAGTGTCGCTGCTGTGCTGAGAACAATCCATCACAGAAATAATACCTGCTCACTGGTGGTCCTTTGGGGTTCTTAGCCACTGATGAACAGGGTAAAGGGGCCTAACAAATGATGCAGAGAAACAGATGAACAACAGGCTGCAGGTACACATTTTCAAAACCTTTAGAAAAAATGTATACTCAATAATCAAAAAGGAAAAAAAGGATTCTAGATAGTACCAAAATTCATCTCGTTTTTTGGGGATATTAAGACCTCTTTTTGAAAGGTTTTTTAAACAATCATGTGCTGCAGTTTCTCCATTATAGGCAAGACCCATTTAACTATGCAAAGAACCATTTGAACATTGAGTTGTCTTTGAGTTGTCATGATTCTCCAAATAATCGCTGCCTTTACTACAGAATGATTATACAATTAGAGACATGACAACTATAGACATTGAAGGAGAGAAAGGCCAGCCATAATTAAGTCCCATCTGCACTTGTGTAGTCCTGACTTGTTTTTGTGTTGCACCTGGTGGAACATTGTTTCATTTCGCTGTGGACTGTGTGGATGGTTAAAATGCCAATAAACACCTACTTGACTTGACTTGAACTGAACTGAAGAGGATGGTTGTAGAGGCCAGGACAACAGAATTGGTTTTTGTAAGTTATTACCTCTGCAGAAAAGAATGGTACATGCTCTCAAGGCCTGTTAGCATACAAAGACTTAACAGCACCTTCAATAAACTCTCTTATTTTAAGCTGAGCTGATCAAACAGACAGAGAGGAGACAGGGAGGGAGGGAGAGAGAGAGAGAGAGAGAGAGAGAGAGAGAGAGAGAGAGAGAGAGAAAAATAAGGAAAGAAAGATCTGGTTGGCTTTGTTTTTTATAAGCCAGAGCTGACTGCTTTATTCCGATCCCTAACAGTAATTCCTCATTTATAAGCACCAGGGTTGGGTCAGAAAACCATGCTGGTGGCACAACCCTGCAGCTTTAATCCATAACAACATACTGAGCTATCACTGTAACACCAGGACACTAACAGGACGTGTCATATGGCACACTGAGTCAACCTTATCTGATCAATAGGCAATTACATTACTGCAGTATTAAACTCCAGCTGAATGGCATTCATGCACTAGAAGCCAGGAGATGAAGAAGCATTTGGGTTGTTTCCAGTGAGGTCTCTGGCCAGCAAGTCTTTAAAAATCATAAAGGGGTCAGCTTTGACCACTGACGTTTGTTGGAAGACGGTAAAAATCCAAACAATTATTAGAATAAAGAGTAAATCAATGTTCAGAAAGCACTCAAGTAATTTCTAGTTCAATCAACATCATGGCCCAAATCAGAGAGAGGAAATTTAATGGCTCTGAAGAAATGTAAAGTTATTGGAATTTAATACAATATGGACCAAAGTAATGGGAAATTATATCCGTGATATAACAGCACCAGTAATTGAATGTTTTATGAGAAAAGACCATGACAGTATTTGTACAGACAAGGAAAAATGATATCTATCAGTCAAAATGGTAAAGTGCTATCTACTGTATCATTTAGAGAATGAAGAATAAAGGTGGTGTCTGCAGTAGCTGTACAACTACATTAGCTTTAAGGAAAACTAGGTGTGTTAATTGGACTTGTTTTTCGAAGTATTCCTTTAAAAAATGTGACACTGAAACTTCAAAACCTCCTTAATCTTCTCTGTGGGTTACAGTGAGTCAGAAGGACAGTGGCAATGTAGGACAGGATTCTGTTAAGCTTAAGTTATGCCTAGACATAGTTGCCCAACTACTTTTCAAAGTGGTATGAAAAAGGATAAACAGAAAGTCCAAACAGACAAGTGTGAAAAGGGGAAGTATTCACGGATATATCAACAAACCCATATTACACTAAGCCAGTGGTTGAGTTTGTTCGTATTTGTTGGAGAATGCTGGGTGACTGTAGGATACTGAAGCAGCCTGGTGATAAAAGAGGTCTATAGTTAGATAGCTATATCTATAGCTACATTGCATACAGTACTGTGCATTGTACTGTGCGTTTATTTTGCAACCAGTTTAAACAGCTAGACGTACCACAAGCAGATGTGCTGTTTTTTCTTAAAATATCTGCACTGATTCAAATTTTAAATGCACTAATTAGCAAAATGTGCTGGCCTTTATTGTGTATCAACATTACATGAGCACTAAGTATTTATGCTAGAAGTAAGGATGGATCATGATCTTGAAAGATCTCTTTAGAAGCTTATTTAGAGCTACAATTAAATGTGCAATGTTATTTTGACAGGCCATGTGTGAAAAGATCAAATTTGTACAACTTTGCATTTGTTTCGGTGCAACTTGTGGAATATTATGCATTTGTCACTCACCGATCCCAACACTGTTGTAAAATCATAATCTAGAACATAAAAACACAGTTAAGCCACAGAAAAGGATATAAATATACTGTACTTGTACTTTTAACAGTCCAAAATGGCGTGGGTAAGCGTACTGGGGACGCCAACTCCCTCACTCATACGCAGCGTTACTGCGTATTCTAATGCCGCACACAACCAAACTAGTTCGCCCACATAGTCCTTAAGTACGACACTAACAGCATACGTCATAACACTCACGTCTCAATTTTTATGTTTTCATGGGAGTGAGCATCGTAAACTCAAAATGTTATATGTCGAGACTGTTGTAACCCGAGGACACCCTGTACTTACCTTCCTGCTTTTCTGGCACTACTTTTCTTATTTCTTCACTAATCAAAGCCTACATTGCCTAGCTAAACATTTCACCTGCACCTGGTTGCACAGTGTAAAGTGTGTGGAGCTGTGCAGAAAGGAGAGGGAGAGAGAGAGAAAAAAAAATAACTTTATCAAAACTTCACAACTGCCTGTGGCGGTCCCAGATACACAACAGCTCGTAGCTTTGAAATGCCTATCATGACTTCAAAGCAAATACACATCTGTCAACATTAGCTTGTTCTTAAATGAAATTATTACAGCGATCCTATGGGGTCAGTCATGATATCAAGTCTACTCAATCCTTTTTAGCTAATTTGTTTGTTTTTAAACGGACCACGTACGTAGGCCTATAACAAGAGCAGAATGGGACAAACCAGACCACCACCCAAAACCACTTGAGAAACATCAAGCGCCTTTACTAGCAGTAGCTGATCAACAGTTTCTTCAAACTAAATTAACTTAATGCAAAAACTCAACATCTAGGAGCAGAACATTTTCAACCGAAGTCCAGATCCTGCCTGACACACAGGAAAATTGTTTGTGACACCAAAATACATGTTAACTTGCAACTAATAATATCTCTCAATATAATTGGATATGGTCAAAAATAAAGACTCCAGTACTTACAAGGTTCACTATCTACTTCTGCCAAGTCTGATAGACCTCCCATATAGTTTTGGGAATTGTTGGCCAGTATTTGATATTTTTCATGTTAAAGTTTCACATGAGGCTTCACAGTGTAAATTACAGAGATTTGTATAATTAATGTAAAAAAAAAGTAATATATTGTTCAAATGTATTAACTTATTTGACAGTGACATTAATGAAATGCAGCGTTTGTCGCAGTAGCCAAGCATCTGAAACATTATGTTCTTTATAAACCCATTCTTAAATATTGGTTTAGAACACTAGTCAGATCTGACCATATCCTCCGATACGCCAATCATTTTTAGACACCATTATCCACCAAATCCAAAATACTTATCAACGTTATCATGCAACACTGAATACAACTGTTGATCAGTTCAGCATGTATAGATGTAACAGAACAGATGATGAAAGTTTTCTTCACATCCCAGTGGGACTTGTGGGATTTTCACAGACACTGCACACTAAGTCAATACTAGGCAATATATTTGAGGATTTGCTCAGAACACAAATAAATAATTCAATAAATCTGTACTGTATTAATAAAAGCCAAACTAAATATTAAATCATTAATGAAGGTTGAACCTTCTTCCTGAAATTTACAGCTCTGACTCATAGGCTTTGGCTGATTTCCTATTTGGGTATATGCATTTAGTGCACAGGAAGGGCACTGCAACGCTACTGGTAGCAGACATTGTGCACAGATGAAACAAACAAACAAAACTAAAACCACAAGCTCTAAGCTCTAAAGAAAGATGGCAATGTCAATTTCATGATTTATGGTGTAAGAGCTTTTTTCAGGTAGAAGAGAAGTATATAAACAAGAACCAGCTTTAATTTAAAAAACAAGTGGTTTGTTTAAAATTGCTCTGAACTGGTTTCTTTTGCAGGTCATTTTTTGAATAAGAAAACGATGCAATGTTGTTTTACATTGTTTCAGAACCTCAAAGAGAGTGATACGTATTTTTAGTTGCAGCAACGAATGTTCTGACATTTTGTTGGCTCTTTGTAGTGTCTGCTTAAAATGCTTAGATTCCCAGATAATATGTCACTAATTAACACTTATTCCTGTACATATTCCTGCTGGTTGTGGTCCGTCTATTTTTCAACTTGATTCTCGCCATTCTGTTTAGACTTTGTGGCAATGATGTGGAAAGGCTGGTGACATCTATCATGCCAAAGTTACCTGGGTCACTCGTTTTGAACACACTGACTGATGTTAGAAACATGAAGTTGGCATGAACCACGCTGGACTAGAAGACTGAAAATGAAAAAATTCTCAATTTTATTGCAGTAAGTGAGCTAGCTGACTTGTTAAATATAAACGTAAATAAAAAGTTAACACAATTATAGTAGACAATACAGGACAACCAAACTATACAGTGTCATAAAACAGTTCTGTCTGGAACTAATATTTGATAGGCTGAGCTGAGTGGCATTTGAAACCACTGTAAAGTGCATGATAAATCTATGACTGCCTCACAACACCTGATTTCCATATTAATATAGGTACTATAAACCACTGAGCTGTGAATGGAATAATTTTTACTGTTGTGTATAAAATTATGAAATTTGAATAACAATTCAAAGTCTTGTGAATGGACAACAATGGACAACAAGCCTGTCGCCAGCTCACTGAAACATCAGCATGGCTAAATACACCTGCCACCAAAACACAGGAAAAACAAAACAAAACAACAACAAAAAAAAACAACAGTTAAGCACTGTGCTAGTGGCCCTGCTGATGGGTCATCTAGCCTCTGTCATTCAAGAATAAGCAGCTAAATATGCAGCTAAAGCATTGTACACTAGACTTTAAAAGGGTATCGGCTGGATGAACTGGATTTTTCATATTTAGTACCAAAGATGTATTAATTTGTTCCTAAATGTATTCTCTTTTCAAGATCAGATCTGACCCTGCAAGATGCATTTACACTTCATACCTTGGTCACATGATTGAATGTACGATTACTGTGGTTTTCCACTGGCACACGGAACCATGAACAAATGTTTTTCCATTACAAATAGAGCAACCCGTACCCAAGCTGTACGCATGCTGTCATCACAACATGGAAAGAGGCCATTGTTTTTTTTACTGTCCGTGCAAAAAAACAACAAAGGAGATACTAAGGGAAGTCAACAAAGGACAAGCACTACTCTCTGTTTGGGCTGAGGACAAAGTTCAGTGGGAGTTTTCTACAATGCCAACAAATTTAACTTCAGTGCTGTAAGAAATGCAAAAGTGTTCCAGGACATCACTAACAAGTTAGCTGTGTTAGGCATCAGAAACAACTTTAGCGGGCTGAGATTCACTGGGATTCAAGCAACCAGTGATAGCATGGTTTAGATACATCACAGTTTATGTATGCCTGTGGAAAAGTGCCGTTTGTGTGGCGCCCTCTGTCCAAGGTAATATCATCACCACCTTTATGGCTGGTTTGCAATGAGATTTATTTTGTGTGAGGTGACTACAGTACAGTTATGCAGTTTTACATCTGGACTTAAATGCACAACCTTGCACGCAAAGATGTTAAAACTTGCATATATCTGAGGGCATTATAGGTCTTTTTTCCTCTTTTTATCTGTGTGATAATTACATTAGTGCATTTGTTTGTATTTTAATGTGTGTGTGTGTGTGTGTGTGTGTGTGTGTGTGTGTGTGTGTGTGTATTCATGTGCCCACGCTGAGAGCGTTCACTCATACTGCGATGAGTCATGCAGGATGTGTAACAGCAGCATCATTAGCATGTTATCCACATCCGCCCCCATATGCACGCACACGCGCGCACACACACACACACACACACACACACGCAAACACTCAGTATCAAACTGACAAACTCCTCTCATGGAGCTCATCGCTGCCAGATTCCCCAAAAGATTCGTCCAGCAAACAATAAACGCAAACAAGCGCATCCCAAAAGGCTAAAAGCGCAGCTTTCACAAGTGCCAGACCAGCAAAGAACCTAAAAAACCTCCCACTGCTTACCAAATATACCTTTATAATAACACGCCCAAAGCAGCACCCAAAACCCTTTTTTTTGCCCCAGCAGTCCCTGAGGCTGCTGACTGGATTAAGAAGGTGCTGTCTGGCAGTCGGGGGGATCTGACTGAGCCTCGGCAGCCTGAGGAAGCCAGACGTTCAACGTGCTAAAAGTTCAGTGAATCATTGTTACTGCAACTGGCAAAGTACAGAAAAATAAAACAGGCTTCATTGTTTCAGCATAGTCCAAATGGGGTGAAATGTCTTACCTTTCAAAAACAATAAAGAAAAAAAAAAAACAAGAGAAGAAGAAATTGAACAAGCAAAACAAAGCGATTGGTATTTTGGAGCACATCCTAGTTAGCTTCAGCAGAGAGTATTAATTGGCTAGTCGCTGTAATTAGAATGAAAGTCTTCAAAGCAAGGAGCACTCCTTTTCCCTTTTCAACAGCCTCTGGCACACAGAGGTGCACCAGTTTTTTATAATAAGGACCATTGTGAATTAAAGACAGGCTATCAATCCACTGGTAGAAAAAGCATAAGAAAGAAAATAATGCAGCAGTTATGGTTTACCGTTACTGTTTGTTTTAACCCTTAGTAGTCTAGAATTATTAGTAATGATTTGCAATGGTTTGTATATGTATTTAAATGCCATTGCATCATTATTTATATTAACATAATATTAACTGTATTAACAGTTTCAAGCCTGCACTTTAATGTCAAAAAATACTTTTTTTTCCACCGTAAACATTTCTCCATGACATGCTGTCATCTGTTTGGCTCGTCAAGATTCTTAATGGCTTGTTCTTAATGGCTGTTGATATTGCTGATTGGGTCCATCAATCTCGCTGCTGGCCATCATCTTTCTCTTTTACCTCCAACTGTTCCAAACATGGCTGTCTGTTCCAACAAATTGGTTCTTCTTGTAATATGTCCAAAATAAGTGGAGCCTCAGTGTAATTATTTGAGGTTTTATTGTACGGCTTTGACATCCATCAATAACCACAGATAAGAATGTAGCTTGGACAAATCTGATCCGTCTTTGTTGATTCATTAGGTTTGAAAAGCTTTTCAAGCTTCTTCATCCCTGTTCTGCTGAATGCCAATTTGTGTCACTTTTCTTGACTACTGGACTGCTGGTTAATAATTGATCCAAGTAGACAAAAGCTTCTTTTTACTTCATGTTGACCTTAAGTACCATCTTCTCAGTTTGTTCTTTAGCTATCCTTATAAAGGCACTTTGGTCTTCCTTATTTTCCGACAAGTCATGTCATCCATGTTTCAAAGATGAACTGACGTTTCTACCACCACCCTTTTTCCTCCAGTCATGCCTCATCTATTATAGTTCAGTATGCTGGATAAACAAGTGTGGTGATAGCATGCAGCCCTTTCTAACTGCTTTGCTGTTATGGCATCTGTCTTTTTGTCAATTTTCCCTCAAATTTAAAATCATAATAAATTCTCATCTTCTACTTACTAACACAAAAGTGGTATTGATTGAACATGTATTATCTGAACTTTCAAAAGAATTTCTCCACTCATTCTATGACTGACAAGCAAGGAAGTCTTACAAAAATTAAGTTTTGTTTCTAGGGTTCAGAAAAAAGGGTTCTGCCATGTCTCCAAGGAGTTTCAAACAAACAATCCCTCCAGTTATCAGGTTGGTGTGTATGTGTGTGTGTGTTCGGTGCTGAGACAATGCATCAGGAGTCACACCCTGGAAAGGTCACTCTCCCACACGAGGGCCAATTAGAGGCTGCCGTCAACCGCAATCACGCCTGAATTATCGCTTCAGAAAGGTGCCGGTGCACAGGTGACGTCAAAAAAAAAAAGTACCAGTGAAGATTGATGATCAATCTTTGTTTCTCTGCCTCCCTGTGTCTCCCTCAATCTCTCTCATAAGGAGAGATGGAGAGTTGCCTCACCTGCACGGCTGCGAGATTTCAGTCATTCAGATTGGCTTTCTTTCCCTTTCTCTTAGTCTGTCTCTGTGACAAGGCTACACGGCAGAAGTGTAACAACTAGGGGTGTTCCAATCTGATACTCAGCATTGGTCTTGGTCCAATACAGCCAGAATCACCGGACTGGATATTCAAAAACCCTTAACTGTCAAGTAAATGCTTAACTAAACTTTGAACAACATGCTGTGAGGACAGACACACAGGGGACACAAGTAACACAGGTGAGCATCAAGGCTAGGTCCTAAATGGCTCCCTAGTCCCTGCATACTGCACTATGTTGGAACGAAAATACCGGCTCCTTCAACCGAATAGTGTATTTATACGTCTAACAAACAGCGATTGTCTATTCAGCTATCTGTGCAGAATTTCAAAATGACGAAACTGTGCACTAAATGGGTTTACAATCCTTGAACTTACATAGTATACTATAGAGGAAGAAGGGACAAGTGAATTATTAACAGCTTAGTTGCTTAATAGAGGGAAAAAGACAGGTACTGGTAACGAATTGGTACTGGTAACTGATACTCAAGGTTGCAGTATCAGTATCAGAAAGTAAAAAGTGGGATTGTGCCACCTCTAGTAACACATATGTTACTGTACCATTTGAGAAATAAAGTAAAGCAAAGTAAAGTGGACCCTTATAGTCACGCATGAACACACCACAGCACAGCGCGCAGTGTGAACAATGTGAAATTCTTTCTCTATATTTAACCCATTCCCCAAGTGAAGCAGTGGGCAGCCAGTGTCCATGGAGCAGTGTGTGGGGACTGAACCTTGCTCATGTCACTGGCAGTCCTAGGTTTCAAACCTATGATCTTTTAATCATAGGGGCAGATCCTTAATCACTGTGCGTGCTCTTGAGTACACAATGCAATCTCTGACTCTGATTGGCTGACGCTGACACGTGTTACGTGACATAAACAATTATTATAGTTCCTTCATAAAAAGGGCGGTAACGTTGGCACGAGGGGAATCTAAACACAAGACCACAACAAGACGAAAGACACAGCAACAGAGGAGACAGACACACATCACATGTGTGGAGATCCTTCACTCTAGGCACACAAACGGCACGGCGACCTGCACAATCTGCAAGTCAGTGTTAAAGTACAGTAACAGTGCTGGCGTTCTGCACAGCGTCTGAAACAGCATCCGCTAGCTAACATGGCTAACACTAGCACTAGATAGAGTTGTCCAGTCCGGATGACTCTCTGCACGGCTTAAACTGTTCCCACTCTTCTGTTGTGCCTTTGTTTTGTTTTGTTTAATTAGCATTTTGACTGTTAATGTTAGAACTTTAATAAGAGTTGCTCAGTGCGTTTGTGTGATGTCATCAAATGAGTAATCGACTCGACTTCGACTTTGTTGATGGATAAGTCGTTATATATATTAATATATATATATATATTAGTGCTGTCAAGCAATTAAAAATTTTGATCTAATTAATTACATGGTGTGGCGATTAATTAATCTAATTAATCGCATTTAATCGCACATACATACAGACT
>JBBPCX010000016.1:14959656-14985478 GCA_037974365.1 Hydrocynus forskahlii | reverse complement strand
AGAGAGAGAGAGAGGGAGAGATAGAGAGAGAGAGAGAGAGAAAGAGACAGAGAGAAGAGAGAGAGAGAGAGAGGAGAGAGAGAGAAAGAGAGAGAGAGAGAGAGAACGAGAGAGAGAGACAGAGTGAAGAGAGAGAGAGAAAGAGGAGAGAGAGAGAGGGAGAGAGAGAAGAGATAGAGGGAGGACAGAGAGAGAAAGAGAGGAGAGAGAGAAGGCTAGAAAGAGAGAGAGGAGAGAGAGAGGTGAGAGAAAGAGAAAGAGGAGAGACAGAGAGAGAGAGGGAGAGAGAGAGAGAGAGAGAGAGAGAGAGAGAGAGAGAGAGAGAGAGAGAAAGAGGGAGGCATGTGTGTGTGCGCGACAGAAAGCAAGACATATGAAGAAAGTGGGAGCAACTGAGTGAGTGCGAGGGTGAATGAGTGTGTGTGTTTGTGCATGTGTTTACAAAAAGAAAATGAGAGCAAGAGACAGAGATGAGGGTGAATAATAGTCAGAGAGAGAGAGAGAGAAAAAGAGAGAGAGAGAGAGAGAGAGAGAGACAAATAGATAAAAACCATTTTTGTAAGGAAGTGTGAGAGCGAGAGAGCGCAAGAAGGGGAGAGATTTCCAAACCTCCAGTCTGGGGTCAAGCTCTCTTAGCTATGTGCAGCAGAGCTGGATTAGATGAGCATCATGCTCAACTCCCAATCTCCTCTGCTCTGTCAAACCCACCGCATTTCATTACACACACTCATAAACTGCAGCTTTATCCACTGCACAGAATCTCTGCAAGCAGGATTCAGAGGAGATGAATCAGAGGCACTGCTAGCAGCAAAAGGAAAGAGGCACAAAAGGCTATAATGCATTTGCTTATGGTTGAAACTTGACTTCTGACCCACCTTCTGCAGTGGGAGACTTTGGCTGCATCCTGCACACAACAGTTCCTTCAGAAAAAAGAATGTATTCTCCACCAAGGTATTAGAAGCTCATTCAACTGTCTCCATAGCAACAAAGGGGTCCTCTGCTCCAGCTGAGTTGTTATGGAGTTTAATTTGATGTTATTTTTCTGATGAAGCAGAGGAATATTATCCTTTAGGCTACATTAGGGACTACTTAAAGCCTCTCATTTCCTTTCCCGGCATGGCTGTGATTTAAGCACTGTGGGTAATCTTACCTGTGCTGTCGGCCGGTGGTACGACGCCGGGGATGATGTCACGGCCAGACACGAGGAAGTTTGGTGGGAGCAGATGCATGATGGGCCTGAGGGCAGGATGAGGCTGGAGAGAATACAGCAGCTGAGTTCCCTCCATCACTGACAACACTGAATTTACTGCAAACACACAACACAGGACATCAACACTGAGGGCTCGCCCTGCGGAGCCTTCTTGGCTGCTTTCAGACACAAATTGGATACTTTTTGCCTGTGTTACATCTGAAGCCGTTGCAGAAGCTTAAATTATCAGTTTATGGGTCACAAAATGCTCTTCCTCATGTTTATCGTTGCTGTCCATGTTCAGTACCGTGCAAATGTCAGGCACCTATCGAAATTTTTTAAAGCAATTTTTCTCAGTATGTGATGAAGTGTCTTTCTGCTAGCAAAGTTAACATTAGAAAAAATGTAAGCAAACAAGAAAGCAGGAAAAAGGATGTAGAAGAGCTAGTGAGGAGAACACAGGTTTGGTTCCAGATTTCCCCTTGATGTCTCCAGTCATTGCTTGGATTTGTGAAATTCTGTCTGCAGCTCCTGATCTAATTTAATGAAGAACTGATTGAGTCAAACCAAGTTTCTGGTGGAAACTACAAGTTATACTGGGCTTCCACAAGAATGCAATGAACCACTGTACATAAAATCACTATTTACTGTATAATGTTATTTGTATTTATTCTTATTAGTTTTATTTAGTGTATTTAGTGATATTAATGTGAAAAAAACTCACTGCATCTCTAAACAGTTTTTAAACATTATTTTCGCAGGTGCCTAAGATGTTTGCATAGTACTGTATCTCAGGAGAGGGCAAAAATATTTCTTATTTATAATGCAAGTTAATGTAATGAGAAATTTTTACAAATCATTAAGGAGCATTTCTGCTGTTAACAAAGTTTTACAGAATGTAACTTTTCTGATTTATAAAACATTTGTCGAGAGCGGGGTTGCTGAGAGAACTCTATGCAATTTCCAATGTTTCTGTGTAAGCAAAGTCAAACGGGGTCTTTCTGGTTTGAAAAGAAATGCATTCTGGCAAATTCTGTTGCCTAAGTGGACACTTTGTGTCCATTTTAAACCCATCACTTGAGCATGCCTTTGCTGCTACACTAAAGTACCTGATATGTGTACTGTATTATCTACAACAGTACAAATACTACACTGCACTGGATCAGCAGCTTTTTAAGACTGGATGCTTGGATCAATATTGTGATTCAGTCAAACCAGGGTTCTGATGGTAACAACAAGATATACTGTACATAACATCAATATTCACTGTATACTGTTATTTTTATTTATCCTTTTTTTAAAATAATATGCTGGGGACATTGCATGAAAAGACACTACTTCCAAAGCAAAGGTATAGCCTCCAATTTAGGATCATAACTGAATGGGTCCTTAACTAACGTCAGAGGCCTCCCCGCTGCAGGCATAAGCTATGCTCTATGCTCTTTATAGAAAGCCTGGGTGTACATGTGAAGTCATGTGAAACTGCGAGACCAACCGTTAAAGAGGTCTCACCTGCTCCCCCTACACCACCATTCCACACCAGTGTGCATCAGAATAGGCCAGCTAGGAGTGCTCAATTTTTCATTAGGCCATTCATCTCCTTCACACATACACTCATACAGACCCCTACGCATCGCCATTCAGCTCCATTACCAGGGACTGAATCACATATAGCTTGGAATCATAGCCATTCCAATACGTCCTGTACCAAAGACAACACAGCCACGCTCCTACCTGCTGTGGACAGGGAAATGGGTTGGCCTTGGCCACGTACACACAAACACAAACAAGCACGCGCACGCATGGCTCCAGGTGCCAGCAAACACTTTCTCATTCAAGAAACAAATGAGGCCCACGCATGGCCACAAGAAGGACGCAAATGGCAGGGGCTTGCCATCACAGCAGTCCTAATAGCTTTTGCTTCGTTTCAATATTACAAATGCGAGGCTGCGGTGTGTGTATCTCTCCTATTCTCCCTCTCGCTCATTCTCTTTCTCTCTCTCATCACAACCCTACTGGCACTCATAAAAGAAACGTAAACAACCCTGACATCTTAATTGCGTAAGACGCAGCCGAACAAATGTGGGAGCGCTCATAAACAAATTGTATGCAACGGCTATGCCGCATTTTAGGTCTCCTTTACGGAACTAATGGGGGAAGTTTTGCCCTGCAAGTAAATTCAGTTAGCTCATCTCGGCTCACCACAACGGCTCAATAAGTGCCTCGACTAATTACACTCCTCCATCCGTGTAAGAACTGAGAGAGAGAGAGAGAACTTCACTACTGGCCTCCACTGAATTAGTCATGATTAAACCCACAATTTGAATTCCTGAATAAATTAGCTTTGTCGCTCCAGTTCTTCAACATTAGCGCTGGTTCTTAACTATGAAAAACATGACAGGAAGGACTGTAACACTACATAACTTCCACAATTCCTTGAGTACTCATGATACGGATACTGATATGTTTGTTTCTTAAAGGGCCCAAATCATAAGAGTTTGAGGCATGATGTAGTATATAAACATTGTTCACAAACATCCCATTCATTCTTCAGTCCATGCATGTCAATTAACCGTTTTTTAGAAAAATTTACATATATAACCCAGTCAGTGTACAGTAGCTCATGCCCACCTATTCGCACTGAAGTTATGAGGAGTATTTCAGCCTGAGCTGCTTTTTGAAACAAAGCAGAATACAGTGCTGCTTATTATTACAGAACACTTACTTCAGTTTAAAATCCTACCCCACAAATGTGTCGACTTTATTTATAACACCAATATGTGCCAGGGACGTCTGTGATGCTACTGGACTGAAGCACGATTGCCAGCACCATGTTTGCCACCATTCATTACGCTGTTATTTTCTTTGGTCAAATTATAATTGACAAAACAACCACATTACCAATTACACACATACCCAATTAACACAAACACATTTTTCTCAGAAGATTAAGTAATATATTTTAAATCAAAACAAACAAACAAGCAAACAGATTTGAGAGTCTGTTCTCTTTAAATAGACTGTTAGTTAATTTTACTTATATATGTACTTGATTTTCATTCTATACCATCACTTGTATAAAGGAAATAACATACAAAACACTCACACTAGAATGTAGCTATGTGGACAGTAGCAATCGGTTTGGAGGGAAAAAAGAAAGAAAAAACACAGTCAGCATCAACCTAAAAGAGTTTCTCCAAACAGGTCAGCCAGACCCTGAGAACTGAAAAGCGGCAGTCATTCTCTCATCTGCCACAGTATACACCCAAAAACGTTGTTCCCTTTCCCCGTATTTTCCCCTTCACACACATGCACACATGCCCAGACAAACAGATGATTCATGAACAGATGAGTGTATATGAATGTGCCAGCATTATTAGTCTCCGCTACTGCTATTCAAATGTCCTTCCTCCCTCCCTCACACACACACACATTCTCTGTTTAATGCTGGCCCAGACAGGATGGGGTCTGTCCAGGAGAAAGGCTTAGGTTCTGTTCAACAGTGGCCAGTGGCCCATTGGGCAAAAGAACACAGAACCGGTACAGGCTGGCATCAGCCTCTGGCAAAGGTCCCTGGCATGAGAGCTTAAGAGTGTGTGTGTTTGAGAGAGAGCGAGCAAGCAAGCGAGCAACAGAGAGAGAGAAATCCAGAGAGACAGAGACAGAGACAGAGACAGAGAGAGAGAGACAGATAGACAGAATGAGAGGGGGAGGGCTAGATCAAATGACTATGTATGAATATGGATGCAAAGTATGTATGCATATATATGTGTAACCGATTACCTTGCATTGAATATCCTGCCAATGGTTTATGCACGCAATCTACACATTTCCTTGGCTAACATCAAAGAAAAAAACCCTCCATTTTTCAAATAAAAAGAAGAGTTTGTATCATGCACTGCCAAAGTTCCAAAATGCACCATTTACTTCCCAGGCTTTACAGTGTATATATGGAAACTAAGCTGCAAAACAGGCCCTTTTTTGTCACACAAAAACTGCAGATTAGCCAAGTTTTACTTCACATTGTATGAATGTTGTACCATGTACTATTGGTTTTTGAATGAGGTGCAAACAGGCCAGAATTCTAATGGCTGAAGAGATGTTAGAAAATGGTCCCATTGTTGGTGCAACCATTGTTGGTGATGTCAGCTAAACCTTCCAGCAGTTAAACCATTCAGCCATCAAAAGATATACAGTTTGTGTTTTCAATAGGGATTTAACTCTGTAACCTAACACTGATTGAATTCTTTACGAAATGGTTTGGTGAAACAAAATTCCTGTAATTCACCACGATTCCTATTTTGGAACAATTCAGTTTTTGGTACATTTTGTATTATTATTATTTATTATTATTTATTATACACTGAGCTATTTACACAGCAGTAATTTACAAACAAAACACCATTTCAAGCTGGTATTATTTTGAGAAAATTGTATACGTATATATAATAAAAACTGTATATTATTCCAATCTATTTTAATCAGTTGTAACATTTTGTACCTGGGGCTGTTGAACTGCTACCCTCTGATCAATACACTGCTACAATGACTTCTAACAATAGTCTAGGGGGGAAAAACCCTCTCAAAACCTGCTCTTCATATCATTACAAAATAATGAAAATGATGCAGTATATCATATGTATGTTAGAAGGCCATGGGTGCAATGGTGAAACACTTTAACAATAAACTCTCGGGTCTTCCAGGGGGCAGTAGTTCTATCCTCTTCAAAGACTTGGAGAAGATATGGCTGCACACTCCCCAATTACATTACTCTTATCTCCCCCACTTCACTGCTATTCAAGTGTCACTCTTTTTTTTCTTAAGGAGTGCCTTTTATGGCACGAAGCAAGTGGGGAAACTGGGAAAAGCTTCGTGAATAAGACACAGCTTTATTTAATGTCAACTAGTGCCAGCGCCTCAGACTGAATAAAAAGAAACCCTTTCTTATCTTTCCAATGCTAAAATAAGTGGTCCGGACTTGTGTTGGAGTTTTAAGCGTCGTTTGATAGTCTTTAGCTAAAAGCACTACTATTAGTGTTATAGATGAGAAGCAACCTGTGATGTCCTTTTCAGTGAGTCAACTTCTCACCTGCAATTAAGTTTGTTTTCTGGTTGCTGTTTTGTACTTACAATGGTGGATGTAGTTACGAAACAGATATACATATATATCAAATCTTATTTTTCATTCATTTAATTGGTAAAGTATAGTACGGAATCAAAAATGAAATGAATGACATTCTCTTGCAATTTATTTTTTACATTTTTGACATCTCCCAAATGGTGATATCTAAACATAATAAATGGAAAAGAAAGACAACAAATTCTTATAAATAATAATTAAATAAATAATAATAAATACTTTTCATTTAAATCCAGAGTAATTTTAAATAATACAGCACTCACTGCTTTCCCCTCACACAGAAAGACCATCAGGCATTATATATTACGTGAGCAGACATCGACAGATCACATTCTCTCAAAGCTGCTGCGAGGGTCTTTCCATTAGAGACTAACGTCAGATGCCTCACTGCTACATGCGCAGGACACACTCTGTGCCCTTTATGGAAGGCCTGGGTAAGAAAGCGCTAGCAGTATGCAGTGGCGTTCCTCTGCAGCTTACATCAGAACTGAACCTGCACAGAGCTCAATTTTTCATTAGGCTCTTCACTCACACACATTGGTCAGTTTTTTCCTTGCAGTTTGTTTGTGATGCAGTTTTTCCCATTTTAGGTTTTTCATTATTTCTAAGGAAGCAACGGCATGCGACCAACAATCTTTAATCAGAATGTTACTGCAGATCCTGTAAGCTCTTAAAACGGCAAAACAGAAGGATGAGGATCCAGGGATCTGAAGCTCTAATGTAGAGATGGGTCTCTCTGTTTCTGGGTTAAATCTCTTGTCACTGATACACACTGGCTCCATTCCCATTCTATTTGTCATGGTTATCACTTGTGCATCCAAGTGGATCTGTGCATAAAGTTCTATGAAAAAGCCAAATTGGAAAATACTAAAATTATAATAAATGCAACCACACAATGCCTGTTTTTTTATGCCATTCAGTATATTAGCTTAATCATTTCCCCTCTCTTTGAGAAAGCCCGGTATCTGTGTGTTCCATCCAGTACTTAATTTGGCTAATCAATATTTCATTAAAGCAAATCAGGGTCCTGTCTCACAAAGCAAGTGTCCCTGACTAAGTTTTGCCAATTAATCTATCTAAACTGCAAGCAACTTATTTTTCGAAGGTGAAACTACATTCCCTCTTAGTCCTGGTAGTCTGTGAACAGGCCTTGTCCATGAACATTAAAAGTGTGACGTTTATGATGAACACCCAACCACACACAGGAGGAGGTGGGATCAAGCAGCTTATATTCCAAAATAATTTAGCAAAAAAATCTTTGCAAAAAGAAAAAGAAAAGCATCTATGATCGCAAAAAAGCAACAATCAAATTGCCATTATGTTTGTGCTATCTAGAGTAATAATTACTTTGTAGTATGATTTGCTTCCTCTACTAAAAATGTGATCCTTCATGTGATTGATGTCAAAATTCATAATTAAGATGCAAATTCATAATTATTGGTCAGAAGCTCATCCCAATCAGTCTAATAGCTGTTTATGATCCAAAATTCCTAAACTTAACCTTTATCTTAAATTACCATTGTGATGCATCCACCATCACAAGACTGAAAATGGGATTCATTAAATTCATGCAATGGCAGAAGGGCACCAAGAATCAGGAACCAAACGTGTACTTCCTGCTGTATTCTTCTAACACCGAAGATAGAAAAAAAAAGCAAATGTATTTTATCTTTTACTATATTTGTACTTTTTACAATGTTATATAGCACTTTAACTGCCAACACACAGCTAAATGGTTACACAAGTTTCATGACTGGCTATGACACCGTGCTCATTGTAAATTAACCATAAGTGACAATGGTTTTCATAGTCAGTCCTGGTCATCCTATGTTCTGCATATCTTTGTGTTTTCCCTATTCTAACATACCTAACCTGCACACAAGTAACTTATTTAATTAATTAGCTTAATCAGGAACGCTACATCAGTGGTTCCGGAATTGGTCCTCAGTGACACCCAGATGGTCCACATTTTTCTTTATCCCAATTTCCAAAACATAGGTACTGAAATACAAAAAGAAAAACTGAAAAAGTCTTTTAAATTGTTGCTTTCTTGGGCTTATTTTTCCTTTATAGCTCTGAGTAATTTTCCTCATTACTAGTTCCCGTTGAAGTTTTCAGTACTTTTTTGTCAGGAAACAAATACCATATTCCATTGCATTATATTTTTAGGTGGCACTGACTCATCCACTCTGGACTCCAGGCCTTTTATACAAATTAGGCGCTTTCCCTAGAGAAAGTAGCATACCATAAATTTCATTTAAGATACATATTTTCCCTTTTAGGATACATTCACATTGTTTGTGCTTTGGAAGACTAAAAACAAGACACTTTCAAGCCCTGCTTTCTTTCAGATTAATCCTAGTTATCAGTCCAAACTTTTCTGTCAACCCCTTCTTTTTCAGGTTGGGAGTTGTGTTGCCTTGAAATTTGTAAAAAAAAAAAAAAAAAAGAAAAAAAGCCCAAATAAACACACACTTCAACAACAAATGCATCTGGCTCCATTATGTTACTGCCCCTTAGAGGACACAGCACTAAGGCCTATGAGCCACTCTCAAAATGCAAAAGCTGACAAGAAAATCGGGATTTGTACTGCTTTGATCAGTTCTGCTTTGGTTTCATACACACTAGTGCCATTTGTCTACCACACCAACAAACTCTGAACTTTTATCAGCTGCTGAGCTGCACTGTCCCTGCAATCGACCCCATGCTGCTCCCAGCCAAAGCGGAGGCGTTCATCGCTGAGGACAGAAGGAACATCCTGGTTATCCTCCTCTTACAACAGAGCACACACAAATTCTTGAGTGCCGGAGAATAAAGTTCGCTGTTCACTCCAATGACGTCACATTGAGGTCCATGTCAGGTGAGGGCAGCCTCCCAAGTTAGCCAATTAGACAAAGGTAGTTTATTTAAGATTGCTAAGAGCTGGTCGCAGACAGTGTGACAGTGTGTGTGTGTGTGTGTGTTGCTCATGCAGGACGGCTCCTCCTCCCAGCATGGAGAGGGATAATTGAGAGAAAATGGCAGGCAGCAGAGCGAGAAAGTGAGCAGCAAACTTTTGACTGAAGCTCAAATCTGAGAGAATTTTAGATCAGCTTCCCTCCTTCTGCTCTCACACTCCTGGCCTTCTTCTCACACACACATCCACCACAGAACACACTGCGCCCTCCTACACATCAAGACTGAGAAAAAAGTTACGTACGAAAAAAAGTTACTCCTGAGGAAAAAAGCTCGGCCAAAGTCATTAGCACTCAGACATTATATTATGGTCATGCCATGTGCCATGACTACCTAAAGCTCTTTGAGAATGCACTGGACTGCATTATCAGTGGAAGGCAGGAGAGGTACATTTTTAAAAATAAGGATGCCAAATGGCTTCTTTGGAGCGATGCCATAGAAGAAACACTTTTTGAAAGAGGCTTTCAATGTTGTAGAGCTTTTCAGTGTTGAGACAGTGTGTGTGAGAGAGTAACAAAGCTTTTTAAAGAACTCACACATATCATGTAAAGGCTCGACACCAAGTAAATCCTAAGTGTTGTGTCAAAGGGAAAAATAATTGATTATTAGACTGGAATTGTGGTGAATCCCAGTCTAATAATCAATTATTTTTCCCTTTTGTGTCAGATTATGACACAAAATGTCATAATCTGGCTGCATTTCATCTCCTAGGAAATAAACCAACACGCAACCAGAAACATTACAAAGTAGGATGCTGAGCCAGGGGGATGAAAAAATAGTCTGTACAAGACAGGTTTTGCATGATCTGCAAAATAATTTGTGAGTGGGATTATCTTTTAGGTACTACTGCTTTAGTGGGAGAACCTTACAGGTAGGTTTGTGCCAAACATAGGAGGATTGTGCAAAATAATGGGTGGAGACCTGGTTAAAACCTGGAGTAAAGTTGCAGTGGGGTATCAAAGAGGTATACCGTTAACAGACTCATGGGTGGCCTCTTTTCCACACAGTGTAGCGTCCCTGATTTTCACTCCTCAACAATTATTTTCAGTAAATTTGACATACAGTCAAGGACCACATACTTTTAATGATTAAATTCCAGTAAAGTGGGTCAAAATGGTCAAACAACATCAAAGTAATCTTACATAGTTGCTTCCCCACATCAAATTTCCTTTTCACCATTGTGCAGATGCTTTACTATCTTGCAGACCCACAGTCCAGACCTTATGCCGTGTTTCATTCATAACACATCGCTGGCAGCTGCTATCTGATATATATATTTTTTTTCCCCATTGATATACAATCCCCAGTGAGTAATTTTATATTGGCACCAGTGTTTACAGAAATCATATGGGGTAAAAAAAAAAAAACTTCATTGATTAGTAGCCTTACCACAAGCCTAAACACAAACCCAGCATAAACCAACTCTGAATGAGTGTAGTGTTGAACTGCGAGTAAGTAGGCTCTCAGGAATAGGTAAGTATTTCTGTGTGTGTGTGTGTGTGTGTGTGTGTGTGTGTGTGTGTGTGTGTGTGTGTGTGTGTGTGTTTGTGTGTATACTTACTCTGCAAGGGGTCTCTCAGCATTGGGTGCAGGAGTGCTCGAGGCGAACCATAGAACAAACTCAACCTGCATCACAAGAGACAGGAACACAGACAAAACTGCTACACACCACATTTAATAGAAATATCAATAACATGTTTTAAATAATATGTCATCTGTGAATAAGAGCATGATTTGATATCATGTGCAGATTACTTGACTCCGTATGTGCAGTACTGTCCTGATACAAGTTTCCAATGGAGCAAAAACAAGGGCTTCTTTTACATTTGTACCAACACATAAGACAGATTCTGGTCTCATTTGGGTAAAGGGCTCTGACTGGTGCTTTAATAGTACAATTTATGCCTGTGCTATCTGTTTACATCAATAAAAATAGCATATGTCCATCCTGTTATGGTCTATTATTTGAGTAATAGTAATATACAACAGAATCATGTATCAGAAATGTACCGGAAAGTACAGAAAGCAAAGAAGAAACATAGAGACAACATTTTTTCTCCCTCAGGCCAAGTCTTGCACTGCACTATTGTTGATAGGGAAGGGATAGACAACATAAAATATTTGGGTCTTGTCTAAACTCAAAGGCTACTGTTTGTATTCTGCCATGCAAACATTCAGCACTTGCTTTACTGCAGCTGCATTTGAGATTCTAAGGTGTGGCACATTGTCTCCTGTGCATGCTGCAATTACCCCTTAACTGCACATCTATGCAGATCCAATTACATGTCATATCTTTCCAGATTTGTCTAGGTGCAGCCTGCATTGCCGAAACTTTAATAATGAACTTTCAAGACTGAGCTTTTAACCGTTTCTTAACACATTAAGTGTGAACAAGGCCACAGTGGCCAGTATCTAAACCTGCCAGCCACTCCCTTTCCAACTTTACACCAAGTTCTATTGGTGTCTCTATGTGAGTGACTTCCTGGACAGAGGTGTAGAGAGGTGTTTCTCATTTGCAGCACATATCTCAACATCTTTCACACTCATGCTGTTTCCACAGGCCATGTTACACCGCTCTGAGGGACAGCGCTGACCGTTACCTGCCCTCCCCGTGAGGGGGTCCAGAGTCCGGCCGACCCGAGAAGAGGTGCAAAAGGCCGAAGCCCTCCCCCACTGCATTTTGGGAAGACACAAAGACCAGCTCCACCACAGCCACCACTGAGCTCAAACACAGAGGAGTGTGGAAGTATACAATCTAGAGAGAGAGAGAGAGAACAAATATTAATACTTTCATGGGTGAAATGTCTTTGGCAAATGAGTCAATAAAACAGTCCATAATTATCTATTTTAAAATCTTATTAACTTAGGCTGGAATATAAGAGTGTTTTATTGTTAGTGTGTGTGTGCGCGTGTGCGTGCGTGTGTGTTGACAGATTAATAGACTAGGGTACGTTAAACAGTTTTAAACGCTTTGGATCGACTATAATGTAATGTGGTCATGCCAGGATTCCTTCCAGCGATATGAAAACTCTGTAATCTTTAGTTGTACTCAACAATGTCCCCAAGCTGTAACTTAATAGTTGTCTTTTGCCTCATGTTTATTTCATGGAAAAAAGAGTAGAAATAAGATTCAGTGGCAGGAGGATGGCAACAGTGAAGGCTGAGGTGCTGATGAAGAAAAGGAGCGACTGGATTTGGAGACAGGGAGAGAAGAAAGTGCAAAGAAAGTGGTTCTGAGAGAACAACATAAAATAGCACACCTATGAAAACAGAAGGAAGGGTGAAAGAGGGAGCACTGCCTCTAATTAACAAGCTTATCTAAATCAGCAGCAAGCTTGGTGAGGTAAACAGCATGTCTTCCAGTTCTGCGGGTGGGGAAAGGGTGCAGTAGCGCGGTCGAGATGAGAGCAGATTTCGGAGGTAATTATTTGGTCTTGAAGCAGAGAGGCGCTGCACGTCTCAGGCAGATTTCCCCATATCTGCTGGGCGGGTGTCTCCTAGGGAATGTGAAATGAAGTGCAGGTCCTCACAACGATAGAACAGAAAGCCAAATCCTCTACACGCAACATCACAGACACACAGATACAGAGTATGCTGCTACAGGAATTAGAATTTGGGCTAAGGGTGGCCAATCATATTACATAACAATACTTCATGATATTTTCACCATACATTACATTATTTACATTTACATTCTACGGCATTTATCAGACTTGAACCTATGACCTCTTGGTCCAGAAACAAGTATCCTACCCACTAGACCATCACCACCATATGCATCATTTTGCAAACAAAACGCACCAGCAAAACAAAACTCAAAAAAGACAACATCATGAAAGACTGTAATTATCAGCCAAAAATAATCCTAATAACCCTTTTTTTGTTCAAACTAGCCACTTTTTGTATAAACATGAGAGAGTAAAATGTGTGTCTATTGTAGTTCAAGTCAAAAAAAGCCAAATAAGTAATGCAGACAACACACTCATATTTTTCACAAGCGGGTTAAAGGAAGTTATCACAGGAATGTTCTGCTCTACCAGCAGCGATGGTTTACCCTGCATCTGTGTTAAAACCAGAATTGTTCAGTTTTACCCACACGTAGGGGAGCCCCAACCGAGCTTCTCAATTGACCAATTTTCAAGACATTCTATGAGACTAAAGTGCAATTAAAATTTGTGGGGACGTATGTGGGATGGAGCCACAACCACCAAAGGTTGTGGTCCACCCCATGTGTCCACCAAACCCTCAATGTCAATAAAAGTGCAATTAAAATACAGCAATGTAGTCCCGTGATGACTGCAGTCAATGCAGCCCACTAGGACCTGTGTAGCCCCTTCACCCTCTAAGGCCCTACGTATAAGAATGTAGTAGCTGAGATGTAGTTGTGTATGAGACCAGTGTTTCACTGTACAGGCAACAATTTTCCGTTGAGATTACACAAACTGTGCCTGCAATTGGTGTGTTAATAATGGTTGTATTCATCAGTAGACTAGCATTTCTCATTTAAAGTAACTGTGGCCGTATTATCTATGAAAACTCAAGGATCTGATTTGGTCAGTGTGGGCTGACACTCAACATTAACACTACGTTCACACTCGCAGGTGACAGAGTGAATAGCAACCACTCATTTCCTATGGGGGCAGTCAATTTATAGCTGTGACACGCAACAAGATTCTCAGCGACAAGTGTTGCCACATGAAACATTTGCTGCTGCTTTGTCCTCTCCTCTCAAACCTTAGAAGAAAGTGGAAGAATTCAGTGGAGGAAAGAATAAGCAGTAAATTTGGGAAATAGGATCAGTGATCCACTTCAGCGAAATTAAGTATGATGTTGACAATTTATAAATAAATCCGATCCTTATGTTCACTCAAACGCAGAACCAGTCTATTTAAATTGGGGGGTGGCCTTCTTCTACATGTTTCTGTTTAGTTTTTTTTTTTTATCTTACATCATTTGCAAAACAGGCAGAACAGAGAACATACAAACACAGACAAAACACAGATGTCCTCTCTGGACAGGCAGCCAATGTCGTCACCCCATAGATTTGTGAAAAGACAGCCAGGAACAACACAGTCTTAGCATTATAACAGCATATAGTGCAGCTTCATTTGCACCACAGGGATAAAAGTATTTCCACACCGAGTCTGAATTTAAAGGTGAAAAGCAAAACACGGTTCAAAGTTCAAGAACCTTTTGAAAAAGATAATAACACTAAAGTCATTTTTCACATCAGAGCTCACGGTTGCTCATGATTTCTTCACTTTTTTTTACTGCTCAGAGCTCCGAACTGAAGGAGAGCCTCAAAGGTCTCCACACAGACAAAAAGCACAGCTGCAAAGAAAAAAATATGGTTTCTGATTCTGTCTCCACTTTACTCACACGAGAGCTCAATGATGCGTGTGTAAATGCAGTAAACCAGGACTGGGGCTCTAGATGACAGATTGGAGCCCAGAACGTAAAGATAGTAATCAATCCAAAAAATTATAAACCGATCTCATCCCATAAACACGTTATAACAGACTGACAATAAATGTGGGACAACAGCATAAACGTGCTTTTTCACCTTAACAACTAGTAACAATCACAAAATCACAATTACAAAACAGACAGTGTCTAAATGAAAACAGAATGTGATGATTTGCAAATGATAACGCCTATTTTCAGAAAATAAATCTAATCAAAAACGTTTCAAAGCTGTGGCATATGCCACGAAGGACTGGAAAATTTGCGTAATGTTAAATAAAGTTTACTGACAACAGGTATGAAAAGAGCATCTCAGAGGGACGAGATTTCAGGATAGTTTCTGCCCTCTAGTGGGTGGGGAAAACCCGCAGAGGGAGGGGGCCCCGGAGAATGGCCGAGCAGGGGGCATGTCGAGCGAAAGCACAGCAAACAGTGAATGTGTAGGAGAGCGCACACCGGTATTAGACTGTTTATGGTGGGGTTTTTTTTTGTTGAAATCAGATTTTTATTAATACACCCACTAAGGGCTACAAGATTAAGAGAATCCAAAAAAAAAAATCTCTGTACGCGAGGGTTAGTTCTGATTTTGTATTCTTTCGTGAAAATCACTGCATGGGCTCAAGAGCACTTCTGAAAACCTTTGTGAACACAGATCACTACAACCACAACTGCAGCTTAAAACTCTACCACACAAAAGAAGAAAGCTAACATGATACAGAATCAGTGCTGCCTTCTCTAGGTCCAAGCTCATTTAGGATGAACTGAGGCAAACAGAATCAAAATAATGAAATTCCTTTTGGATATTCTTTTTGGACGCTACACTCCCTGGGTAGCTTGCACATCTGGAAAGGCACCGCTAATGTGGAATGATCTATTCAGCAACATATGCTGATAACCAGGCGACATCATTTTAAAGGAAGGCCGTGTTTATTTCAGCAAGGCGATGCCAAACCCCTTTCTACACATCTTACAACAGCAGGGCTTTGTAGTAGAAGAGTTCATGCGCTAAACTAGCCTGCCTGCAGTCCAGCCCAGTCATCCATTGAAAACATTTGGCATAGCAGGAAAAACAAAATAACAAAGGAGATCCTATTCTGTTGAGAAACTGAAATCTTATATCAGACAATCGGTCTCCTCAGGTCCCTCAGGTTGTTAAAAGAAGTGGTGATGCAATATAGTGGTAAACGTGCACCATCCCAACTGTTTTGAAACATGCTGCATCAAATTCAAAGTGAGCACATATTTGCATGAAATGATAGTATTTCTATGTCAACAATTGCTCTGTTTTCATATACATTCAACAGTTACATGAATTGCATTTCATCACATTCTGTTTTCATTTACATTTTACACAGCAACTGACATTTTTGGATACAATGGTGCAAATATTCAAGAGTTGAAACAGGTTTCATGTATACTGCTCATACACTCCATTTTTAAAAAGGAAGCCATGTTTTATATCCAGACTTGATGTGAACTACTGTGAGTTGAAGAAATAGATTTATGTGAATCCATATACAACCTAAGCCACCTCCCTGGTGGAGATATTGATTCGCATTGCGTGGCTAAGGTTTCTCTCCCCTTGAGTGAGTGAGTGAGTGTGCGTGTATGTGTTGTGCCCCTCTCATGCAGGTCTCTGCCTTGTGGTCAGTGCTCTATGTACACATTTCCAATTCAAACTCCGCTCTTGTTTTCTTTCCTCTCCTCTCCTCTGACACTTCCCGTTTCAGCAGCATAAACCCAGATAACAATGACGATTCCTGACGGAGTATCTTTTCCACCCAATTCTCATTTCACGCTCATCACTGGAGTTAAAAAAACTACAGAGAGGCCTCAAAAGTGCTTGGCTGAATCTAGAAAGGAAATGTTGGCACATCTTTAGTCTCAATTTCAACCATCTTGAGTTGGGTAATGTTGTCCAGACATGGTATAATTTCACTGTGGAAGTGTGTAGAGTGAAACTAATTGGTGGCCTTCACCATAAACAGCAGAAAAATTGTGACTGGCAGTAAATATATAATTTTTTTTTTCATGCTTCTATGGTTACTTGACTTGCTAGTGCTTGGAACACACACTGAATCCAGTAAGGGATTTAAGTTTGTTGGACTTTTTCTCTAACTAACTGAACTTAGAAAGGCCAAGATTGGTCATGTTAGTAGAGAAACATGTATCTTAGACATTTAAGCAAACTTTAAAACCATTCAGCTGGGCGGAAAGTGTTGAAGACACATTTCTCTGTGATGTCCTAGCCATCACATGGATTTGTTTAATGTTATCATCAGAAGCACATGATTGAACTCTTTTGCTAATTTTAATGTTCAGTACGTGTCTGAGAAGGGGAACAACCAAACTCTGCTGGATGCTAGTCCTCCAGGGATATTGTGGGGTCTGACCTAACATGTGCTTATGCAGTTTAACCTGCATCAGGTCATTTTATTACATAATGCAGTGCTACCATCAGTGAATTTTAGAGCGTTCAGACATTTCTCAAGACCTGTTTTTGCACCTATTTTCCATCAAGTACTTGAACATATCTCTGTGTGCGTGTGTGTGTGTGTGCGTGGGTTGTGCTGGGCCGCTCTTTCAGTTCTCTGCCTTGTGGTCAGTGCTCTAAGTACAAATTTTAAAGCTTTCAGACGGACATTTCTCAAGACTTATTTTTGCACCATTTTTCCATCAAGTACAGTTTTGAAGTATTTAAACACATCACAGTGAGAGCTAGACAGGCTAAAGTACAGCCTCCACATGGTGAGGTTATGGTGAAGTAAACAATGATACAAAGCCATATTTGCCCATTTTAATTCAAAGCAGCTTTTACTTTATATAAACAAATTAATCAAAACATATTACAAATGACATTTAAAACAACATAGAACAATTTTGGACTAACTGTGTTTGTGTCAAAAAAACAAATTTCCCTGGTGACAGTTACAACTAGCCCTCCAGTCTTACAATTAACCCAACCTATTGGGTAAAGAAAATGCCCTTTTTATCCAGTAAATCAAAACCTCTTCTATTAAGCTCAACACCACTGAATTATGCTCTGAAAACCTCATGTGAGATGCACCCTTCAAAAATGTCCTCTTTTTCCCCACATGACGCTTCTGCAAGGTGAGGAGAGGGTTAACACATCGCCTACTGGCCACAGGTTTTTAATAAAATTAAACACATTCCGTTGAATTATTTGTTTTGTTCTGCAGTTATAAAAACAAATATGTACCAATATAACACAAAGCTTATTTTCATATTTTATTTGATTCAGATATGTTTTCTGGATTTTCCTAGTGACAGTAACAATTAGCTGTTTGGTCTTACAGTTAACCCTGTCTATAGAGTAAGAAACATCTCTACTCATGTCACAATTATCTGAAGTTTTCAGAAACGGTAGGGGCTAGAAAGAAGCTTCATATTTTAATCTGCACTGGAGATATGTAAATTGCTTGTATAAAAATAATAACACAATTCATGTTAGGTAGTGTCCCATTTGCCCCTATTGTAAGGACCAGTGTAAGTTGAAGACAAAGTGAGCCTAAATAGATTTTTAAATAACAAAAGTTCACCATTTCACTAGTATCAGATAAGCATTTGGTTATTGCTAATAGTTTGGATATAAACCTGGTGAATGTGAACAGTAAGGATGGAAACAAAGTAGAACACTGGTGTCTGCAACTATCATCAGGGCACTAACAACAGAGATCGGCAGGTGCTTAGCCAAATTGTTCACAAATGCATCTCTCAAGTGTGAAAGAAACAAACAGCAGCAAAAGAGTGAAACTAATAGAGAGTTGAGTAACAAAGATGAAAAGGCCAAGCACACTTGCTAAGGACATTAGCTATTTTGACAGTGGGTGGGAACCCTTAAATATATTTTCAGAGCATTTATTTTTGTTGCTTGATCTTTTAAATATTCTCTCCATAAGGAACTTTGATCTAGACACTATAGAAAGAGTCAATGCGTGTTTAAAGTAGCTTTGAGTAAAAGGTAGCATACTCCTAACATCCATCTGACAGAGTTAGACCCAAGCTGATCTAAGCCAGTTCTTTCATCTCTTACTCTCCTTCCAATTTCATACATTGCCACTCTGAATCAGTTTCACTCTAAGATGAAAGTTTTAGCTAGCAGATAAGACAGAAACATTAGACAGAGCTTATCTGAAGCTTGAAGACAAAAATAACAAATCTCATGACATATAATAATTATAATTACATGGCAACATGTTATTAATATGTGACATTTTTCTGTTTCGCCATTTGTGTGGATTTACATACCAAAAGCGGATTTTTTACAAGACCCTTTTTCCAAACTTTCCATAACCCTTCAAATTAAACAGGTTGTTTACTGTGTCTTTAAGAGTGATATATAAAAAATAATGAGGCTTACACTTCAGTGAAAATGGCCAGGCCTACAGCTTTAGGCTGAATGGGAGAATATGAATGTTGTATTCATCATGACAAAAATAATGAATTCAAAACAGGCTGTTTGTTGCAGTTTAATTTCTATAGATGAGCTGTAGAACAAATTGTACAGTTTGAAACAATGTTTACATACTTCTATTTCAGGGAAAAAAAATGAAAAAGTAAGATGGGACTGTCAATTACCACACTACAAGGTGAAGTGAAATAAATCTATCCTTCTGTAAAGTTGAAAGCCAATCAGTCCAATTAATATTCTCCCACACTCTAGTACCAGTCTTGATGGTTCCCTTTGTGGCGACATCAGTCTTTATTCCTTATGTCATTTGTCAGGACGGGTTTTGAGGGGTTTGTCTTCCTAATCCATCACCCCATATTAAAAGACCTTAGGAATTAGGTGGTGTGTGGCACTGCCAATTTTTGAATTACATGATTAGACCTTTCAGAGATGAGCCCTGCAAGACAGGATGAATGAGGAATCACTGATGCTGACAATCCCTGGAGGAAATCTGGCACGGCATTACTGAAACAGCAACATCTGCGGGACATACCCTTTTTATCCAATAAATATATAGTGCCTATCAAAAATGTGGGGACACTGCTTATGTTTGTTTTACAATTCTTTCTTGGGCATGAAATATGTACTGTGTCGTACTCTAGTTCATGATCTGTGTTAATATGAAACTGCACATGTTAAATTATATGCATGCTACAATAAAAATGTGGATCACAAAAAGTTTGTTTTACCAATAAAAAAGCAAAACTGAAAATTCAACTGACAAAAGTGCTACACACAACACATTTTATTTTCTTGTTGTGATGTCCTCATTCATGCAAATCTTTCAGATGTTTCAGTCATCTTTCAGGGAAAAGGTTGTTTTTTTTTTTTTTTAAATACAAAGGGAGAAATTTGGGCCCAAACTAAATGGAAAAACACGTAAAGCACACATTATTTATCCAAAATGAAAAGCAATATCTTGGCTGCTTTCACATTGATCTCTTTACAGAAAAAACAATACATTAGGATTCAAAAAAGCACATGTTGAAATCATATTAACATTGAATACAATCCACCTTGAAATATAATCAATGCACAGCGATATTGTTTTCCACCATGCGCTATATGCCTCACTGAAATACAAACATAACAGAGAAAAAAGGGAAATGCAATGCCCACACGAGACTGAGTTTAATAGCAAAACGTGGTTGCAAAAGTGAATTGTAAGAGATCCATTACACTGATTTAAAGTCATTTGAAGAAGTGTGTGATTGAAACCAAGACAGCTGTGCGCTGATTACATTTCAAGGTGGATTGTATTCAGTTCTGACATCAAATCAGCATTTTTTTTTTTAATGCAACTCCTCATGTATTATTGCTCAGTTAAGAGGTCAAGCGATGTGAAAGAAATGTAATAGAGGCTTTGCTTTTCAATTTGGCATCTCTTCTGCATTTCCCTATGGCAAAGTAATGTCATGTGTTCATTGCACCTGATGCTTTCGCAGTGATAGCATTTCAATTTTGGACAAATGCCTTTCTGCAAAGGTGGCAGGGGTGTTTGGAAATGGATGCTTTATGTGAAAGGAATCTGTTGTCATGGACTGTGTACACTGAACATTGCACTAAAATCCAACAGCTTTTCAACTTTCTCTGTGTTTACATCATTTTTATACCACAGTTATGCAATACATGTCTGTAAAGACTAAATCCAGAGCAAATTACTGTAATACACAAGGGCTTCAGTGATCCTAACAGACTTCCTAACAGATTTATCTCCCTATAACCGACTTATCTCACTGACTCTTTGAGGGCTGCTCTAGTCTGGGTATGGTGTGAAGCAATACATTTTTTTCTCCCCCAGGTACCCAGCACACAAACTTTAAACATTACCCACAGTGTAATGCCACCTTTTCGTGATGGTTTTAAATGTAACTGTTTTGCCACAACACTAGAACAGCTGGTATGATTCTACATCAGGTCAAATAATGCATTAGAGCTGCAAAGACGGCCACATGCAATGCACTGTATAATTAACACAATAATTTCTAACCGGTTGAGTGTTTGTTTATTCTGTATACCAGCTGTCCTTTTTTGGCATTATGCTTTTTATCCATTTTGCACAATGATAATTATTTTAAAGTAGTTCAAATTTTGCTGGTCTGTCTGTTTTTATGCATTTTTTAAAAATAATTGGCCGACGAATGGGCCATTTCACCCTGCTGCAAATTTAAAAAACCAAAGTGGAAAGCTACACTACAAAAATCATTTAATTCGTAAGCTGTACCAAGATATTAGAAACAGATCAGTAAGTTGCGAGGTGGGGGCTCCATGCATTGGACTATTTGTATCTAATCACGCATGTAGGCTTGAGATACTACTGTTGATGTGGGCTTTCTTTTCTTCAGTGATGCACACAAAAGCAATTTGGGGGAATTTGTAATTGTAAGTTTATTAAACACATCTTTATAATGACCTGCAGTTCATCCTACAAACTGCCGGAGCTGATTCACTGAGAATGTACACTTTAACTGAATTCCTTCTTTATTTTTAAATGAGTAAGCAGTTTAAATTGATCAACTCTTTTATATCACTGTTATTTCTGATCATGGTAAGAAAATGTTCAAGTGCAATTTCTACCATCCTGAGTGTCTAGTGTCTAAAGAAAACACTGCTTTCAAAAAAAGATTAAAAACTCGTCATAGAACAAGAATGAAAAACCTGTGCAAGATTATTATTGTAGTGTATTATGCTGTAAACTAAGCTTGTGTTTCATTGGAAGTATCAGCATGCCTTCTACATCTGAATGACCCTTACATCAAAGAGAGAAACAGCTTGCAACCCAAGCTTTGCCAAGAACAGCATGCTTAGTTTTACGCAAATACACTTTCCCTGAAAACATCTTCAACAAATCATTAGTTAGTGGGAGGCATTTAAAGAACGAGCAATAGCGCAGCGTTCTAATAGAGAAGCATTAAAGCATCATCTAGTGCGGCAGAGGACAGCTCAGCTGTCACATAGAGAGAAGGATTATAGGGAAGCCGTTCTGTTGCTGACAGATTAATTAAGGCAAAGAAGGGCCTATTGGAGTATGCTGGGTCTCAGTCGTAGTAAAAACACAACATTAATGCTGTGTAAAGGGAGACCACATTACATGGCATTTCCACTTTGTGCATGTGTGCATCAAACAAAACCAATAGGGCTCTAGTTACACTGTAGAAGTGAATCAGAACATAATACACCATTGGTTTTCAACTGGTAGCTTAGGCCCCTTTTAAAAACACTGAAATTTTACAAACCTTACATGATAACTTTTTAGTATCAATGTATCAAAGCATAGACTGATACTGGATGATTTATTTTATGAAATAATTTGAACAGTGCACCTCACAGTTAAAAAAGATTATGGTAGTACCATTATATAGCATTTCATCTCTACATGATCAAAGCCCTTACAAAAGCCACTGGGAATATTTTCAATCTTCTCAGTGTACATTAGGTAGCAGGCCTCTATCCTAACAAAGAGGAACAACAGAGTTCCCATTTACAAGGTTTCTGCCATCTCGCCTATGTGGGAGCTGTGATGTTACACAGAAAGATGTTAGGTTAATGTTTGCATAAAATATTAATCGATATAGTTGTATGCAAATGACTGGCTGGCCCTCAGGCTGTTTTTCCGACCTGTTCTTGCTCTCCTTGGTCAAAAGTTTAATGCAACATAAGACATAATACTACAATAAAACATGGACTGTGGATCAATGATCATTCTAAAAAGTGCAGACCTAATATAGGAATACAAATTTTAAATTGTCTAAAATGCTTGAAAGTATTAACTGAGTTCATAAAAAAATCATTATATACAATTAAAAAAAGAATCATTAATTACAACGAAACAAAGAACGAGGGCACACAGACTGCCTCAGTTTTTAAATAAAGTTAAAAGGTGTGTGTGTGTGTGTGTGTGTGTGTGTGTGTGTGTGTGTGTGTGTGTGTGTGTGTGTTTGAGAGCAGCATTGCTCTGATTGCTCTGTGAGGAACCGTGTTGACTGCTGCAGGCTCTTATTTGCTCTGCCTTTGTTATTCCTGTCTGCACAGTCCCCAGGCTGGACGCCCAGGCCTTGTTTTTGTTTATTTTGGTGGGAAGTGAAGAGGCTCTGCGGCTCACCGTGTTCAAATTAAAAGCATGGCCTCGTCCTCTATAGCACATAACGAGGCATGCTCTTCAGGTCAACTCAGAAATGCAAACAAGAAACAAACAGCTCTCTGTCAGCACTTCAGAAAAGGCTTGTAATCTGTGACTGTTAAATCCCCATAGTGTATGTAAGATTCATGCCAAATGCATAGAATTGCATTTGGCAGCTTTTGGCTCTAAACATGCAATTGGCCATTTTATTATTTTGATTCCGGCTGATCTGTTCCAATTAAAAAATGCAAATAACATGAGCAGCGTTGGTGCTGCCTTGATTCATTTATTTAAATAGGCAAGAATTAATTTAGACTACTCGGCTTTGGCCAAATTGGTCATCAAAATTGGTAAATCCCTCATTTACAAAAGTAATGAAAGTATGGACAACTGACAGAGTTGCTTACAATAGGATGATCTTACTTTCACATGCTGAACAGCATCAACCAAATCTTAACTAGAGGGTCGGAGGGTCTTTTAAATATGTGCCTTTGTTACAAATTAGCTAACATTAGCTAATGTTAATTAGCCACTTAACAATACTCAAGCAACAACTGATATCACATTTGTGTTTGTAGAAAAGATGTTTTCTTTATTTTTAACATGATGTAAATGTATTGGGCTTGGTGACTTAAGTAGCCTAGTAGGACAAACACCCACTGATTCCTTGAAAATCCAACAGATCCTATGAGATAATAGATAATAGCCTATGAGCTTCATTCATTTAAGTCTCTCAGCATGTTGCATGTGAGAGACTTAACTGAATTATGTGGTAGAAAGCTTCATGTGACTTGGAGGAAGCAAGGATGTTTTTTCTTTCTGCTAAACAAGACAGTGCACACAATGGGCTACATGAGCTGAGGTTGATGCTCTCTCTGGTTAGGTAGCCTGGCCCTCACTCTTCCTCCATCACTGAACATGATGCTATCAAATGCTGGCATCTGTTAGCTCTGACAATTCATGACCAAAAAATGAGAATTCACATAAACAGTGAAACACAGCTCCACTTGTGATTAATTTGATTTATTAAAAATATTGTCAGTGTAAGGTCAATAGTATTTGTTCTTAGGTGTTTTGCTCATCTTTACAAAAGGTGTCCATCAGTCTGTGGGGGCTTTTTATAACGCAGCACACAGTGTGAAAGTCAATGGCTCTCTTTTCTTATAAAATTTCTGGTCATGAACATGATGTTAAAGAACCACTTGGACTATTTTTATGTTCATTAGGTCAACTCTGTTTATCATTCCTCTCATAAAAAGTAGACCCTTTACATCCTAAGCAATAATACATGATCCAGCAGCAGTGTGTTTATAGCCCAAGAGTCAATGCTCCAAGCAGAGTATCCAGATGAATCCTTGGTTAATGAGCTAGAAAAGCTGCTGACTCCCTGACTGTCCACACTCAAACAGCATAACCAATGAACAACATATATACATGTGTGAAAGCATGCACACACTCTTGAACACACACACATATACCTGCTCCTTCATTGACAGAAACAGCAAGCAACTAGATCACTTAGCCTAATAAGTGCTGGAAAATACATAAAGATGATACCTTTCTTAAAAGGTACAGTACAGAATATACCAACTTAATCTCTATCTATTGCATCTATAAGTACATGGTTGATTATCACAGATGACAACTGCAGCACTCAAGGGTGGACAAAGGTGTTTCAAGCTAGGGATGCTGAAATTTAAACACTACTTATGTGATGTATGCAGTAATGTCAAGTTAGGTTATGTATAATTATATGTCATTTGCATCAAACAGAATGTGTAATAATGTGCTGAAATGTGGTGAGAAAGGGCAATATGCATTTATAATGACATAAAAAATTGCTAATAAACACCTTACTCAATCAGGTCTCGGTCTCTCCGTTTGACATGTGGCTATGTCACACATGTAGTCAAATGCTAAAATTCAACACTCAAGCTTATACAGAGCGAAATACGGAAAGAACCTATGTACTATATATGTTTAGCAGCGACACATCACATACATGCCTCCTCAGGACCGGATCAGCACCTGGGACAGCGATCACGCTTTGGAGAGCATGAGGTAGATGTTACAAAAGGGGCCCCAGCTCTCGATCATTGTCAATGAGGAGAGTGGTGGGCATAAAAGGGCCCAAGCGCAGCAGTGCAGGAGTTTGGTGGACTTTCTATGTATGTTCTTACAACTGGTTTCCTTGACATGCAAACTCCAGGCAGGAAGACCTTCCACGCTGCTAAACGCCACGCTTCGAACCTGCTGCTCTGTCAGCCACCAGCATGTCATGTGTCCATGGACCCACAAGTTGTCTGCTGCACTGCCTGTCCCAAGCCACCCAGACCACAGCACCAATTGGGAGTGCCTACTATATATATATATATATATATATATATATATATATATATATATACAAAGTAACACATTTATTTAATTTTCTGTAATAAAAATACAGGGCTTTAAGGAGAACAAAACAAAAATCACGAGAATACT
>JBBPCX010000016.1:14948011-14959556 GCA_037974365.1 Hydrocynus forskahlii | reverse complement strand
GCAGCCAATCAGCAGCAAGGAGAAATAAATAGCGTTCTTGGATTGGCTACTTTCAAACCTCCCGCCTCTGAGTACAGTGGTATAACACCAACCCAAGATGCGCTTTCTTTGTGTTCTCTGCAGAGTACCAAAAAAATGATTATATGGAAATGTAGCTGAATTTACGTTAATATTTATGTTACAAAATTAGTAAAATATATTTTTCTTAATAATTTAGCACTAAAATGCATGAAAAATTATATCTTGCCACGAAAAAAGCCCTGCTGGGTGAGGGAGTGTGGTGGACAAGGCCCAGACGTCGCGAAAGCAAAAAAATGCGGAGGATATCTGCAGTTTCCGTGTTAGTGCAAGGGGTTTCAGCAAACAATTATTAGTTCGGTTCTCAGAAAAAATCTGTTCTATTATTGTAAGAGGACTTACTACTTTGCAACAAATTGTTTTGAAATAAAGTGTGTTTAACTTCTATTTCATTCTTAAGATTTCCTTTTTAAATATTATTTAGACTTCTGTGAATAAGTTATTTTTTTAGGTTTTGTTTTATAGTTGTCTTCACATCAGACGCAAGTTACCAAGCAGAGAAGGTCAGTGCTAACACATGCAGCCAGTCCACTGTACACATCATTCCACAGAACAGCCAAGTACACTTGGAGAAGAGCACTAATTGCTCAATTTTGGGTACATGATCAAACAGCTGGCCTTGTTTGGTGAGCACAAGGTGGTCAAACTAAGCCACTCATACCACTCAGTGAGTGCACAGCCCTTTTCCATGGTTTTACTCTTAACATTAGGGCAAAAATGAAAAAGTAATTTAATTTGTATCAAAATGTAAAACTTCATCCATGATACACCACCTTACCCTCCTCTGTTGCTTTCCCATTCACTGTCTTCTTTCATGAAAAGTTTTGACAATGATCAGAACTACACACCCAGAAGCATCCTATCTACATTTGCATTGTTTTACCATTGTGCAAGAGGACATGCTACTTTATAACAAATTCTTTAAAAATACATTTTGTAATTCCTGAGTAAAAAAAGAAAATATGCAGCTTGAAATTAGAGCTAGATGGAAATAAAACATATTGTAAACATAAGACTTAAAGAATGAAATGAATCTTCACATTACTCATGATGAGACTTAAAATATATGTATCATTACACCTCAAATCAAAATGTACAATAAGTAGAAGTCTTGAGATGTCTCTCTGTTCCTGACGCCGTCTGAAAGTCAGGCCTCTCGGACAGTGAGATAATAAAAAGGCAACGTGACTCTAGGCTGAGTCTGCCCCAGCCCGCTGTATCATCAACACGCAGCGTTAGAAAGCTTCTCCGTCTCATAATACTGAGACGGGGCCACAGGAGGGCTGTGAAGACTGAACCATCAGCTCTCTGAGTGCTCTGCTAATCTCACAAATCCTGCTCAGGCTCCAACAGGACAGCAGTTACTTTTACATTCAGGTAAAGAATACACTGACACATACTAATACAAACAGGATGTAATGTCATACATGTGTGCCATATGCATTATATACATATATGCACATATATCCACACAGTATGTTTCATATGTAAACTTATTGCCCAAAAGTATGTGGGCACAAATCCTTACAGACCTGTTGATTTATGCACATCCATTGCTGTGCAAAAGCACCTAGCAATAGAATCTCTTTAGATTCTGAATGGGTGGAACTGAAGCACGAAATTTAAATATGCCACTGTCACAGGATGTCACATTTGCCACAAGTCAGTATTTGAAATCTCTACCCTGCTAGAGCTGCCCTTGTCAACTGTAAGTGGTACTATTGTGAAGTGGAAACATCAAGCGGCAGCAATAGCACAGCCATAAAGCTGGAGACCACACAAACACACCGAATCCCAAGTGCCGAGGCACACTGTGCATAAGGAAAACAATTCCTCTGATGTTTCACTCACTACAAAACCTCCTTTGTAAGCAGCAACAGCACAATGACTGCATGTTGTGAGCTTCACGGAAAGTGCTTCCACGGCCGAGCAGCTGTACACAAATCAAAGATCACTATATGTTATGCCAACCGTTGGCCGGGGTGGAAATCACGCTGCCACTGGAGCCTGCGGTCACAAATCATGCTTTACTATCCGTCAGTTTAATGGACGAATTTGGGTTTGGTGGATACCAATCCCTTTAACTGAATTTTCAACTAATAAAAATACAGTGTTATGCCTCAAAATCAGTAAACAGCTCTGTAAATAGTATAACTCCCAACACAAACTGACACAGTGACACACAGGCAGACATACACATTCACAGAAACCAGCCTATGCATGCACGTGCTCTCTTTGTCTTTCTCTCTCTCTCTCCCCCCTCTCACACGCGCGCGCGCACACACACACACACACACACACACACAAACAAATACACACACGTACACACACAGACAACCTCCTGGTAAAGGAAGTTCGGTAACAGGGAGAGAATGGACAGGAAGAATAAAACATACAGGGAGAGAAAAAAATAGAGAGATGGACAGACAGAAAGAGAAAGATGAGACCATAGGGAGTCCTGATTACAAAATTATGAGTAAAGTGCACACTGTGGAGACATCAACAACACTCCACCCCTTCTCTTCCTCCCACACTTCTTCATTTTTCCTCCTTCATTCTGCTCCTCTATCCACTCTCCGCTTCGTCTCATTCTCCGCTTCTGTTTTCCTTCATATTTTACCTTCTGTAAGCCTTTATGGAGCAGCTGCTCTCAGGGATGTTTACTCCCTCGGGAGTTGAAATATTGATCATTTCCGAGCCTGCCGGCCCAGCCCATATATAATTGAAGGGAGTCTTCCAGCTCACATCAAGAAGGAGGAGGAGGAGTTAAAGAAGTCACAAAATGCCCCCGTCAGCCTCGCAGAACATGAATCAAACCACATGAGAGAGATGTATGGATTTTGTCAACCAGGTTACAGCGCGCTGTCCAAGTTCATATTGACAGGCGGTAACAGACGGCACATGTAAGCGGCCTGCAGGGGCCTGCGCCAGTCACACACCCAGAACACATCAAAACTGAATGTCATAATTACCCTATGAAAGGAGTTTTACCACACTTTGTTTATTTCCTTTACATAATAATTACACTACATGACATGGTTACATATAATTAGTCAAATTCTAGTGCCACTGTAATTTATGTATAAATAAATAATGTGGGGCGTGCCACATTTATTACATAATTGTTTAAGCTGACCGCAATCATTCTGTTAGCTTTCACAATTACAGTTACATTGCAACAAAAATGTCAATGTGGGCTCATGCTCCTGTGAGTCCTGTGGGTTGAAATAAATGCATGTGAAATAATGTCTGACTGGTGCTGTATATTTTCAAGGGCAGGAGTTAGTAATGATTGTTTATCTGACCTTAAGCTGTCATTATTTGGGAGCTCTTGACACCTAGAAAACAAGATAGCTAATCAGACAATATAAGCTTGTACTTTAACAGTTTTCACTCATATAGGCCTATTAGAGTGGGTTACGAATCAAACATCAATAGGCCTTTATGTGTAACTTTTTTGTCGCTAAATGACAAGCACGCTGTAGATTAAAATTTATCTGTCATTTCATGCCACCATATAGTATTCAGGACTATGGATTTATCCAGCTCACACAAACCCTGGGACTGAAGCACCTTTTTCTTTTACTTGTAATGGTTTCCCTGCTATCACACAGCCACTATAACCAAAGAAGAGTTTGGTGATGAGCTAAGTGCATCAAATCATTTACAGGATGCAACAAACATGAATCTTTTTGGTCAAAGCTAATGCAGGCCAGTCTTTGGCTATGTCACTTCAGGAGGTTGTTAGTGTATTTTTCCAATACTGCAAGGTATATCCTAATGTGTAGCAACATAACTGTAAAAAAGTGTTTTGCTCCAATAGTACATATACTACAAACAAAACATCAAAACACACGGGCCAGGGTTATTCAAGGACGATTGCTTGGAATAAATGATCTAGCCTACATATGTGTTTGAAAGAGGACATAATGCTTATGAAACAAACTAAGCTCTAAAGACTCTCCCCAATATAGAACCGTAGGCTGTAGTTAGATCACTGCACATGCTCCATCAGAGTGATAGGTGATAGAGTTTGGCTTTACGGCTTACTGGACTGCAGCTCAGTGTGAGCAGCCTGAGGAGGACAAATGGCCACAGCATCCCAGGCAAAGTGGGGGAGAGCAGGACACATGAAACTTTCCTCCACAAAATAATGTGTCTTGTTTAATTCTCTGGGCCTCTAGGAACGGACTGTTTTCTATTGACACAACCATTATGCAGTTTGCCTAAAGGCAGGTGAGAGCTGTGCTTAATTTCACGCAGAAAAGAGCAAAAAGGAAACAGTTTAGCTTCCCTCTAAGCCACATCACTGTTGAAATGCAAACAGAAGTTGGCTCAACCCATGGTACCATAGTGCCCTCTGCTGGTCAGACTGGCCTAAAGCATGCAATGAGGATTATCCATCTTCTCCAGGCACTTGGTTAGGCCAACCAGTGATTCATGAGGTTTTTAAAAGGCTGAATCTATACACAGAAAGCCTGTGAGTCACACTCTGGAGTCATCAGCAGCAGCACCACCAAGCACTGAAGGCTAGACAGGGATTAAGCCTATAATGATCCAGGGACATGAGGGACGGCGCGTCGGACCCAAGTGGCTGCTGAGAGAGCTTTAGGCCCAACTGTCACAAACTCACCGTCAGCATATGCAAGCACCACATTCAAGTCACAAGAAAAGATTAAGACTGAAGCATTTCTGCCTGAAGCGTTGAGTACTTATTAAACAAACGATGTCAGGTGAAGGGGAGTTAAAATTCATGCTTCCGGTCTCTTCATGAAATATTTGAGCATCATAATAAAGCTTTTGAAATAAAAGGAAATAAATAAATCAACACAAGCTAATCCTATTGCAAATTTTGTGAATGTAATATCTTCAGTTTGATGTGACGCTTCATTCTCTTAAACCAGGACCGCTGCGCAATCCTCATATCAAAGCAAGGATTGGTAATTAAGTTTCATCCACCAACTCTATTGTCTCTCACAAACATTTGTTTTTGTCACAGCTCTCCTCTATTACAGGCAGGCCAGAAGGCAGAGCAATGCTTTAATACTATCTCCTCTCTCCCCTAATCACTCTTTCTGTTCGGTAGTCTGTCTGTGAGGCGTATATTAAAACGCATCCATCACAGCTGACAGGCCTTCTGCAATCTCAAGCAGTCGTTCCCTCTCCTGTCGCCACTCCCTTCTGATCCCGCACAAGCATCCGTTTGGGAAGAGTGCTCGGAGCTTTGGGCTTCCAGACAAACATCAGGGATTTCCCCTCAGACTACAGGTTAGGCACTGAACTTCAGCTGAATTCTCAAGCAACCTGTCCTACCATCAGAAGCAAAATAACTTGTTAGATAAGAAATGCCAGGAACAACATCTGTACGCTTTCTGCTTTTTTGTATTTGAGTGGAAAGATTTGATACCCCTTGTCAAATTACATGATTTGCTAAGTTTAACATGTTGAAATAAATAAATAAATAAATAAAACTAAGTATGCAAAATGTGCCATAACTTGTGCACAGGTCACCTTCAATATTTTACTTCTTCCCCTCAATATGAACTGGACTGTGTTGCTGTAGGTAATATAAAAGAGGCAGGTCAACAACAGACTGCGGTTACCAACTGTAAAGAACAGAGGTTGCTACATTTTAAAGAATAGCCAAAACCCACCGAACAGAAACAACAACGACTGGTCAGGCCTAGACCTGTGATTGGACAAAATATTCAGGGCAGTTAACTGGAATGTCTGGGGTTACCCAGCACACTCAAAATAGGAGAAGTTGTGCATTCTCCATGATGCCAGAGATTAAGCTGTTCATGCAGAAATAGACCACATAGTGCCACCTAGAGGGCTGCATAGAACAATGCAACTTTTCAAATGAATGAATGAATGTTACATTTTAAAAAGGCACTCAGATTTTTGTATTGTGGAACCACTGGTTCTTTGTTGTCTGTACCAATTCAACCGATGTCAGGAAAAATATGTTTGTTTGTTTTTTACTGTGTAGAGTAACAACAATTTTACCACATCACCTATCCTTAGCTACCAGTCTAGGGTGAGGACTAATAAGTGCTAATTCTGCACACCATTTAGTGAATCAGTGCTTCATTCTGAGCTGTCATTTATGTCATGAAGAAAATCATTTAAAAAAAAACATCTTTTTCACAACCCAGGTAGGCTTAGAGCAACTCAAGTCTAGAATCTCAGAGAGTTCCACAGTTCTGTAAATCAATTTATCTTATAATACATTTAACACCCTATATTTATAGCTGAGTATATTCACATGTATTCTGAAACAACTCCTTTATTAGTTATATGCCTGTGATATTATTCATTCTAAACAGGAAATTTGACCACATTTTCCTATTAAAAAAATAAGCCTAAAAATCTCAGTTATCCATCGCTGGTTGCAAGTGATGTGTTCTCTTTCTTTGTTTAGAGAGGACATTTACACACATCCACTGTATTATATACGGTATTATATACACATAATTAGATCTCCACAAAGTTTGTTTTACCTGTGAACAAAACACCTGGGAGATTCTCCATCATAAGGAGGCATTACAGAGCTTTAGTAATGTATCTTCACAATTCAATTATAAAGTGGATTTTTATCAGCTGTCCCACCTCATTGAAAGGCACGGTGATGTGCTGGCTGCTCGCCCTGGCTTGACGGGGCTCACTTTTCCACGTCCTCCCAAAAAAGTGCTGCCGCTCCGAGTCAAACAGGGAGATACGCAGCTGGTGTTCACCTGTTTTCCCCTCCTCTGGCTGGTAACACAAAGCATCAATAAAGTCAGCAGCTTAGACGTGTAAATCCCAGTAAGAGCAACAAAGTAAAATTCTAAACAGTTCCAACCATTCAAACAACTGGGAATCTGCATTAACGTATCTAGGGAACACAAACTGCCCAGCTAAATCCCGTGGAAAGAAATGAAATGACTGGAAATCATGTAATGCCTTTGCATTTAACTTGCTCTATTCAGCGGGATGGATTTACTGGGGCAGCTGGTGGCCTAGTGTTTATGGGACTGTCCCTGAGTCGTGGATTTGAATCCCAGGACTGCTAGTGGCACCACCTCAAGCATGGTATCTTCTCCCCAGGTGCTGCGTCGCTGCCTGCCAACTGCTTCACTTGGTGAATGGTTGAAAGCAGAAAAAGAATTTCACATTCTGTACACTGTGTACTGTGCTGTGATGTGTATAAGGGGATCTATAAGGGGACACTTTACCTAGAATTTTCTATTTCCTGGTAAAACCAGTTGTGATCATCACTACCAACTAAGATCAGGGGAGAATTCCAACTTTGTACATGACCAAAAGAAAGAAAAAAAAACAGTGCACGACTTTACCAACAAAAGCAGAAGCAGAGGGCTTTGCATACATTTCAAAGTAGAGTCTCAATGTCCATGAACTGGACCGAGTCGTGAGTATTATGTGTAATCTTTATACACACATATAAAATCCCCTTACCTGTTTTGTGTGAAGGCTGTCCACCTGTTTGAGCACCAGTCGAAAGGCTTGAGTTGGTCCTGCTGCTGCCGCCAGGCGGGAGCTCTGGCTGTGAGGGGGGACCACTCGCTTTTCCCCAAAAATTCTCCTCCACCCAGACATCTGTCCTGCTGCCCCCATTTGCCAGCAGGATGCGATGGTCAGTGATCAGAATCACTAGCCTCTTGTTAAAACAACTGAATTCCGAACGGGTTCTGAATCACGAGCATCTGTAAAGAGCCTGTCTGAACTTAAGGCTCTTCAGATTTCCCCCACTCAAGCTGCCGGTGTTTCCTTTAAGATACAAACATGCCGTTAAGGTAGTTCACCACTCCTGGCACCAGTTTAACAATAGAGAGAGCAGAGATTTATTTCAGCTCCGTTTCCCTGTTGCTTGTGTCTCTTCTCTTCTTTTTGCTCTTTTATTTCTTGGCTGCACTGCTAGGCTAGCTTTGCTTCAGCTTCAGCTTCTCTACAACCGTTCACCTGCCTGCTTATCTGGTCTTGTCTGCTAGCAGTAGTGCACTAAACTGCAGTTCACATTATCTCTTCAAATGGTTTGCAATTTAGGTTACGCGAGCGTCTTATCTATTTTAATATAATGTTCTAAATGATATATTTACCGCAGGGAGGACGCTAGACAGCTCTCCATTCAGCCAAGACACCGGCCATGTTGTTTACAACGGGAGCTTGGCAGCTGTTACCAAGGCGACCAGAGCTGGAGGCGCGCGTTATCGTCCTCTGCTGGGCAGGCGGTCAAACAAAGCAGTTTCCTTTCGTAAGTACATTATATGGACAAAAGTATTGGGACAAACATCTTACTTTATCAAGTCCCCGCTTACTCCCAGTGAAGGGCAATCTTAATGCTTCAGCAAACAAAGACATTATGGAGAACGCACAAACTTCCAGTATTGTGGACACAGTTTGGTGAAGAACATTTTCTATTCCAGCATGACTGGGTACCAGTGCACAAAGCAAGGTCCATAAAGACGAAGAATCTGACAGGCCCGCAGAGAGCCCTGACCTCAACCCCATCCAACACCTTTGGGATGAATTGGAATGGAGCCAGGCCTTCTCCTCCAACATCAGTGCCTGATTTCATAAATGCTCTACAGAATGAATGGGCATGAAATTCCCTCAGAAACTCCAAAATCTTGTGGAAAATGTCAATAAAGTCTCTGTTGGTGTAAAGTTCATGTGTCCCAATACTTTTGTCAATATAGTTTAGCTGTAATTTGAGAGGGAGAAAGACTTGCAATAGGGGGAAACAACTGGGAAACAAAGTGATCCCAGTTAAAGATGACAAAATAAATGTCCTTCACTGGTCTTGTGTGAAGACAGAGATGTGCAAACACTACAGGCAGAACGTGCGTCCTGGGATGGTGAAATACTGCTGTACTCAGAGGTGGGAGGTTTGAAAGTAGCCAATCCAAGAACGTTATTTATTTCTCCTTGAATTACAGTACAGTCTATTCAGGGGTAACATCGTTATTTTACATTTTAACACAGCAGTTCAATGTACCTACACCGTACAGTATTAATATATACTATAAAAATAGACTTTTTTAGGCTTTTTTTCCACTCTTTTTTCACACGTTCTTTCACTATATGCGGGTGCTCTTGGAACATAATATATATCTATAGAGTAAAACCCCGACAATAGCGGGGGTTACGTTCCAAGAGGGCCCGCGTATAGTGAAAAAATGCAAAGTTGTATTGTGGTTAAAAAAAAAAGCCCAAAAATGCCTAATTTTATAGTATATGAATTAATTTCGATCAATTAATCACAGAAAAAATAAGAGTTACGTAAATTAACGGTGATTAATCGCACCTCGTGACTTTAACCCGGTCCGGTGTTCTTTCAAAACATGCTACCCACTGTGCCCTTCTTCGCATGTGCAGTTCCACAGTCTTGGGACTCAGTGCCACATCCATAAAACTGTGCTGCCATGGGACACTGGCAGCTGTATGAGCTTCAGCATAGCATTTCGACAGGATAGCATGAATCGATACACTGCTCATAATATATATTTTTTAAAATATATATGTTTTTCTCTGATTATGCATATTATTTGCCCATGTCTCATCATTATCAGTGTTATACACTGACTGTATAAACTGGTAGCTGTTTAAACTGTATAAACTTAAAGGGAGTGTTTTTCGATAGGGCAGCGGAAATCGATAGACTCTGCTGGTGATTTGCATTATGGTAGCATTTTTCAACTAGGCAGCATAATTCATCAGAACACCCATGCTTGTATGTACACTGTCTTAAACTGCACCTTATAGATGGACTTAGTTCTGTCATTGTTCTTGCTTGCATTTTTTCCCTTAGCATATTAGGTCATATATTTGATTGCTGTGATCATTTACTGCACATGAGCAGTGCAAAAAGTCTGTAATGTTGATTATTCATTCACTCATATGCCAAAATTCATAAACATTTTTAAATACTTTTACAGCAGAAATGTATGCGATTAATTTAGATTAATTGATCAGAGAGCTTGTAATTGGTTAAATTGATTTTTTTAATCATGTGACACACCTAATGTATATATATATGTGTGTGTGTGTGTGTGTGTGTGTGTGTGAAGGACATTTTTATACAAAATTATCCAGGAACAGTGTAGTGCTCACATCGTTCTTATAGACCATACTGCCCATTTCACTTCAGAAAAATCTGAATCAGAGAACATTACTGATCCCAGAGGAAACTGCTAATGTTATAACTACACGGACATACAGAGACACACAGTCAGACACAGTATAAAGCCTAAATAAATCAAATTTAAAAATCTGTAGAAAAATTTCAATTTATACCCAGTGCTGGGTATAAATGCTATAGATAAGTAACTGAATAACTTAAAATGGTTAGGAGTACGTTATTGCACATAGTAGAGATAAGCAGTCTATGAATCATATTGACATAAGCAGTGATATTCACATGGTAAGACTATTGCACATAATAATATTAAGATATTGCACATAATGAAATGATTTAGCACCCAATAAGAAAACTTCACATGATACTGGATATAAGACTATTGCACATAATAAGAAATTACACAATGATAACGTTTTAGCACCTGATAAGAATATTGCACATGGTAGCCTATTGCACATAATAGTAAGATAATAATGCCCATTGTGATCCATAGTAATACACATGATAGTGATTTAGACCTGATAAGAAATTACACAACAAAGTAGCATCAAGCTAGTAGCATCAGGGGCAGCTGGTGGCCTGGTGGTTAGGTTGTTGCCTCTGCAATCAGAAAGTCATGGGTTTGAATCCCAGGACTGCTAGTGGCACCACTGAGGTATCCTCGAGCAAGGTACCTTCACCACACACTGCTCCCCGGGTGCTGTGTTCCCGGCTGCCCGCTGCTTCACTTGGTGAATGGATTAAATGTAGAGAAGAATTTCGTGCTGTTTACTCTGCTGTGTTGTGTTCACATATGACAAAATGGTCACTTTACACTACTGCACAGATTACTGTGCGGATGTGTGACAAAGGGAGGAGTTTTTGAGTATTTTTTGAGTAAGTCTTGAGTAAAGGCATCAATTGGTGAACTAAATCCACCTAGCACAACAAAGTTAAAGCTTCAGCAGAGCAATTGATTTAATAACATACATGACATCTGTGGCACCAGCTGATGATGGGTTACAAATGGAGTGCATACAGTCTTGTGTAAAAGTCTTAGGCAGGCCTGATATTTGTTTAGAACAATTTCTCACTTTGGAACGTGTGCTTATGCATAGCATGACAGTACAACCCACAACTACTACATATATAGAGTATTCATATGACTGTAACATGTGAAGACACATAGGAAACACATAATGAGTTTGTCTAACTGCAAATCATGCCCATAGCCTTGCTCAATACCAAGAATCAAAAAAGAGGAAGGAGGCACACACACACACACACACTCACACACACACACACACACACACACACACACACACACACACACACACACACACACAC
>JBBPCX010000016.1:14925787-14942590 GCA_037974365.1 Hydrocynus forskahlii | reverse complement strand
TTTCTTTTTCTCTCTCTCTCTCTCTCTCTCTCTCTCTCTCTCTCTCTCTCTCTCTCTCTCTCTCTCTCTCTCTCTCCAGTATAAAGTCTCCATTGTAAGGAAGGGTGACCTGTTAGTGACTTAGGTCTGTAGTTCTCTGATGTGTGTGTGTGTGTGTGTGTGTGCATGATTGAATATGGTGCTGCTGTTCTTTATCGCACTGAATTCAGACAGATGGCGACAGCTACAGGGGAAAGAAGCAGATAAAAAGAAGGAAAGAGAGGGGGAGTGGTAGTAAAGGAGTAAGAGTGTGCAGCTTCTGGAGAGAAAGAAAGACATTAAAAGAAATGATGATAGTACTGACAAAAGAGCAGATAACATCTGATTCATTGTGTTAGTGAGAATGAAGTGATTTATCATGCCTGTTACTGTGATTGTGCAGCTAATCATGAGTGGGAGTGTGACAAGACTGTGTGTATGTGTGTGTGTGTGTGTGTGTGTAAGAACAGAGGTGTATGAGTGATTTCATGTACACAGTACCATCATAGTGTGTGTGTGTGTGTGTGTGTGTGTGTGTGTGTGTGTGTGTGTGTGTGTGTATGTGTGTGTGTATTTGTGTTCTTAATAAAGCCAGGATTACTGCGTTACCCCAGGATGTCACAGATGACCAGCTGAGGCTATGGGGCCCTTTTCTTAACACACACACACACACACACACACACACACACACAGCTACCATCCTTTCAGTTATGCTAGTTGAGCGCTCAGACCTTTTCTTCATCTTCTTTATCTTTTCTCCTCCATCTTCATTCTGGACTTCTGTCTCAGTCTTAGCTGTAGACTTTCTGCATCTTCATTCAGGGCTTTTTTCTCAGTTTGTTTTCTCAGTTGAGTTTTGGATAATTTCCTAGACATTCATTTTTACATTCATGTTTTGCTTCTGGACCTCTTTCTTTATCTTCAGTCTTTTGACCTTTTTATCAGTCTTCATTTTGGACTTGCTCTTGATTCTGAGAACGTACAGAGGAAGAAGTCTCTTATTCCCTCACTTCTCGCACTCCCTTCCTGTTTCTCTGGTTCTGTTTAGGCTGATCCGCTCCAGAATGCCAGAAAGTTCCAGGTTCATCCCAGCACAACCAGAATACCAAATCACATACCCCAAGAAAGTCCTTCTCACATGCACAACTCTCCAAAAACCAATCTAGTGCCAAATATGTGGGCTTTTAAGCACCAGGCCTCAATGCTGGCTCCCTTCGGATTAGTGCTAATAAACCCAGCCTCCTCCCTCCAGCAGCTACTGTTTCATATGCACTGTTGATGCTGGTGTCAAGACCATGATGTGTGTGTGTGTGTGTGTGTGTGTGAGTAGGGGAGACTGAGGGAGGCACGCTAAATTGCTGCTGTCTCAGATTTCATTGAGTGTTTGCCCTAGTAGCACAGAAACGGAAAGACGAAAACCTGAATCCACTGTGTTTGCTTTTCTTTGCTTCTACTGTTACTCTTTCTCTCTCTGTCTCTCTCTCCCTTTCTTTCTCATTCTTTTAGCTCTCTGTCATTGTTCCCTCCACTTCTTTCTCTCTCCTGCTCTCATTCTCTTCCCTTTTTCCTTTTTCTCCTTCTCTTTCTCTCTCTCCATCTTTCTTTCCTGGTCTCTCTCACTTCCTTTCTTGCTTTCTCCCTGTCTCTCTCCTTCCCACTCATTTTCTGTTTCTCTTTCTCTCTCTCCCTCTGTCTCTCTCACTCCCTTTCTTGCCCCCCCTCCCCGAACCCCCCTTTCTCTCTGTCTATTTCCTTCTCTCTGTGTTTAAGTAAATTATTTATTGACAAAACCATATTTAGTCGCAGTATTGCCAAAGCATCATTGAGATAACACGGACTAACATTAAGAGATTTGGGAGATTTCTCTCTCTCTCTTTCCCTCTCTCTCTCTCTCTCTCTCTCTCTCTCAGATGAGTCAGTGTTGGAGTGTGCAGTGAAAGCTGATACTCTCTCTGTAATAACTGACTGAATTAGATAATAACAGTGGTTTGGCTGCTGGCACACAGAGGGAGGGAGACATAATACTTCTTGTTGGAAGTCAGGCTGTAATAGATTGAGTATTTATAAGAGGGTTTGGTGTGGGTCAGCATTGTGGAACTGTTTTAGTGGGCTGAGAGTTCTGTTTTTGAAGTCTAGAGGGGGAAAAAAACAGAAAATTGACAGTGGAAAACATGAGCAAGAACCCGCTTGGTCCTTTGTCCTTTTCCTTTCTTTATGTCACTGAACGACACTGCATTCTTAAAAAAAAGTGCTGATAGAGTGAGCTCAGGTGGGTTACTCCTCCTCTCTATCACTCCATCATCCTGCGCCTGTGTGTCCAGTTAATATTTCAACCCATCCGTCCAGCAACATGCCCTGCCTGAACATTGCTGAGGTATGCCTGAAGATTTATTACCCCAAAGTGTACACACACACACACACACACAAACACACACACACACACACACACACACATACACACACATACACACGCACATACACACACTGAGCATCTCAGGTTGCTGAAAGCCCTAAGCAGGTAATTATATTCACTCTTCACTTTCTGTGTGTTTTAGGCACCTTAGGCGAGTGTTAGCTAAACCTTCAGGTGTTTTCTGCACACAAACACAGACTAGCTTACAGTTATGGGGTATCTGCAATGGAGAATACCTCTTAACTATGGGGAATCAAACTTAAATGACCAAATACACTTTTATCTCATTTGTTGACATTCATTTTGTGCTTTGTGCCTGAAAATCTGGAGCTTAACGTAGCAATGAAAAGGTTCTGCTTGGTTACTCCTTATAGAAAAGTCTCTTAAAGGAGTGAGTGCACTCCAAAAACACCCTCAAAACTCTGAGCCCCTGCAGGGATCTCTGCAAAGACTTCAATCCTGAAGCTTTCAGGTGAGAACTATAAATTATGCACGACATTTTCAAGTGTGCAAAAGAAAATGTCTGTGTCCACACTTTTGTTGGCCACAAGAAAGTATGTTCCACATACTACAGGACAAAGTAAGTAGAGGTGCTGATGGTGCAGCAGCAGCAGCACCGGCTGATTTTAGGACTGTAAAACTGAAGCTACCAAAATAATAAAAGTTTGTATTATGGAGTTTGTATGTTTTGTTTTTATGTATTTTTTTGTATTTTCAGAACCTTCAGTAGCCGTGCATTCCGCTCAGTTGTTCATGAGCCTAACCCCTTCTCTTGCTGCTATCCACTTTGGAGCCTATCTGTAAAACACAAGCAGCTGGATTTGCCCCGAGAGAAAACATAGACACAGTAGCAGGCTAGTTCTGACCCTCAAAATTCTATTTTTGGTTTTTCAACTTTAACATAATGATGATACTAATAGCAATAGTTTTATCTGAATATATGAGTATTTGTTATATGTCCACTCTGTGTATGCTGAATCTTAGTTTGTGACTGTGGGTGGGTCAAAATTGGATACTGCATCACATACCAGCAATCCGATTGGTTACTACTCATTTTATTTACGTTCTAGAAGCAACTGTATTTGCATACAATCGCTTCTAGAATGAGAGCAGATTACACTGGGTGTGCAGGCTTTGACATGTTCGGTATATTACTAATCTAGTCAAATTCCATCGATAACATGAAAACCACTTAAAGGTGAAGTGAATGACAATGATTATCTTGTTACACTGGCATATGTCAAGATGGTGCAATATATTAGGCAGCAATTAAACAGCCAAGTTGATTAAAAAGACAAGTGTTGTGATGACAAGTGATGTGTTGGAAGCTGGGACAATGGATAAACACTGTGATCAGAGCTACTTTGACAAGTGCTAAATTGTGACTGCTAGATCTCGTGTGTTCTTGTGAGGTGTTCCCAGTGTGGAGTAGTTAGTACCTACCAGAAGTAGTCCAAGGAAGGACAACCGATGAACCGGTGACAGGGTCATGGGCACCCAAGATTCACTGTTGCTCATCATGAGCGAAGTTTAGTCCATCTAGTCTGATCCCACAGAAGAGCTACTGCTAAAACAGTTTATGCTGGATATGATGGAAAGGTGTCAGAACACACAGTGCCTACCAGCTCGCTGTATATGTTGCGGCAAAACCATAGCACTCATACAGGTCTCCAAAAGTGCCTACAATGGGCACATCAGGACTGGTGCATGGAGCAGTGGAAGAAGTTGGTCTGATGGATCACACGTTCTTGTACATCATGTTAATGGCCAGGTGTGTGTCGCTTACCTGGAAAAAAGATTGCAGCAGGATGTGCCATGGGAGGAAGGAAAGCCGTGGAAGGGGTTGTGATGCTCTGTATTTAAAGGATCTGCTGGTGGTTCAGAGGTCATGACTCATCGGGTCAGAGCTGTTTTGGTGCAGGTGACATAAATGTCATGGCTGATCGGTGAATGCACAGCACATTATGAAATATTCTGCTAAATGTAAACCAGCCAAAGAATTCAAATAAAAAAAAGAAAATCATTTAGAATGGCATCACGGCAAGATACTTAAAACTTAAAGCACTTTCCACATCCCTGATTTACAGGGAGTACATGAAAGTTACTAGAAAAAGCATTCAGTGAAAGATTTCATTTTTTGCAAAGATCCCTTTTGGGGCTTGTATCAAAACTTCCTGGAGAGTAAAGAACATGTCAGAACACCCCCCCTTCCACTGGCAGCAAAACTGTAGCTCTAGACAGTGAAGGCTGGACAGGAGTGCAGTGTGCTTTTGTCCTCTTACGGTGAAACTGGCACACAAAACAAAATATTTTACTACACAGCTTAAACATTTCATTTTGTGTGTGAGTGTGAAGTCAGACACATATGTGTGTGTGTGTGTGTGTGTGTGTGTGTGTGTTCGTGAGTGTGTGCCTGTGTGTGTGTGTGTGCGTGTGGCTAGGGGGCTGTATTTATCTCTTTGTGGGAACCAAAAGGCCTGAAAATGATAAGAATAATGACAGAAAGTGTAAATATTGGGATATTTTTACACTTTCTATTGACTTGACTATGAAAGTCAATAGAATGTCCTTAAAAATACAGTAATACCGAACGTGAGTGTGTATGTGTGCATGTTGCAGTGTAAATGACCCACACCGATTGGTATCTAAGAAGAGCTGCAGGTTCTCAGGGCTTTTCCTGCCCACATGTATCAGCCTACCTGTTAAGCTAATCTACATCACAGACACACACACATGCCAAGCCTGTATCGTCATTTTCAGTTTTAGAGTGAGTGCTTCTTGGCTTGGAGTCAACTAAAAACCCACTAGTGACCCATTCCTATCCCTGGATATGTTATGCTGCATTACTACATATTCCTAATGACTTGAAGTAAATTTAAATCATATCTTGTGATTTTTTTTATATGACATAAAAACATTCTGCCTTTGAATCATCTTATATACATTTAATGGAAAACATCCACAAAGGGTGCTCACTGTGAATGGTAAATATCCAGTCTCCAGTATCAGTGTTTCAATGTCACAGAAAGCCATAAAGCTACAACTATACCACAATGGTGGGTGTTTCAGTGTCTTTGTTCACCTGATGACATATCTTCAGAAAAATAGAAACATCAAACCACAGCCATTAAAAATGATCACTGCATTCTGAGAAAAAGACAATGTAAATAACATTCTAATCCAGCACACTTTAGCTGTCGCTACCACTCTTGCACTATTAGCTGATACTGTTATGTGCTGGAATATGCAAATGAGCTCTCTAACTGATTACTAGAAGTTTTAATGCATGCTGTGAATATCCTGATCAAACTTCAGGTGAGTGTTTAGTAGCGAGGGATTCGTATTTACCCACAACCTTAAACATAGTTTGCTCAAAGGTTGTGTAGGCCAATGTTTACCCATGTTACTGATTTACTAAGATATTACTATGAAGGATATTTAATATTAAATATTTAGTATTAACAGTATTTACATTACAGATATACTCATGATATATGAATGAAGCAGTATAAGCCTAAGCTTAGGACATAATTTTATTCGTATCATACAGTTCTGTTCTGCAGCCCCAAAATAGGCTACTTAGCCATTTTGATCAAACTTTAAACTGCAAATCCAGCTGCTGACAGTTGCCTGCACTGTGACAGTAGCTTGGCCTTGTCCACTCAGCGGAAATGATAAGAGCATAAGATAAAGATGATTTATTCATCTTTTCGGAAAATCTTGTCTCTCTCTCTCTCCGTCTGTCAGTCTCTCTCTCTCTCTCTCTCTCTCTCTCACTTTCTCTCAGTCTCTGTTTCTCTCTCTCTCTCTCTGTCAGTCTCTCTCTCTCTCTGTCTCTCTCTGTCTCTCTCTCTCTTTCTCTCAGTCTCTCTTTCTCTCTCTCTCTCTCTCTAACAATCATATCTCATAAATTCGGCTTTATTTCTGACATGACATTTTAATGCATCTCGTGGCTCATCTAATGTTAACATGGATTCATAACAGATCCAACCATATCTCCCCTTGCGTGCCAAATGTGTGTGTACGTGTGTGTGTGTGTGTGTGTGTGTGTGTGTGTACGTGTATGTGTGTGTGTATAAGCCAGTGCAGGTTGTGTTTGGTCTTGTCTCCCTCTCTGGAGATCTGTTTGTGCTCAGAAGGTCGCTGACAGATACACCAGGCTTGATTAAAGAGCTTGTGTGTGTGTGTGTGTGTGTGTGTGTGTGTGTGTGTGTGTTTCCATCATTTGGTCTGGTCACCTGCTTATGCATTTGTTTTTCATGTCAAGAGCTTGTGTTTGTAAATGTGTATAACTTAGAATGACTTTAACTTTTCTAAAATCTGATTGGCTGAGATATTCACAAAAGTAAGACTGCCTCACAAAATTCAACTGAATTTCATATTTATTATTAATGTGCTAAGTTACTAAAGCCATCTTGCTGTGAATGGAGTAACCTTGATTGATCAAATGGACCACAGAGTGAAGAGAAGAATTAATTACTTAGTTTGTTTAAACTATTCTTAATGGTTTCTATTCTAGGTTGATCTGCTTGCCAACAGGATAAAGGATAGGTAACTGGTTGGCTTCTATGTTAACAAATTACAGTATTTACTATATGATTTCTACATAAAAAATTGACATACAAAAGCAAAAATGTATATATCATTTGAATGTACTGAATATATACTGTGTACATTTTCATATTAACTTAGTTTGCCATTTTATAAAAGCAGTAAGTCAATTGAAGCCATGCATAACAGTGATTTTATCACAGGTATGTTTAGTTAATACCCTTATCACTGTAATGCACAGCCTCTAATGGGTTATGTTAAGTGTATATAACCTAAATGATTAACTTATTGGTGTAAGTGTAAATGATCCAAATGATTAACCTAACAATGTAAGTGTAAAAAATGTTCTTACTTTCATTGTTAGTTAAAGTAACAAGAATTTATTTTCAGACCATTTCTATTGTTCCATTCATCATGGAATTTTAACAGCATGTAAATGGCAACATTTTCTAATTCTGTAAAAAAACAAAAAAAACATGAAACCAACAAAAATGAAGATACAAAACTGTTTGTTCATTTTAATTGTAAGTATACATAACTTATCCCTAGTTGCATATCATATATGTGCAGTTACCATATGTGTTTTTATGCTCGTTTGCACAGATTTTGCATGCTGTGCCAAGTGCGTGTTTATGCCAGAACCAGAGTCAGTGCCAGTGTCTCTGTGCGTGTTTATCTGGCAATAAAGCTGCTCTTTGTCTGTCTCCTGGACACCTGTTGTGTTCTGAAAGCTGTGCTAATAGCAGCTCTGGCTACATTATGTTTACTACCTGTTGCATGTCCAACACAGCGAGCTTGGCATTTCCTCTGCGTGTGTGTGCGTGAAAGTGTGTGTGTAGGTGCATTCCTATAGGCAGGTTTTCAAAAGAAGTCACTGAGAGGCCAAGTGAAACTTGGGAGAGAGAGAGAGAGAGGGAGAGAGAGAGATAAGGTGCCAAGTTGAGGAAGAGAGAGAAAGTGTGAAAGAGAGAGAGATAGAGAGAAAACAGCTGTTTAAATATGTGCGTGTTTGACCTCAACCTGTTCTAGCCGCTCAAACAGATCCTTTTTGGGACAAACTGAACACAAAGAGATGCTAAAAAGATGTTTGCATTCGTGACTGTGTGTGAAGGACTATTTATACTCATTTTGTCGATGTTGACTGCAAGGGAAGTGCAAGTGCGTATTACTTATCCTTCCTGTTGCAATGGCCCCGGGCAGCCTTATCTCAGAAACAACCCACAACTAAGAGAGGATGAATGAAAAGTGCTTCAAGAGAGCGAGTCTATTACTTACGTTTAACCTGCGGGTATATCACCTGCAGCTGGCCCGCAGTAACACTCACGTATACACACACACACATGCACAGACACACGTCTTTCCCACCGGTTCTTTTTTGATGATATGTTTTGTATAGGCAGCTGTAGTGACAGCAGAACTCTCCACCAGGTATGATTGGCAGGTGTGACTTTATGAGCTGTCGTAGGAACAGGCTTTAGTCATCTGGGCCTTTATTTATTTGTAATTTATATGATTAGGGACCAGGTACATTAATCAAAACCTAAAGTTATATAGGACACTGGCAAGTGCTTCCTCTGAGTCATGTGAGGACACACACACTCATACACACACACACACACATACACACACACACACACACACACACACTGTTCAGCTCAACATGTTTGCAGGAGAACACTAAAGCAAATTTTACATGAGTGAGGTGAAGTGACAAAGTGACATCACTGTAGTGCACAGGCTCTCGTGGCGTATGGTAAGTGCAAGTAACCTAAATTATTAACTTATGCATGTCAATATAACTTACATATAACTTCTATATAACTTCTGTATAACTTCAATGCCTATATAACTTCAGTGTAAGGGAGTTGCCCTTGTGATCAGAAGGTCGTGGGTTCAGATTACAGGACTGCCAGTACGCAAGGTACAATCCCACACACACTTCTCCCTGGGCACTGCATTGCTGGCTGCCCACTGCTTCACTTGGGGTAAATGCAGAGAACAATTTTGTGCTGATCACATGATGTGCTATGCTGTGGTGTGTTCATATGTGACAAATGGACACTTTACGCTACTTTATACTATAACATGTTAGTGTGAGTGTACAGTTAGGTCCATAAATATTTGGACAGAGACACAAGTTTTCTAATTTTGATTCTTTACATCACCACAATTGATTTTAAATGAAACAATTCAGATGCAATTGAAGTGCAGACTTTCAGCTTTATTTCAATGGGTTAAACAAAAATATTGCATTAAAAGGGAAGGAACTAAAGTCACTTTCATACATAATCCCCTCATTTCAGGGGCTCAAATGTAATTGGACAAATGAATATAACAGAAAATAAAATGTTCATTTCTAATACCTGATTGAAAATCCTTTGCAGGCAATGACCGCCTGAAGTCTTGAACCCATAGACATCACCAGTCGGCGGGTCTCCTCCTTTTTAATGCTCTGCCAGACCTTGACTGCAATGGCTTTCAGTTGCTGTTTGTTTGTGGGTCTTTCTGTCCGAAGTTTCGTTTTTAGCAAGTGAAATGCGTGCTCAATTGGGTCGAGATCAGGTGACTGACTTGGCCATTCAAGAACATTCCACTTCTTTGCTTTAATAAACTCCTCGGTTGTTATTATCGTATGTTTTGGGTCATTGTCCATCTGAACAGGTGAAGCACCACCCAATCAACTTGGCTGCATTTGGCTGGATTTGAGCAGACAGTATGTCTCTGAACACTTCAGAATTCATTCGGCTGCTTCTGTCCTGCGTCACATCATCAATAAACACTAGTGTCCCAGTGCCACTGGCAGCTGTGTATGCCCAAGGCGTCACGCTGCCTCCCCCATGTTTTATAGGTGATGTACTATGCTTTGGATCAGGAGCTGTTCCATGTCTGTCCATACTTTTTTCTTGCTGTCATTCTGATAGAGGTTGATCTTGGTTTCATCTGTCCACAGAATGTTGGTCCAGAACTGTGCTGGCTTTTTAAGATGTTTTTTAGCAAAGTCCAGTCTAGCCTTTCTATTCTTGAGGCTTATGAGTGGCTTGTACCTTGCAGTAAACCCTCTGTATTTGCTTTCATGAAGTCTTCTCTTTATGGTAGACTTGGACATTGACAGCCCTACCTCCTGGAGAGTGTTCTTCACTCAGCTGCATGTTGTGAAGGGGTTATTCTTCACCATGGTAATGATCCTGCGATCATCCACATATTTTGTCTTCTGTGGACGTTCAGGCCTTTTTGTGTGGTTGAGTTCACCAGTGCTTTCTTTCTTTCTCAGAATGTACCACACTAGATTTTGCCACCCCTCATATTCTGGCAATTTCCCGGATGTGTTTTTTTCTGTTTTTGCAGGCTAAGTATGGCCTGTTTCACCTGCATGGAGAGCTTATTTGACCACATGTTGTATGTTCACAGTAAAATCTTCCAAATGCAAATGCCATGCCTGGAATCAACTCCAGACCTTTTATCTCCTTAATTGATAATGAAATAATGATGGACACCTGTCCATGCACACCTGTCCATGCACACCTGTCCATGAAATAGCTTTTGAGTCAATTGTTCAAAAACCTTTGGTCCCTTTATATATATATATATATATATATATATATATATGTAAAAACATACCAAACTTCCTCAGCCTCCTCAGGAAGTACAGCCGCTGTTGAGCCTTCTTGACCAGCTGTGTGGTGATCAGTGTCCAGGTGAGGTCCTCACTGATGTGGACGCCCAGGTACTTAAAGCTGCTCCCCCTCTCCACTTGAAGCTCCTGGGTAAACAGTGGCTGGTGAGGCCTCCGCTTCTTCCTCATGTCCACTATCATCTCCTTTGTCTTATCAGTGTTGAGGGCGAGGGTTTTGTCCTCACACCATGACACCAGGCTGGCCACCTCTCTCCTGTAAGCCGCTTCGTCCCCTCCAGTGATGCGACCGATCACTGCAGTGTCATCCGTGAACTTCAGGATGATGTTGTCTTTGTTGGAGGCGACACAGCCATGGGTGAACAGGGTGTAGAGGACGGGGCATTATGCATTTATATCCTTTAATTTGAATACCATAATTTGAATCTTTTTGAGTTAACAGGTAAAATAGCAAAATGTGTGTCAGTGTATATATATATGAACCTAAATGTATACAACTTAAACTTTTTACTTATTAGTGTTACACACACATACATTTAAGTTAACTTAGCTCACAGCGATACATTAAATATTCTTACAAGTAAGTTAGGTACACTTACACAAAGGTCCATATGCCTACATCAGTGTATACTACTTAAATGTAAGCATTGATACCTTATTAGTAAAAGTGTATATTACTTACATTTGGCAGCTGTCAAAGGGACAGGCTTTAGTCATTTGTGGTGTAAAATGGGCTTTACTGTTACATCTCCATTGAGATGCCTGGGTTGGTGAGAATCAAGCTATAGTGACAAGGGAGGGGAAGGGCCATCCTGCTCACTTTAATTGGTGAACTCCAAATGCTAGGTTTTCGACAGCCCCAATAGATACATTTTATTAATCCTGAAGGGAACTGCAGTTATAGCAGCCTGCGCCAAGCATAAATATCCAGTGTTGATGTAACCTACAGTGAACATTTTTTCAGTAAATTTCAGACACCAAACACGTCTGGGCTGAAAGACTACATTTGGAGTCAGGGGACAATTTTACACATTTCATAGTCAAACTATCCCTTTTAAAGACTATGGCTTGTGAATATTATTACGCTTCCATGGTGGGCAACTCAGCTGTCAACAAAAGAGCAAAAGGAAGGTGGTGCAATTAAATAATTAAATAAAAGTTGGGATAAATGGGCAACAAAGGGTTTGCTGTGACAGGGGCCATTGTTTGGTGCTGAGTTATCAAGTGATGCCAATTGTAAACTGATCAGCTGATAAGAGTTTGATCAGAAGTTCACCTCTTTGGCTCTGTGAGAACACTGACCTACATGATCAGCTCAGTGAAACGGTAAATACTGTACACCCTGAAGAGAACGGAAGCTATTTAGACCTGGCAGCAACAAAAGCCCTCACAATCAACCGACACTCAAATACCCGGCATTCTGAACCAAGCCGATTACTGGTCATTACGCCATTAAAACTCTCTCTCTCTCTCTCTCTCTCTCTCTTTCTCTCTCTCTCTCTCTCTCTCTCTCTCTCTTTCTCTCTCTCTCTCTCTCTCTTTTTTTTCTCTTTTCTTTTCTTTTCTGTCATTGGATCAGCTGATGCTTGCTCCACCTCTTTACTTTCATTAAGCCTAAGGTCCCCCCCAATCTTTTTTTGGCATTGATCCATCCCTTCCTCTGCTGATCCTCTCATTTCTTTTCCACTCTATCCATTTTTCTCTTTCATTAAATTCTCACTGGTCGATTTGTACCAGCTGATATCAAACCATCTATTGTCTTCGCCTTCTCTCCTAAATTCTCTATTTTTTCCCTCATACCTCCCTCCATCCTTCCCTCCTTTAAATCTGGTCTTAATCGTTGCCCCTTATTGGCTGATTTCTGCCACCAGTTATCGACCCACTGTTTTTTTTTTCTTTTCCCCAACCCTACCTCTCCCTCTCCCCTTCTCTCTCTCTCTACACCTCTCTCTCACACTCAGGACAGCATTAGGGGTGGTAGAAAGTAAATTAAAGGATTATTTGTTTACTGAAAGCAATTAGCTGTACAACAGTCTTGAAATCCCTCAGTATGTTGGCCTTAGCCACTACACTTATATACACACACTCAGCCAGGGAAAGGTTATTGGAGGTTGAGCTTGCTGTGTATGTGTGTGTGCATTTGTGTGTGTGGTGTGTGTGTGTGTGTGTGTGTGAGAGAGAGAGAGCGAGAGAGAGAGAGAGAGAGAAAGAGAGAGAAAGAGAGAGAGAGAGACAGAGAGAGACAGAGAGTAAGAGAAAGAATACGTGTACCTTCCTGGAGGCTACGATCATAGTCAGTGATTTATAGGCCACGCCTCTTCCACCCTGACCTCACTTGCACACACACACGCACACGCACACACACACACACACACACACACACACACACACACTCATACAGGTGCACAAACGGGGCTGAGCATTGACAGCAACTTCACGACAGGCCATATCACAATAAACTCATCAGTGTTCACTGGAAGCTATGCAGTGTTCGCTGGAAGCTGTTAGTTTAATTGCATTTCCCAGGAGTGTGTTGAATCATCTCTATTTTCTAAATGTAGTTGTCCTTTTATTATTCAAGTGGCAGGTAGTGTTAACAAATGCCACCTAGTTTAATCTGACCACTACATACAGATGTAGATGGGGTGGTAGTAGTCTGGAGGGTAAAATACTTGCCTGTGAACCCGATGACCACAAAGTCACAGATTCAAACCCCCACTTTCTACCCCTGTGTCCTTGTGCAAGACACTCAACCCTCAGTTGTTCCAGGGAGACTGTCCCTGTAACTAATGATTGTAAGTCGCTCTGGATAAGGGCGTCTGCCAAATGCCACTTTACTTATAACAAGAAAATAGGAGTAGCACAGCTTACTGTATTTCTTTGAAGGGTCACTCTCATTCATTCTGAACATTTTGTTTTTTGTGCGCTACTTCTTTTAAGTAGCTTGCCTAATACTAAGAGTACGACATGCAGCACCATGGCACAGCAAAGAGAACCAGAATCGGTTAATTTAGTCCCAAACATTTGATCTGATTGTGTTGTACCTCAGAGCAGTACATATTATTTTATGACTGTACAGAATGAATGTTACCCACTGTGACCGAAACACATCTTTCACTGAAAGCAAATTTTAATCTATTTCTGCTAGAATGTTATCAGAAACGAAATTGTCATTTTCTTCTCCACTTACTTGCCTGCTGCCTCTCATGTTGTTTTCAGCATATGTTCCTGCAGAGCTGCCCTCATCCTTCTTCTCATATATTTCCCTCTGTTTGTGGTCATTTTCTCATAAGCTTATCTCCTCTCCTCAATGGTCACTGTCCTTGGAACCTGTTTTTTTTTTTCAGTTTAGGTTTAATTTAGGTGAATGCATCATGCATCATGCAACATTATTAATGTTATTAAGAATGTGTAAATATGAATATTTATTTAATGTTTTAGTTTAGTTACACATACAGAATGAAGATATTTTTGTTATCTATGTCTTTTTTGTTTTTTCCTTTATGGAGTCAAAATGGGGAGACCGTAAGAGCTGGAATCAAAAAGCAGAATCCAAATCGGAATTTATAAAAGAATCGGAATTTATAAAAAGAGTGAGTTATGCTGAACTGTTTTGTTATTTTGGCTTTCTTTTGGTCTCTGCTGATTTGCGCGTAACAATGTCTTGCCAGTTTTTGTGAGTGTTAAGGCATAGCAGCACTACATCATACAGCCACATGGTACCAAATCTCAAAATATATCCTATCATTTGTATCATTGTAATTGTGTTACAGTGCCTGAATGCTTTTAATATGTTATATATTATTACTATTATTACTTTACCCTTGATCACATGTGTAAATAGTACACATAGTAAATACACACCTCATGTAAAAGTAGATATATAAATATCATTACATCACTGACAATACAGATCACATGTAAGAGTTTTTATTCAAAATAAATTGCTTTATCTGTATTTTGAACACATCCCTGAAGCTAATGATGTTATAGATGCTCGTATGTGTTTTAAGCGATGTGTGTGTGTGTGTGTGTGTGTGTGTGTGTGTGTGTGTGGTTGTGTGTGTTTGTTTGTACAGGAAGCTTTGAGGGCCGGCTGCAATGACTTAACCCAAATTCCGTGCATCACAGAAAAAGTATGGAAAGAAGGAGTGACGGTAAAATGAAAAATGGGGGGATGGAGTAATGGACTAAGGTGAGGTGATGAAAGAAAGGAAGAACAGAAACAGTAGGGAATGACCTTTGACCACACACACACACACACACACACACACACACACACACACATACATACACACACACACGCAAATACAACTACCAGGCAATGCCTTCAAGCCTTACGTGTTCATACACACCCGCTCACACCCCTGTTGAGAAAGCTGTATGGTATGTCTAAGCGGGGAGCGGGGAACGGGGGTGGGGGTGGGAGGTGGGGTAAAGAAGCTGCAGCTTTTGGCGAGTCAGGATGCAGATATCAGTTTACTGCAGCAAACTGTTTGAAGGCGATGTCACATGCAAGAGATACATTTCCCCTAAAATGTAGCCAAGACATATTTGCTGCCTGTGGTTCAATTCTTTAGTTTCTCACAGTAGCTACAAGGTTAATGTAACTAGGGGTGCATTACCACTGGCACAAGGAACCCTGCCGTACCATGAACAAATGTTTTTCCAGCACAAATAAAGTGACCCGTACCCAAAAATAGAAAAAAACCCAAAGCCTCCATGTTGCTTAGTACTTCTCTATGCTTTTATGTCACCATTCCAGTGGCAACGCATCTGCAACACTGTTATTGGTCTGAGATAGAATGTAAAACCAAAGCATGCTACAAGTTCCATGCCATCGCGATATAGTTTAGGTACAGCACAGTCCGTGTATACCTATGGAAAAGTGCAATAACAAGTAATAGAAACTTGTAGCCATGTTATACGAACTACATGCCAAATCATCACACACTTGTTACGCATCGAGTTCATGGTATGACACAATACTATTGATATAAATGGACAAACATGTGTCACATAGCTAAAACAATAATAGCAGGCATCTGGTGGCCTGTATTTTTGTCTTGCCTTTGATGTGATCTAAGTGGAAGTTGAGGCTGAAGTAGGGCTTTTAAGAGTGTAATGTGACCACAAATCCTGCTTTTTTATTAGTGTGTGTGAACCATCGCCTGTCCATCAAATACAAGCCCATACCTGCTCAGGTGAGTCTGCTGCAGCCCAGAGAGAGAAAAAAGAAGGGGGGTGGGTCAGTTAGTCTCACTGTGATAAATGCCCTTGTCTTTTTTTTGCTGTGGTTTGCACTTAATGCATGTGCAAATACTGCTGGCAGAAATGATCCCTCCTCTGTCGCTCTGTCCCTGCTCCCCCCTGCTTTCTCTCCCCTGAGGAGAGCAGGAGTGTGATTTATCTAAAACATGTTGCACTCAGAGTTAATACAGATGCAAGAACAGCGAGACAAAAAAGTCGTTTGGGGCACTTTTTGTCTGTCTGTCTCACCCATTTCTCTGTCTCTCTGTCTGTTTCCCTCTCTCTATCTCTCTATCACTCTCACATGTCCCTCTATCTCTCTGTCTGTCTCCCTCTCTCTATCTCTCTCACTCTTCTTTCTATCACTCTGTTTGTCTCCCTCTGTCTTTCTCGCTTACACTTCTCTCTCTTTCTCTCTGGCTGTCTGTCTCCCTCTCTCTGTCTATCTGTCTCTCTCTGTCCTCATGTTTCTTTCTCTCTCTATCTGTCTCTCTCTCTGTCTTTATGTCTCTTTTTCTCTCTGTCTCTCTCTCTGTCTTTCTCGCTCTCTGTCTATCTATCTCTCTATCTCTGTCTTTCCGTCTCTCTCTCTTTAACTTTCTCTCTCTGTCTCTCTCACCCCCCTCTCTCTCTTGCCATCTGGCAGGTTACCTTCAACCCCATGCCTTATGAGGACTGCAGGTCTGCAGGTGTGTGTGTGTGTGTGTGTGTGTGTGTGTGTGTGTGTGTGTGTCTGTGTGTGGCCCGGTAATGCGCCCATGATTAATCACAAATGAGATTTTTAATTTCCTACTTTATCACTCCCTGTTGAGTTGTGTTCTCTCTCTCTCTCTCTCTCTCTCTCTCTCTCTCTCTCTCTCTCCCTCTCTCTCTCTCTCTCTCTTTTACACACACACACACACACACACACACACACACACACACACACCTCATTGCTTCA
>JBBPCX010000016.1:14913668-14925443 GCA_037974365.1 Hydrocynus forskahlii | reverse complement strand
CTCTCTCTCTCTCTCTCTCTTTTACACACACACACACACACACACACACACACACACACACACACCTCATTGCTTCAGAGATGTGTCACAAGCCATTGGTTCTGGGTGGGGTGTGTGTATCTCCCTCTTTCTCCCCCTCTCTCTTGTTCGCCCTCTGTCTCTCTGGTGGTGTTCAGGTAGTGAAGACTGGAATGGTGTGTGTGCACAAAGTGTTTTTTATGTTTAGTTTCTTATTGTACAGGCAAATATTTAGCTTCTATTTTATCCATCAACTGATTATTTTATTCTGTTCTGTTCTAATTATTATAATTAGAATGTATCCAGTAGCAAAAGTGGACAGACCTATTTAATGATTACCCCCTCAGTCTCTTGCTAACTAGTAAAGTGTGAGGGTAAAGGCACCCCCCCCCCCCCCCCCCCCCCATAGCCAGTGGAAACCACACCTTTGTGTTTGTGTGTGTGTGTGTGTGTGTGTGTGTGTGTGTGTGAGAGAGTGCTCTCGTTTTGTTAATTTGACACATTGTGTGTCCTCTGTGGTTCATTGCCCAAAGCAGGGAAATGTTTCTTTTTTACAAAAGGTAGCGGCAGAGGTGAGGGACACCGAGGTTTTTTGGAGAAAAAAGTCAAGCAGGGCAGAACCTGCAGAGAGGAAGGAAAACACATTTCAAATGACAGGACTGGGTGGGCTTGCGGTGCGTGTGTGTTTCTAGACCCTCCACACACCTTTTGTTCAGAATTGTCGGCGCTGATTGACCCAGAATGCTACTGTGCCATTAATCGCTTTCTTTGCCTGTCTTTTTCCTCCTTTCTTCTGGACATGCAGTGAAGGGTGGACAAAGCAGCAGGAAAATGAAACGGAGCGAAAGGCCCCTGCCGGTAATTCGACACTGACAGTGACATTCATTGCACTTGACATACAAGTACTGGTTAAGGATGTAAATACTCGATCTCACAACACAAATTAGTGATTCACTGAGATTCAGTTACATTTGATTACTTTAATATGATTCAGAGATCTGTTTAAAAATATATAGAACACAAACACATGACTGAGGAACTGTTATACAATAGTGGCAGAAAGACAATTTAAACAAGACACTAAGGTTTTTTTTGGAGAGGGTGAGGGGGTTGGAAACAGCCCAGCACTTTAATAATGGCCAAAGAGAGCTATATATTTTACTCACTATTGTAAAAAGTGATTTTAACTTTCCAAAATTGGTGCAGCTGATTAATAACAGCCTTCAGACTGATGCATTGCATTTTTTTTATCTCTAGTGTGAATGCCCAGTCAGTGACCAGCTGTGAGTGTGTGTGTTCCCCCAGTGTGTATGTACGTTCATTAAATCGTCATGGCTCATTGTGTCTGACACACCGCTACTGTTTGACCCCTGTGTGACACGTCATATCTACAACTAACTCTGTTAATGACTGTCTAATGACTTCCTCTGTTTATCACTAACTAATTAGATTACCCAAATGAGTCAATTTGCATGGAGAACCCATCGTTTACGTAATACAGAAATAAATTAAATGCTGATGCACTTCATTTGTTCACAATGTGCCTAGAGATTTAAAGGCTAATAAACAATATTTAATTTTTCTGTCCTTCTTATTACTTTTATCTGTCTTTCTTCTAGCGCTCTCATTCCTTTTATTTTACTCTCTCTCTCTTTTGTATATAAATGCATGGGTAATGACCATTTGGACAGGTGTGTGTGTGTGTGTGTGTGTGTGTGTGTGTGTATGTCTAAGGTCTAAGGAATTTCTGCATGTGTGTGGTCATGCTTACATCAACCACTTTGTCCATACACGCACACTTCATTAGTGTTGAATACAGAGGCTGTCACTTACCACTGAAAGGCTGTGGTTGTGTTTGTGTGTGGTTATGTGTATGTTCGATATATTTATTGTTACTGTTTGTGTACCTGTAGCCAGATGTGTTGACACTAATGACTGCTGGTGTTTATTTCTTTGTTGGTGAATTGCTGGGTTGCTCCACTACAGGATGAAACACAGAGAAACTCACGTGTCTTATTGTGTTTAGAACAATAGTCTAGTCCTCAAACCTCACTAATGTTTAAGATCACTGCACGCCTTAAAAGAATAATTCTGCAAAAAAAAACAAATGTCTACAATTTTCCACTTTTTTGTTTCTTTACACTAGAAGTCACCAGTCAGATCTTCTCCATAAAATAGCATCACTCTACTTGTGCAAACTGCATCCAGCTCTTCACTTCATTAAGTTGGCACAGACTTATCAGTGTGGTTTAGGACACAATGACTTATTGTGAGTCACAGCCATGAACACATTCATATTGTAGTGAACATGTTCACAGTGAAGTGTTGAGGAGTGTTGTTAAATTTGAACTAGTGCTGCTTTCTGAACGAGGCACGATAACCGGCAGCCAGTCAGAACAGAGATTATTTACATAGATCACTCTTAAAGGCACAGTAACTAAAAAAGTGTATTTAAATCGAAAGATAAAGAGAGGTTGGAAAATGATCATGCAAAAATGGCTGCTGCTCCTTCTGGCCTGAGCATTGACGACACTGGACTACCTCCAGTGTGTGTGTGTGTGTGTGTGTGTTTGGAAGTGAGTAACTATGTCCTTTAGCGTGTCCTTTATGATACATTTTGTATCAACTTTGAAGATGAACTGAACATGACAATTTTTTAAATTAGAAACTCTCTCTCTCTCTTTCTCTCTCTCTCTCTCTCTCTCTCTCTCTCTCTCTCTCTCTCTCTCTCTCTCCCATACACACACACACACACACACACATACTAACCACTGCACATTCCATTATTCAGTTGTACTCCTCACTGTCCCATGGATTCCTTGGTACACCCTGTCATCTCTACTTTAGTACACAAACACACACACACACACACACACACACAAACATCCACACACACACACACACAAATACACACGCATACTTGTGCAATCAGTCATACAGGAATGCTCAAGAATATATGTATTCTTCCCAGACAAACAGATAAACGCTGTGAGGGTTACTGCAAATGCACAGCCATGCACAGAATATTTGATCCTAATGCAGCTACCAGGCAAACATCTGTTTTAACTATTTAACAAAACCAGCTGCACAGGCCAAAGTCAGAGAGAAGGACAGAGACAGAGAAAGGCCACATGCTTAAAGTGCAGAGAAATATGAATGGTAAACATAAAACTAAGTGAACAAGGGAATGTGTATTCTTTGTTAGCATTAGACGCAAGAACCGCAGCAGAGGAAGATGAAAGAATGGGTCCAGAAAATTTAGGACTCAACTTTAGAGAATGAGTTTGATGAAAAGTAATATTTATCCAGTTTCCACTGCAGCTACAAGACTAATGTTAATAAGTAATGAAAGCCTGTCAAGCCTGCCAGGTGTGAGTGAGCTAGGTCAGGTACATGTAATTAACTATACAAATCAAATTGTCACAATATTATCATCCAGATCACTTTACTGTATGTTATGCAGAGTTTTCCGTGTACAAACACCATAGCAACATGTCTACAGATAGAAGTTGAACAGTACTGTGTGTTTGAGATCAGGGTTGATGAGGTCCCTTCGACTTTTGGAGGTCAAACTTTGACGTCAAGGACCGCTCGGGTTGAAATTTCCTTCTAAGAACTGGGTTCGAATAGAACCTAGTTCAAATGAAACAAATGGAAGTCAAAACTATTAGGATATATGGACCACACTTCTATACTCTAATGGAGAGACTGGAGGATGATGGCTGAGCCATAGTGCTCACCTTGGAGAAGGTTTTTCACTGGTGTTTGTGTGTGTGTGTATGTGTGTGTGTGTGTGTGTGTGTGTGTGTGTGTGTGAGTGTGCGAGCTTTCAAGAAACTTCTTTCAAAGCTTTCAAAGGTTTCCTTCAAGTACGATTTAGGCATGTATATGAATGTGTGTGTGTGTTTGCATGCTGACAATGCATTTTTAGCATACTAGGGTCCCTATGGGGAAGATTAAAAAACAGGCTGGGCATCTGAAAGAGAGATGAAAAGAGATGGAGTGAGGCCAGGCATATGAAAGAGAAAAAGTCAGAGAGCGAGAGGAGAGAAAGTTGAAGGACTGATAAAAGAGGATGAAGAGTTGATGGATAATGAGGCAGGAATATGGAACTCATCATATATACCACTATCAAAAACTTTGAAAACTTTGCCCATTAATAACTCATGTGATTCAAATATTCAAATATTATAATCTAGACACCAGAATGTATTTTAGGATGTTTTATTCAGTATTAAAAGTTTTCAACAACGTCAATTGTTTGCCTCAAAATTTGATCAAATATGAGTACAATGGTTTTATTATAAATTCATTACTGATATACTTTCTTTGGAATAATCTACTGGTCTGTTCATCATTCTAGACACAAATTTTCTTAACTCCTCAAAATCCAGCCTTATTATTCAGTTATTAATTTTAAGACATATCATTCAGCATTCCAAACTTTTTCAGTAGCTATTATGAAACGAATATGTACATTTTATAGTGAAGAGAGTAAGTAATGCGAATATCTACCTACAAAAAATAAAAAAAAACAAACAAAGCTGAAGCCTCAAGGTTTTGTTCAGGCAGTGAAGGTATAAATTGTACTGTGTTTGGAGCAGTTTTATAGTGAAAAGTCCTGACCTTCTTTTGGAAAGAGCTCTGGCACAGAGCTGCCGCCACTGATTTCCTGACTCAACCGAAGCCTTGAAATTAACAGTCCAGAAGGCCTGGAGCAATGTTTTATTTGCTCATGAACCTGATACCATCAATTGTACATAAAAATGGGACTGATTGTTAGTTAATGGAAACCTTTTAGGCCTTCAGTCCAGCTCCTGAAATCCTGACCAATGAGATAGGTGCTCCGGCTATATCTGCCTGGATACCAGAGAGGAAAACAAAATTATTGGATAAATTCCCTTTGGGGTATTTCAAGATTTTAACCCATTTGTTTACAACTAAAACTTAACGAAATTAGTTTAAATACTCCAAGTATTATGATACCATTTTACAAAACTAATGTAGCCCTTTATTCTCACTCCATCTCTCTCTCTCTCTCTCTCTCTCTCTCTCTCTCTCTCTCTCTCATTACTCTGCTCTCTCTCATTATTCCTCTTTTTATCCATCTCTCATTACTGTTATGTAAGTATGCATGTTATAATCAAAGGGTCTTAAGAGTAATGAAAATGCACACGTGCTCACACACAGAGGTACCTCACAAGTAGGTAAAAGGGAGAGGAATGAAATAAAGAGAAGGATATTAAATCAGGCGGGGAGACTTTTGCTTAGGGTAATCGAGGGAAAACCCCACCAACGAGAGACAGGATGGAGAGATGGAAGGGAATGAAAAATATATATAATTTGGAGAATAGAAAAGCACATTGAGGAATTACAAATCACTTCAGGATATAGAAAGGATGTCTGTGTGTCTGTGTGTGTGTGCCTGGCTGTGCACCAGGTACAGCTGATAGTTTATTTGACTTTTCTTCTAAAGGGAAAGTGATCATGAGGTTTGTAACGGGCTTTCCATTCAAATATTTTGCTCCAGGGAATTTCCGAAAAGTCGGTTAAAGATGATGTGAATTAATCAGTGTTACAATCAACTACTGTTACGAGGGAATTAATAATGATGTTGTCAGACGCAGGGTGTCAGATAAGTGCATGACTCACCATGTGCGATGGAGGGATTGGCTCTTTTATTAGCTCTCAGTACAGCAGTTTTAACCCTCTGCCAGCTGTACATGACTGCAGCACAAATGACTCTACTGGACGGAGCAGCCAGTGACCATTCTAAGAGAGCTGAAGTCGCTGTTCCACTTCACCACCACCCATCTAACCCTTGGTACCATCGGTCCAGACATGCATTTGAGAATTTTCATCTGCATCCATGTTTGCTGTCGCCAGAGGAAAGCACATGACATTCTTTCCTGCTCCATCAGCACTGATTCGAAAAACCTGCCTCCCCCAACATTTTTGCATTTCTTCTTTATGTACAAAACAAACCATCCTCCAAAACAAACCAACGGTCAAAACTTCTTTCATGATATTTAGGCTTTTTATATAACTTTTCCATCCAGGGTATTCTCTGTCTATATATATAAATATTTAATGCACTTCACCACTGATGTGAGTGTGAGGTCTTGCTATTTGTACACACCACTCAGAAATGACTTTTAATCCATTTACTTTTGACCCTTACATGAGCAGTCCATCTTTTAGTCTTATTATAAATATACATATTATAAAATGTTACCTTTTTGGATTCCTCTTTTGAGTCTTGGCTCCAGTTACACTTACAGTTTTCCCAAAATATATTTGGACATTTGTTCCATACTTAAAGGATTAAGTTTATTGTGTTAGGAAATAAAATGCCAAACCAAGTGGCATTTATTATAAACAGACCACTCCAGAACTGTAATTTTCTTTTTGGCAGTGTCTGGAGCGCTACAGATCATTACTGTTTAAGAAATTTCTTTACAGATGTCTACATCCAGAATGCCTTTGTACACTTCTTAGTTCATGACCTCATCAATGGACATTAGCTCTCACCAGTGTAAGAAAAACAGAACCAGACTTTGATTTTTCCACCTCTGTGCTTAGGCTGAAATTCTTCACACAGGAAAATCTGTCAGTTCGTTGTTGTGCCAGTGTTTGAAACAAATTTGACTTTTGTTTTATGAAGTAACCTGAAGAGTTTCATTAATGTTTACCCATGCTTGAATGTATAAAGTGACCAAATACAAAAATGAAGACCACCCCCACTGTTTAAAATTTCCCAAATCCCAGAAGCGAAAGAAAATACAAGTATAAAGGGTTTATACCACAGCTATTGAATACAATAACATTTCGTGAAAGTAAATGAGAAATGGTCATTCAGGAGGCCTTTGATGATTTCACCTGGACTGGTTCAGAATTCACAAAGAGAGTTTTATTTTTTTTATTCAGGGATAAAAAAGTAAACGTCCACTTTTCAAAGTGTTCATTTATGAAGAGCTCTTTCTGTGGTGGCCTGGAAAAAGGATGATCAGTGTCCAGTGTTACTCAGAGTTTCAGCTGTGTCATCCAGCTCAAAACTTCAGACAATCATCCAAATCAAAGACAGTCTGTGTGTGTGTGTGTGTGTGTGTGTGTGTGTGTGTGTGTGTGTGTGTGTGTGCACGTTTGTGTGGGGAAAGCCCAGACACTTTAATCAGTGTATTTGAATTAGAGGCAACATGTTGTACAGGGAAGTCCCTTTTTTCATGATGGTCAATAAATCATATGAGAGTGTGTGCCTGTGTATGTGTGAACACTTTCTCCTCCACCCACAAACTTTATTTTTCACTTCCTTGTCCTTTTTCTCTTGTCCTCAGCTTCCATTTTGCTTCTGTTTCTTCATCAATCTTGTAGCTAACTGTGTGTGTGTGTGTGTGTGTGTGTGTGTGTGTGTGTGTGTGTGTGTGTATGAACGTTAATAAATGTCTGTAGTCTCATAAACACGTGGCATTTATGACACACAGACTGAGGTCATAGCTCTCTTTCTCTCTATCTTTTCTGTTTCTATCACCTCATCCTGCTTTTTCTGTTATCCCTCTCCCTCTCTCTCACTACACTTCCCTCCCCTCACTGTTTTTCTGTTTTTCTCTTTTTTCATATTCCCCAACACATCAACTGGGGACTGACTGGAACAAAGCAAGAGCAGTATCTGTGGCAGCCTGGACTTTTGCTGCGGTCAGAGCAGGGAATGTAAATCTCATTGTTTTTATACTCTCAAAAAAGAATGTGTTTCATCACAGAAACTGCCAATACTGTGCTCAGCTATTTGCACTGGCAAGATTAAAGGCCCCGTCAAATTAAACCCAAGCTGGACCACAACGGATGTCAAGCAAAATCAGCAAGCATATAAGCAGCCCTCATATAACACAATTATGGCAAGTTTGCAAGCTAAATATCACATTGCCAGAGCTGTGACATGAAGAGACATTAAGATATTTTACAGCCAAGATGGTAGTGAGTCAGTGAGTTGCACATAGCCTCAGTTTGAGTCCCGAGTCAATACAGGCAAGTCTCAAGTCAAGTCCTGAGTCAATACAGGCAAGTCACAGGTTGAGTCCCTAGTCAATACAGGCAAGTCACAAGTCGAGTCCCTAGTCAATTCTGGTAACTCTCAGGTAAACAAGTCAAGTACCAAGTCCTAAACTTTGTGTCCTTAAAAGTCAAATTGAATGCCATTTTAAAGGTGCACATCAAAAATGTATTTTTAATACTTGGTTACAAATCAGGTGAATGGTGTAGGAGTTACAACAGTTTGTATATGTGCCTCCCACTTTTTAAGGGACCAAAAGTAATGGGACAAAGTAACAATCATAAATCAAACTTCCACTTTTTAATACTTAGTTGCAAATCCTTTGCAGTCAATTACAGCCTGAAGTCTGGAATGCATAGACATCACCAGACGCTGGGTTACATCCCTGGTGATGTTCTGCCAGGCCTCTACTGCAACTGTCTTCAGTGCCTGCTTATTCTTGGGGCATTTTCCCTTCAGTTTTGTCTTCAGCAAGTGAAATACATGCTCAGTCAGATTCAGGTCAGGTGTTTGACTTGGCCATTGCATAACATTCCACTTCTTTGCCTTAAAAAATTATTTGGTTGCTTTGTTAGTATGCTTCGGGTCATTGTCCATCTGCACTGTGAAGCGCTGTCCAATGAGTTCTGAAGCATTTGGCTTAATATGAGCAGATAATATTGCAATATTGAAACACTTCAGAATTGAAGAGGAAATTTCCAAAACTCACTCAGTCCAAAAGCATGTTTACTTGTTTTACCTACTAGAAAGCAATTCTTACAGGAAATTATTTTTTTTAATTGAAATTTTACAGTTACTTGTCATTTTTCAATACCTGTTTCTAAAGTGCACCTCCTGCACATTTTAATAAAGAGGTAATGTAAAAATATGCCAATAGTAGTGTTACCTAAAAAAATCACAAAAATGGACTGAGTGAGTTTTGGAAATTTGCTCTTCAATTCATCCTGCTGCTTTTGTCAGCAGTCACATCATCAATAAATACAAGGGAACCAATTCCATTGGCAGCCATACATGCCCATGCCATGACACTACCACCACCATGCTTCACTGATGAGGTGGTATGTTTTGGATCATGAACAGTTCCTTTCCTTCTCCATACTCTTCTCTTCCCATCACTATGGTACACTATTGATCTTTGTCTCATCTATCCATGGGATGTTGTTCCAGATCTGTAAAGGCTTTTTAGATGTTGTTTGGCAAACTCTAATCTGGCCTTCCTGTTTTTGAGGCTCACCAATGGTTTACATCTTGTGGTGAACCCTCTGTATTCCCTCTAGTGAAGTCTTCTCTTGATTGTTGACTTTGACACACATACACCTACCTCCTGGAGAGTGTTCTTGATCTGGCCAAATCTTGTGAAGCGGTTTTTCTTCACCAGGGGAAGAATTCTTCGGTCATCCATCACAGTTGTTTTCTGTGGTCTTCCGGGTCTTTTGTGCTGCTGAGCTCACTGGTGCGTTCTTTCTTTTTAAGAATGTTCCAAACAATTGATTTGGCCACACCTAATCTTTTTGCTATCTCTCTGATGGGTTTGTTTTTTTTTTGTATTTTTCAGCCTAATGATGGCTTGCTTCACTGATCGTGACAGCTCTTTGGATCTCATATTGAGAGCAGCCAATTGTCCCATTACTTTTGGTCCCTTAAAAAGTGGGAGGCACATATACAAACTGTTGTAATTCTTACACTGTTCACCTGATTTGTATGTAAATACCCTCAAATTAAAGCTGAAAGTCTGAAGTTAAAGCAAATCTTGTTAGTTTCATTTCAAATTCATTGTGGTGGTGTATAGAGCCAAAAAGATTAGACTCGTGTCAAAGTCCCAATATTTATGGACCTGACTGCATAACCATGACAGATGGTATAAAAGAGTGAGGGCAGACTGGGAATACTCACACTTGTCTTCTTTGTCCTCCAAAATAAAATAAACATAACAAATGACCACAAAACAAATCACTTGAATTGAACTTTCAATTCATTGAAGATAACAACTCAAAAGAACTGGTTTGATAAAATATAATGTACGTGTTATGCTGGGAAATGAATGCACATCAAACCCACCTTCCTGTTCGTGTTGACAGGTATGGGTTAATCATGGTGCATGGAGAAGTTGTGAGAGTAACCATAAATATCTAGCAAAAAATAACAGTAACGCTCCCATATGGTTTGAGGAAGGTTTGAAAAAGAGCTATGATTAATCTGTTATTAATAATTGTTGGTTTTACATTGAGTATGCAGTGTTATGCTGATCTAGGAATGAAACTGAAGTGTGTAATGCTGTTCTTGGAGTACAACTAAACAATCTAAGTGAGAAATGACAGTTTGTATACAATATACAAAAATGAACACTGCAAATAAAGAAAACTGAAAAGGAAATCAGAAGTAAAGAGGAAACTAGATGCAGATGATGAGATAAAAACAGATGCAAAGAAGTAAATGGATGTTTTTTTGAGAAACAAAAAGCATATTACACGACACTGTCAAAGTACATGAGGCAGCCCTTGGAAAATCCAGTAAATAAAACAGCACTTCGGGGCTTCAGACTCTAGAAGAGGGCTGGGTCAGTCATTGAGCCTTTGACACTTTTTCTCTCTGTGATGTTTTTCAGTTGGTCAGCCTTCAAGAACAGTAACACACAGATAACACACTCACCCAAACACATAATCTAACCTTGCACAGTGTGTTTGTGTGTCTGACTCTTCATAATCAAATGTGATGAAGGCTTGGGCTGAAACACACACACACACACACACACACACACACACACACACACACACACACACTCGGGCGTGGGTTTGGCCTGAAGTGTAGTGTGAAGTGACAAGGTCACAAAGACTATGGTCAAAGGTCATTTGGGCAGAAACAATACTGACTAGACAGACGCTGGTAAATCAGCACACAGACAGATGACCATACGCTGTTTCTCACTCACTTCTATACACACACGGAGCCATTAATTAACCCGGGCCATTCTAAATAATGGAGAAGGTCTATGTCTTTTTATTACATTAAAAATAAAAGCTTTTATATGATCTATCTAAAACATGCCCAAACTGCAAAACAACAAAATATACAGTATGCAAATTGTTCAAAGTCCTACATGATAAAGTGTCTTTCTGCTAGCAAAGTTAACATTAGAATAAGTAGTAGGAAGTAGTAACATATATCAAGATTTGTTTTGTTTGTAGAAAAATAGTTGATATGAAGTGAGCTGGTGAGGAGAACACAGGTTCGGTTCCAGATTTCTCCAGCCACTACTCGGAATTGTAAAATTCCATCTGCAGCTCCTGATTTAATTTAATAAGGTACTGATTGAGTCAGACCAGGTTTCTGATGGGAACTACAAGCAATACTGGACTTCCACAAGGAACACACTGATATACTGAACAAAAAATAAAACACTATTTATTTATATTTATTCCTTTTAGTTTTATTTAGTATAATTAGCAATATTAACATAAAAAACAGTCACTGCTCATCTAAGCAGTTTTAAATCTTTGCAGTTGCCCAAGACTTTGGCAAAGTACTGTAGGTACAAGGTACTTGGTGTTATGGCGCTGGCTGCGCCGCGGCCCCCCAAACGGCAACGAGGTTTCATCCTCCTCCTCCGACCAGCACCCGTACCAGCCCGGGAGCGCCCCGTACCTCCACGAGGACCAGAGAGTCATGCCGAGTCGAAGGGGTTCTCTTTCGTGATCTTTATTTAAACTTAA
>JBBPCX010000016.1:14885596-14900154 GCA_037974365.1 Hydrocynus forskahlii | reverse complement strand
TGTGTGTGTGTGTGTGTGTGTGTGTGTGTGTGTGTGTGTGTGTGTGTGTGTGTGTGTGTGTGTGTGTGAGTGAGTGTATGTGCTGTGGTGTGGGTACATGTCACCTATGGCTTAATTGTATTAATTATAAAGTGAGTTTTATAAGAAATCTCTGGTGTATTTCTGATATTGTGTGTGTGTGTGTGTGTGTGTGTGTGTGTGTGTGTGTGTGTGTGATAAAAGACCAATCATACCACTAGAAATAAATGAACCCAAAGATAAAATGTTTAGTATAGAGGTCATTTAAGGTCATTTTTGTGGTGTACCGTAATAAAATAAGTTGATGCAGTGTGTAAACCTTGTTAAGATGAATTTAAATTTGTACCTAAATTGAATATAAATTTGAATTACGTTGTTTTTTGTGATGGGACAAAAAAACGATGTAATTGCATAATATGCCTGTAGCTGTTTGAGTCATAAGAGTCATAAGGAGTGTTTCAGTCCAGATTCTCTTTTGAATGAGGCGTTATACAGGGGAGTCCGTCAGAACAGATGTCAATTACAGCCTTTGGTGTCAAAAACAGCCTGGCTTCATTCTAAGGGATAAAGAGAGGTTGTAAAAAGTGGTGTTTTCAGTACATAAACCCACCCATATGTAAAAAATTAATGCCTCCAGGAAGAAAAAAACATAATGCAAGAAAATATAGGATACAGGCTTTTTGAATTATAGTCATTTAGCTCAGTAGTACAGGAATTTCATTCTTAGTCTCCAGGCCTTTCCTTCAACCTGTATCTAGTTAAATTTCACAGAGCTCCTACAGTGCTTAGAATCAATAAGCTGATTATATTCTACTGCTCTCACACATTCCCCCACAGACTCCAGTGCAGACCAAATTTTCCGGTCCAGTGTAAGTTCAGTTCATTTATTCCTTGTATTTTGCTCCCATATGTGTTAAGAAGCGCAGAAACACATGAATTACACAGCTGTAATATTCTTGCTCAAGGACTCGCACAACCACGCTGTCATTGAGAACCTGCCCATATGAAGCTTGAACCTCGGCCTCATAAAGCTGGCAAAATGTGAGTGGTGTGTGCTTTCATTAGAGCTTGTGTGTGTGTGTGTGTGTATGTATGTGTGTGTAATCGGTGCTAACAATCATACAGGAACACATGCCATGCTTAAACATACAATCCTACTGTGAATGACACACTCTTATTCATGGTACATCTGTCAGTATACACATACAGACTACAGAGAACACATGTATCTCTGCAGTCCCTGAAAACATTCATAATTAATTCCTACATGACCAACCCCGCCTTATCCCTTAGAATTAATCAGGCTGTTTTTGTTCCTGGGCCTTTAGAACTTAAATATGTAAATGAACACTGTTCTGATTGGCTGCTCTGTATTGGCATCAATCAAAAAGCAGCCTCCCCCTCATACAGTGGCATGAACCACTGTAGGCTAAACAAACAGATTTATGGAAATATGTTGGTTTAGTTTATGGACTGTGCTAATAGAAGGTTGATTGGAAATAGATTGTTTTGAAATTTTAAATGATCAAAAATAAATAAACCAAAAAGAATGTATTTAAATGTAATGTGTAATGAAAATTTACAATCACAGCTCAGACGGTACAAATTTACCTCCAGCATCCCTCGTAACGCGGCAGCTCTCACAGAGTTAGCTTTATAGATATAACACTTTTTTAAAGGAAACAAATTTAAATTTTACGTGTGAAAATAATAACCATGAACACTGGTTAGTTTAATAGCATTCGTGTATGAACAACAGTGGACATATGCTTATTGGTGGAGCTTCTAGCCAGTAGGGAACAAGCAGTAATAATTTACACTGTCTCTTAGTTTAAGTGTCTGGATCTGAAACCACAGCCACCCTCTTCAGGTGAGATTATAACAGTGCACACCGCGTTGATGAGCATTAATGTATTAATGCAGATTTATTCGCGGTCATGGTAGCAGTCCCTGCAGTTGTTTCTGCTTACAGTCCCTGTTTACTTAGAAAAGGGAACATGAGGAAAACTTGGTTAAATTTTGTTTACATGGAATCCGGAATACTTTACACTCTTTCTTTATTAGTAACAGTGCCCCCAAACATGTCCAGCAGTGAACTGCAATGGAATGACCACATGCATCATTTTCATCTTATAGAAGACTTCAGTTTCAGCAGTAATGTATTTTTTTTTTATTTATGTACCCATAGTATTTATATTCACTCTCTTACTGACCACAGCATCTTGTGTAAATAGCATAGTGCATTGAGTACAAATCATTTTCAGGGTATTTTCTGAGAAGTTTTAGTTTGATTTTATACTATATTTTATATTGTCCTGGTCTTTGTGTCTGTGTCTGCGCAATAGTAGAATAACCGGTTTCTTTCATGATCAGTAAAGTTTTCTGATTCTGATTCTTTCTGATTATAAACTTTTAAAATGAATTAGCAGACTTAATAGCTTTACATGAGATTTTTGCTGTGGCCGCATGTACAGCTCTGCCACGGAGCGAGGGAAGGAGGGAGGGTGGGGCGGATGGATGTGGGGGGGGCAGCCTGCAACAGCTGCAGATGTAAGTACGTAATTAAACGTCCGTGCTGACAAGGTGACCGCTGGCACAACACAGAAAAGAAGCACAGTCATCGTGTGAGTCTGAGAGACCTGTGTGTGTGTGTGTGTGTGTGTGTGTGTGTGTGTGTGTATGTGTTACAGCTGTAGGTTAACAGAACCATATGCAGTTCTGTTCTTTTGATTGGGTACCTTCTGGCAGAAGAAAAAGCGAAATCTCTGTTTTATAGCCTCCAAATGTGTGTGTGTGTGTTTGTGTGTGTGCGTGTGTGTGTGTGTGAATACATGTAAGTTGGGAGCTGCTCTTCTCTCAGTATAATGGTGATTTCCCAGGTGGGCGTTTCCGTGGAAACAGTAAATGGCCCACCTGCAGACGTCGTCTAGTGTTAGAAGTGGGATAGGTGGTTCAAGTGAACTGGGTGCCTGATGTGTGTGTGTGTGTGTGTGTGTGTGTGTGTGTGTGTGTGTGGAAAACCCATTTATCACTTTCCCCACGTGTTTCTGCCTTCAATTACACCTAAATGGAGGGGATTTCTGCCTCTTCAACTGATGAGACAGCCCTCCAGAGGGGGCGGGGATCTTTGAGTGTGTGTGTGTGTGTGTGTGTGTCTGTGTGTCTGAAGAGCTTTAAATGTGAGACTGCCATAAAAGTAGAGGAGGATTAACTGGTGTAATGATAAAAGAGTTTTTCCTGCTGCATTTGGATAAGACTGCTTGTGCGTGTGTTTGATACTCACTGGTATAATGTGGCTGCTGTCTAAAGGAAATGATGCGTTAGAGCATTTAGCTACAAACAGGCAGACCCAGGCTTTGATGCTGGAGGCACTCTTTTTTTCTCTTGGCTCAGACTTTTTAGTGCATTCAGTGGTCAAAAACGGAGGAAAAAAAGTCTCTCTCTCTCCATCATTCTCTTTTACACACTTGAATTCACTATATGTATTTTGTCTTTCTATGTCTCTCTTTTTACTCTTCATCTCTCCCTCTCTCATTCTGTTTCTTTTCTATTTCCCTTTCTTTTTATCTTTCTTTCTCTTGACTCACTCACTCTCTCTGTTTTACTGCCTCTGTCTCTTTCGTTCTTTCTCTCTTTCTGGTCCCCCCATGTGTTTGCAGGGTTCAATGGCTGGTAATCTCAGAGAGAGTTGGTGAAAGCCTCCTGTCTACTCACATCAGCTCTTCTCATCCAGAGCACCTCACTGAGTGTGTGTGTGTGTGTCTGTGTGTGTGTGAAAGAGTGAGAGAGAGAGAGAGAGAGAGAGAGAGAGAGAATCACATGGTGATTCTGTCACTGGCTTATTACTGGTATCCTGTTTGCCTGAATGACAGCACTTGAAAAAGCTGGCTGCGCGTTTGTGTGTGTGTGTGTGAATGCATACATCATTAGTATATTACCAGAGGCCCTGACAGCATCCCTGCAGCATAGTTCAGCATTGCAGGTCAGACACACATACACACACATGCTGCTGTCATCTGTAGGCTGTCAGCAGTGTGCTGGAGCGGCACACCGGGCATGCTCTGCAGGTATTAATACCACCAGAGTGTTCTACATGTCCTGCTGTAAGGATGTGTGTAAATGTGTGTGTGTGTGTGTGTGTGTGTGTGTGTGTGTGTGTGTGTAGACGTGAGAGAGAGAGAGAGAGAGAGAGAGAGATTAGAGAATGTCAGGAAGAAAGTTATGTAGTAAGACTAGAACACAAAATCCTGAGACACAGAACTAGTTAGCTCCATCGTCCAGACACAGCTCAAACCCAATCATTTTTAGCTCCACCTACTGTACAGTCCATGATTTTGTCAGCACAGCCCGTACACATCTCAAACACCAGACCAACTCCTCACACACACACACTGCCCAAACACCAAACCAACTCCACCCACACCCTCCCCAAACACCAAATCAGCTTCATACACACACACACGGTACAGACAACAAACCAACTCCACAAACATGCTGCCCAAACACCAAATCAACTTCACACACACACACACACACACACACGGTCCAGACACCAAACCAACTCCACAAACATGCTGCCCAAACACCAAATCAACTTCACACACACACACACACAGTCCAGACACCAAACCAACTCCACAAACATGCTGCCCAATCACCAAATCAGCTTCACACATACTCATGGTCTAGACACCAAACCCACTTCACACACACTGCCCAAACACCATATCAACTCCACACACACACACACACACACACACACACACAGTCCAGACACCAAATTAGCTCCACACACACATAGCCCAGACAATCTCCACCAACACCCTTCCCAAACACCAAACCAACTCCACACACACACACACCCTGCCCATTCTATAACTGACCCAACCCACAGGATGACCAAAAACCAAGCTGACTACACCAACAGTGCTCAGCTTCACAGTTTATGAAAAATTCTTTTTGTGCTTGTTTGTGAGTTTATGTCTGGAAATATTAAGATGTACGTACTGCAGTCTAGGCTAAAGCTTATAGGTTTGGTGTCACAATTCTAGTATTATCTCAGTCTGTTTCAAATAATACGTGAACATCACTGCTTATTTCAGAATTTTCTTAACTTCGAATGCAGGAAATTGTCTTCCTGCACCCAGCAGCGAATATTGGGGTTTTTAGATACATGGTAGACGACATGGTTTGCTGTCTGTGTTGATGTGAGGGGGTTTATATAGAGGGAGAAAAAGAGGAGAGGGCTCTAAAAGAGAGAGAGGAAGTGAAACGTTCAGGATGAATGATCACTTTAGCAGCAGCCTGCTCTTAATCCACTCTAGCACTAGAGAGAGAGAGTGAGAAAGTGAGAGAGAAAGAAAGAGAGAGAGAGAGAGAGAGAGAGAAAAGAGAGCGAGACAGAGAGAAAGAGACAGAGAAAAGAGAGAAAGATAGACAGAGAAAAAGAAATGGAGAGAGAGAGAGAGAGAGAGAGAGAGAGAGAGAATCAGAGAGAGAGATGGAACAAAAATGAGCAAGCTGACACAGCCTTAATTAGTGTCATCTCATCTGGAAAGCACCTGTCAGTCATCCCTAATCCCACCTTAGGGCAAGACCAGGAGTGTGTATGCATGGTGGGTTTCCCACTATCTATCGTTTTGAGGTCACAGCAGGCTGATGGGATGGCAAAAGCAAAAGATGGAGTCTAAGCTAATCTCCAGAAAGAAGTAAGTGTGAGTGTATGTGTGTGTGTGTGTGTGTGTGTGTGTGTGTGTGTGTGAGGGAGAGAGGGGGTGAGGGGTTAGAGCTTTAAAAGAGCAAGCTTGGGGGTCTATTGTAACCTTAATTGTGTGTATAACTTGAATAAAGTTTCACAGGTCTTTAGATGACCCTTGCTCTTGGGAGCTGGGGCTTAGTTTGTGTGTGTGTGTGTGTGTGTGTGTGTGTGTGTGTGTGTGTGTGTGTGTGTGTACACACCTCCTGCTGAACTGTGTTACCTGGGTTGGACTAGGGATGCCCACTTCAAAGACAGAAAGGAATAAAGCCGATGTGGATTAACTTTATTATGAAGTGACCCTGAAAGAGAAAGTGAGTACGAGAAAGAGAGAGAGGGGGAGAGAGAGAGAGAGTCAAATGCTCTTTTTATAAGGACATGAGTATTGGACAAAAATTTGAACCACAGAGAGTACTTGTGGTAGAAAATCTTTGTAACCCACATAAAAGCACTTAAAGTTAACTTTCCAGAGCAAAACTGGAAGAAATTGGCCATACAGCTGTAATATATCTAAACTACCAGCCAAACGTTTTTGCACACGACAACGTTTTACCACTTATCCATTTATTTCATTAACAGCAGATATTTATTCTTGTTAAGCTTTGGAATGTTGTTGCGTGAACAATTAAAAACAAAAAGATTTCAAATAAAAATAATTTACTCCATAACATATAAAGAATACGTAACAGTGCATGTCTGGCATCCTGTTAACTGGTTATGTTGAGTCAAATTCTAGACTGTCCTTTAACTTTAAATGCACTAGTTAACTGTTTCATCCCATTGGCTGTCACTGAATAGCCAATTACATTTTTAACAGTTGTCTGGTGCTCCACAATCTAATTACAATTATATTAGGTGGCTTTTTTAAGTAAGTAAGTAATAATGACATTTTCTGGCTAAAAACAAGTTCTAAAATAGTGAACAAATCATAAACCTATTTGTCAGCAAATAATACTGATTGTATTTTTTGCAAGTAACGGAGTAATATGCAAATGTGGGTGTGGCAGGAAACTTGGTAGTTTATTTATAATGCAGTATACATTTCGATGAAATATATCTAACTGGCTTTCATAACTGAAAAGGATTTAAAAAAAAAAAGCTTAAAAAAGTACAATGATTCCCAAAGTAGCTCAAATTGGATGCAGGGTGTGTAACTCCACTCTTAGAAGGTTTGCGTCTGTGTTAACTGCATCTGCTTTAGCTGAAATTAGCACTTTGGACTGTCAGCTGTGAGAATTATGACGTTCTGAAGGCCAGCTCTCTTGGCCAATCAGGTGCGAGAATGGTAGTGAGAGCCATGTGGGTGACAGGGTGACGGTCGCCGTGGAGATAATCACCCTCTTAGTTCTGGAATTTGTTTTATGCCATGTTGCTGTGTCCACCGCATTCACGCCGATTAGCTACGGCCCTCTCACGGCCAGAGAGACGCTGCCCCGGAATGGGGTCGAGAGCAACTCACACACACACATACACTCCAACTACTTAGGGAACAGAGATGGGGTAATTATCATTCTTTGTGGTACTATCTAATGGCATGCTTTCTCTCTCTCTCTCTTTCTGTGTCTCTCTCTCTCTCTCGCTCACTCACACACACACACACACACACACACACACACACACACACACACACACCACACACACACTCCAAAGGCAGCGTTTCAAAGTGCGAGAGAAAAGCTCCCCACAGAAGTGTAAAACCGTGTGTAGAGCTGCCATTCATCTTTTAAGTGAAAGGGTGTATTTAAGGTCAGGCTAGGCTATATTTATCCTTACACATGTGCATTGTATTTCCTGCACTTCTCTTACTTTTCACACTCCACTGCCGTATCGCAGTGGCCTCAATATGAGAGAATGGTTTGCGATTCAATCAGGTTGATTTTCTACATTTCCAAATTCATCTCTGCTGTAACAAAACTTCATCACAGCAAAATTATGGGAGCAGAGGAAATTGTAATGTAATGCAAGATTTTATTCCAAGTCATTCTGAACCGGCCTGGAAATGGTGTAAAACTAACAAAAATCTAAACTGAAACTGTAAAGATTTTAACACATGATCAGTTTTCAAACTGGACAGGTTTAGGTTAAGTATATACTTTGTGCAATCTTGCATTTGTGAAGCAATGGCCCCTGCTATTTTGTTTGACAGCAAAATAGACAGATGTTTCTGTACCATAAAAGTGACTCTTTTTCATCATGAGTATTTTCCAGTTACAGTTCAGTGTTAAATCGGAATCGGCACCAGAAAAATGTATTGATCCTGCAGCATATTGCTTATGCTAGAACTGCACAATAACACAGAGGCACAAAGACAAGAACAATATAAAGTAAAGTGGTGCCTTATAATCACGTGTGAATACACCACAGCACAACACACAGTGTGAACAGTTTCTATCTCTGCATTTAACCCATTCACCAAGTGAAGCAGTGGGCTGCCACCAATGAGGGGCGCCTGGGGAGCAGTGTGTGGGGACGGTACCTTGCTCAAGGGTACCTCAGTGGTGCCACTGGCAGTCCTGGGATTCAAACCCATGACTTTCGAAACACAGGGCCAACTCCCTTACCATTAAGTCACCAGCTGCCTGGTCATGTAAATGTAAAGTCAAAATGAAATAAACCTCTTCAGAAAATACTCTGTACTATATACACTACACACAATTCAACAATTTTAAACTCGACAAAATTAATTTTACACATTATGCAATTACAATTACTACATAACAATGTTACAGTTACTATATAACAGTATTCTACACGTTATAATATCGTTCTACACTATATAACAACATTGCAGTTACCATTTAACATATTATAATCTCTTTCTTTGGGGCACTGACTTACTGCGACTAAAGAAGCGGAATTTGGACTCCAAACACGACATTGTCGTGAGTTCGTGGAAAACTCAGTACTGTGTTTTAATTGTTCCTTTAGATCTTCTTTCTTAAAGGATGAAATGAGTGAAGTTCTAAGTGAGTGTTGTGATATATGTGTTTGTTTGTTTGCTGGAAGTTTGCTAGAAGGGGATCCTCTTCTACATTGCAGAAACAACTTCATTATGATCTGAACTCATGCAGCTTTATTCATAAAACAATCACAAGGTGAACGCCTTGTGGGATATTTTTATAGTCTCATTATGTCAGATTTACAGCCTCATCAAAACTTTGCTGTGTGTGTGTGTGATGAATCAGCTCATTGTACGCGTATGCGTTTCTTCTTGACGTCATATAAGTTTGTTTAGAGCAGTGGGAAGCTGTAGCCTGGGGCAACATCTTATTACTTTAGGAATTTGTGTGTGTTTATCTTAGTGTGTCGCTGCTGGTGATTAATCGTATACAGTTAGTTACAGAATTTACTGCAACATAACTATGCGTTACAGTGACCAGAGAGCGAGAGATAAACAGACAGATATACACTACAAGCCAGAAGTTTGAGTCCACCCTAAATTTAAAAAAAAAATCATAAGTGCTTTTTCAAGATTACAAGAAATCATTAGAAAACAGGGTTCAGGACTGAAAGTGTTGGTGATGGATGAAAGTAAATTTAAGTTATTTGAGTGTAACCGAAGGGTTAATATCAGGTGGCGGATGGGGTAAAGGACAAGCACAGAATGTATTGTTCCTACAGTGAAACTTGGAGGTGGATCGGTGACGGGCCTGAGTTGTGTCTGAGAATTGGCCTCTCCAGTCTCCAGATCTTTCTCCCATTGAGCTGTATGGGATGAGTTGGACAATAAGTTCAAAATGAGCATCCAGCAAATGAGACAGAACCGTTTCCAAGTATGAATAGGTGCTGGGAGGGTTTAGACACAAGCTATTTCCAAAAATTGCTGGAACAGATGCAGCAAATCTGTTCTGCTGTGATAAAGGCAAGGGATGGTTAATTTGATGAAACTCGTACATAAACTTTCTCATCCATTACGTTACACTTATTGCTACATTACACCTTAGTCAGTTACATGTGTTTTAAGTATTTCGCTTGCGATACAATTTTGAAAAAGCAGCATATTATTTATTTACATTGCACTTACAGTGTACAGTATCTCACAAAAGATAAAAAGTGAGTACTCCCCTCACATTTCTGTAAATATTTTATTATATCATTTCATGGCAAAACACTGAAGACATGACACTTTGGTACAATGTAAAGTAGTCAGTGTACAGTCACTGGAAGTTCAACATGGCACCTCATGGCAAAGAACTCTCTGAGGATCTGAAAATAAGAATTGTTGCTCTACATAAAGATGGCCTAGGCTATAAGAAGATTGCCAACACCCTGAAACTGAGCTGCAGCTTGATGGCCGAGGCCATACAGCAGTTTAACCGGACAGATTCCACTCAGGACAGGCCTCGCCATGGTCGACCAAAGAAAAGTGCACGTGCTCATCGTCATGTCCAGAGGTTGTCTTATGAAAAAGACGTCCCAGAAGGAAGCCTCTTCTAAAGATGATACACAAGAAAGCCCACAAACGGTTTGCTGAAGACAAGCAGACCAAGGACATGGATTACTGGAACCATGTCCTGTGGTCTGATGAGACCAAGATAAACTTATTGGGTTCAGATGGTGTCAAGCGTGTGTGGCGGCAACCAGGTGAGGAGTACAAAGACAAGCATGTCTTGCCTACAGTCAAGCATGGTGGTGGGAGTGTCATGTTTTGGGGCTGCATGAGTGCTGTCGGTACTGGGGAACTGCAGTTCATTTAGAGAACCATGAATGCCAACATGTACTGTGACATACTGAAGCAGAGCATGATCCCCCCCTTTCGAAAACTGGGCCGCAGGGCAGTATTCCAACATGATAACGACCCCAAGCACACCTCCAAGACGACCACAGCCTTACTAAAGAAACTGAGGGTAAAGGTGCTGGACTGGCCAAGCATGTCTCCAGACCTAAACCCTATTGAGCATCTGTGAGGCATCCTCAAACAGAAGGTGGAGGAGTGCAAGGTTTCTAACATCCACCAGCACCATGATGTTGTCATGGAGGAGTGGAAGAGGATTTCAGTGGCAACCTGTGAAGCTCTAGAGAACTCCATGCCCAGGAGAGTAAAGGCAGTGCTGGAAAATAATGGTGGCCACACAAAATATTGACACTTTGTATCAAAGTGTTATTTCCTAAGTTTTCTTGCAATAAAATTCTGAAAGAGCAGTGCATCATTCATTTTTTAAAAACTATGAGGGTGGGCCCAAACTTGTGACCTCTAGTGTATGTGCAGTACAAAACGAGCCCTGATGCAGTCACAACATGCATTCAGTTTACTAAAACTGTATCAGATGATGTAGACTGTATAGAGGAGAACATGCAGGTCCAGTGATGAAGAGACATATGCAGTTTTATTTCTAATAGAATTTGGGAAATGATTACATGGACAGTCACACTAGTCACTAGATGAACTCGGTAATTCTGCTGGGAAATAGACGTCTGGTGTATTTACAAGGCCTTATCCTCTGTCTAGCCATCTAGAAAGTCACTTTTTAGACACCAAGTCTTGCTTTGAGAGGTGAAGACTCCAAAACTGCTCATCTAGAAAGTCACTTTTTAGACACCAAGTCTTGCTTTGAGAGGTGGAGAAGACTCCAAAACTGCCCATCAAAATGTCAGTAAATCATATAGAACATATAATCATCTGGATATCCAGTGTCTCCATCAATTTCTGTGTGATTCTCCCTCAACTGCATAAGTACCGTAGGGTGAGAAATACGTTTTGGGCAGGGCCTCCAGGTTCATACAGAACGCACATGTTTTCGGGGCAGAGTGTGTCCGGCTGGGGCAGAATATCTGTGGGCCTTCTTGTCTATTCGGGTCTTTCATGTCTCATTCCTTTAGACAGCTTTGGGTAGCACTTGGCAACTCTGGCAGAGCGCCATGCCCATTCACACATGCACACGCACGCACACACCCACCTACGCACACACGCATGCATGCGCGCGCACACACACACACACACACACTCACACACACACTCTCTTATTTTAGGAAGTAATGTGTTATTAATACACACAGACGTAGCTGAAATGTCTTGTAGAGTTATAGCATATTTTATTGCCCCATCCCATACTCTCTTCTTTCTCTCTCTCTTTCTCCAGTCCCTAGTCTGCTCCCTGCTCTTGAGTCAAGTTCATTATTTCTGCCTGCTCTCTTTCTGACTCTGTGTTTGTGTGTGTGTGTGCGTGTGTGTTAGAGTGTGTGTGTTTTTCAGACATCAGTCTCTGAGAGTTACACAGTGTGTGCTACACTTGTGTAGGAGTTTGTGTGTTTTTCAAAGTGGACTGAAGTGCCTATGGCTGTCACACACACACACACACACAGGGACTGTTGTACTACCACAAGGGTTACAGATTTGTTCTTAGCATTTTGAATCCATTTACCTCTATATTTGTGTGTGTTTGTGTGTGTGTGTGTGGGTGTGTGTGTGTGTGTGTTTGTGTGTGTGTGTGTGTGTGTGTGTGTGTGTGTGTGTGTGTGCGTGTGTACATGTGTGACTGCATACTTGTACATGTGTGTGTGTGTGTGTATCTGTTTTGTAAGTGTTTGTGATGTCCTAGTTTACAAAAGTGGAATGGCAAGAGAGAGAGACAGAGAGTGAAAAACAAACATGCATTTGTGTTAGTGTGAGACATACAGTGTTCAAGTATTTGGCTAAAAAATTATAACTCAAAATTTTCAATAAATCTTCGCAGTGTGAATTTGAGCAGGAATGTTTTCTGCAAGCAATTCACTTGTTTTTAGTTTTCTTTCTCCTTTTCCCTTCCCTTTGGCACAGTGCCAGTCCTGTACCCCTGAGCTAAACACTCGGAGTAAAAGCCACTATCACCTGCTGCTTTCTTTCTTTCTCTCTCTCTCTCTCTCCCTCTCTCTCCCCTTTTCTTTTTCTCGGCATGGGCACAGCCCTTTCCTCTCTCCTTTCTTCTCTATCTATTCTTTCTTTCCTTCTTTCCTCCTTCACTCTGTGGCAGGAGGCCAGGGGAGCAGCTCTGTGAACAATCGCCTCCTTTCTCCTCCTCTCTCTTGTGCTCTCCTTCACCCTCTCCTTCACTCTCTCCCTCTCTCCTTTCATGAGCTTCACTTTCACATGTCGCTGTGGTTGACCAAAAGAAGATTGTCACACAGTAATTACACCACTCTCTCATCCTCCCTCTCTCACTTTTTCCATTTCTTTTTCTCACTTTCTCTCTCTCTTTTACGCTCTGGTTTGTGTATTGTTTACTCAACGGCGTCAAGGTAATAAGGTTAATTATTGTTTGTTTATTTCAGATTCAAAAGTGTTGAAAGGCATAACTGATGTGTTCCTTCCTCTTTCCTCAGTGATTTCCCTCTCTCTTTCCCTCTTTCTTTTCTCCTTCTCTCTTTCTCCTTCTATGTTTGTGTGTGTGTGTGTGTGTGTGTGTGTGTGTAGAGGGGCTGTATCCTTGGCTTTAATGAAGATGTATTGTAAAGTAGAGAGAGCGAGCTTATAAAGGTGTGAAGGACAGAGGGATACACTCATTTTTTATTCTCTCCATTTCTCTCAGGACAGGGAGGGTTACTCCTTCATGTGTGCCAACACACACACACACAATATATGTATCTCACAAGTGAAGCGAATAACACTGATTATCTTGTTGCGATGGAACTTGTCAAGGGGTTGGATATATTAGGAAACAAGCGAACACTCAGTACACTCAGGGCAAGCAGACTTTGATAAAGGCCAAACTGGGATGGCTAGATGACGGTTCAGAGCGTCTCTGAAACAGGTTTGAGGGTGTTCCAGGTATGCAGTAGTTAAAAGTGATCCAAAGGTCATAGGCACTAATGGCTCACTGATGTGGGGAGCCCATCTGGTCCAAACCCACAGAAGAGCAACTGCAGCACAAATTGCTGAAAAAGTTAATGCTGGCTGTGACAGAAATCTGTCAGAACACACAGTGTATTGCAGCTTGCTGTCTTTGGGGCTGGATAGCTGCAGGCCAGTCAGAGTGCCCATGCTGACCTCTGTCCACCTCTGAAAGCACCTACAACAGCCACATGAGCATCAGAACTGGACCATGGAGCAACAGAAGAAGGTGACCTGGCCGGGTGAATTTTCTGTCATGTAAACAGTCAGGTGCATGTGTTTCATTTACTTGAGGAACAGATGGTACAAGGATGCACAAACTACATTAGGTGCTGGATCCATAAAGGCTCCACCTTGCAAATGACTGGACTTCATCTAGGTGCCAGATACCATGGCACACCTTCAGACATCTTGTGGAGTTCATGCCTAGATTAGTCAAAACTGTTTTGGTGGCATGAGAGAGACGTAGACAATATAAGGCATAGTACAGTATAGAGAAGAGACATGAATGCTGCTGTAACAAAAGGTGTAGAACACTTGACAAGCCACAGCTTTGTATCTATGTGTTTGGGCGTGTGAGTATGTCAATGTGTGTGTGCGTGTGTGTGTGTGTGTGCCTATGGACTATTTAGTAAAGACTACTGCTTTAGGAAAGTTTGTGCTGACTATGCGGGATATATACAGTACATTATGTAGCCTCTATGTGTGTGTGTGTGTGTGGGTGTGTGTGTGTATCACTATCAATATTCCGTTAAGTCAGTGGGTATCCTCTCAGCTCCTTAGTACTGCAGATTATACCTCTTTTAATATTCAACACCTCAGCATGAGCGTCTGTGTGTGTGTATGTGTGTGTGTGTGTGCACGCGCGTTTGAATGTGTGTGTGTGTGTGTGTGTCAGTGTCACTGTTCTTGGCCTTGGTGGTTGGCGTAATGGATGAAAAGATTGCAATTTATTCCTCCTCTCCACTCTTGTGAGCA
>JBBPCX010000016.1:14840813-14881266 GCA_037974365.1 Hydrocynus forskahlii | reverse complement strand
GGAGCAGTAACCTCAAAGATAGGCCTTTGTTCTGAGAGAACTGCACATGTGTGTGTGTGTGTGTGTGTGTGTGTGTGTGTGTGTGTGTGTGAGCATGTGTGTGTGTGTGTGTGTGTGTGTGTGTGTGAGTGTGTGTGTGTGTGTGTGTGTGTGTGCGCGTGTGTGTGAAGAGGCAAGTTACAAGCTGAAGCAATCTTAAAATAGAAACATGCAATATACATTACATTTCTCAAGCAAATAACACTGGTAGAATATGCATAAAAACATAAATAATAAATATTTCACTCATGCATCTTATAGTAACCCCTATTAAGGCTAGATGTTCTACAACCTGATCTGACGAAGAGCAGTTCAAAAGCTATGTGGGTTTCTGTAAGGTCATCCGCTCATTCACAGATTAGGTACTGACAACAATGACCACACGTTTCCTGACAATAATGAGGTCTTTAGAATTCAGTCATTTTGAGCCACATTTTTTAGCATGAGGGCTAAAAGCACAAGAACGACACCCTGCGAGAACAGAACATGACATCATTTTTTTAAGTAGACAGTTTAATCTTATCCTAAAGAGCCTTGAGAACAGACAGACACATAGACAGACAATCAGTCAGAGAGTAAGAGAGATAGAAAAAGATGGAAGAGAAAGGGAGAATGCAGTAAAGGCAATAGAAAGATGGATACACTTATTTACTGCTGCACTATGAGACAGAATCCAATTTTCTACTGCTTTGTTTCCCTATCATATAAAAAAATAACTCTCTCTCTCCCACTCCCTCTCTCTCTGACAACATATATCATGCTTAAGAACAATCTTCTGGTCCCTTGAGGAGCAGGATAAAAGCTAATTGTAATAAGACAGATGTGTAGGCCTGTGTGTGTGTGTTCTGACCTCACTTAAACAGATGTTGGGTTTCAGATGATCGGCTTAAGGTTATGTTTCTTAGAGGGAAATGATGAATGAGAGATGCCACTTTTCTAAAAAAATAAAATAAATGAAAGCAAGTGGAGAGAGGGATAATTACAATACTGGCAGCTGTTGGTGAAATGAGAGAAAACCATAGACAGAACGATATGGGGGGGATCACTTGCCCCCTATAGACCCTTTGGAGTGGTTTGGTCTCCTTTTTACTATTTTCTTTTCTCTTCTGATTGTTTATCTTCTCTCCTCTCCTCTCTTCTTTCTATTCTCTTCTGACTGTTTCTCTGCTTTCCTCTCTTCGCATCTTCTCTTCTCTTCCATTTGGAAGTGTTTGGCAGTGTTTGAGGGTAGTGATTCACTCTGGGCCTTTAGTGGCTGGTACATATTTTCCCCCTTAAACTCTCCCACAGTCCTCCCCTCCATCCTCTCCTCCATTCCCTATTCATCCTTCCATCTCTGTGTTTCGCCGCTGTGGAATCCGGACGTTCCGATGCTCATGTTGTCGTAGTGATTCGGAGAGCTCTGGGAAACGTGGCACGCACCAATGAGTGCTGTCACAAGTCATTACAGGAGTGTGTTTGTGTGTATGTGTATAAGGAACAAAGAATGAGAGATTACAGATGGTCCCAGAATCACAGTAAGCAGTGAAGGTCAGTCAAGGTGTCAGACAGTCGTCATAGATATGTGATGCAGCAACATTGCATTTCTGTTGATTCTCTGAAGAGACAAAGCAGAGATACAAAACAGCTCGTCAGTCTGTGTGTGCGTATGTGCGCATGCGTACATCCGTGTGTGTGTCCTTGGCAGAAAGTTATTGAGAGACAAACCAGATGGTGTCTCTCTCTTTTGTGAACTGTGTGAAGTATGTGAAAAATTCATGTCACAAAGATTGATTTGTGTGTGTGTTTTGCAGACTGACTGTGTTAACTATGTGAAGGTCTTGCACCACTTTAACCGCACTCACTTGTATGCCTGCGGGACAGGAGCGTTCCACCCTACCTGTGCTTACGTGGAGGTCGGACAGAAGATGGAGGTAAGTCTAAGGTCATGTGTGTGCGTTAAGGGGGGGGGGGTGAGGGGGACATGGCTGCAAAGTCCTGGACCCTTACAACTGTGAGGGAGGATGAAGGATCCAATTTTCCACTGGCAGATGCTTTGTTATGCTGTCAAAAATACAGAGACTCTCTCTCTGTCTCTCTCTCTTTCTGCCCCTTACTCTCTCTTTTTCTCTCTTTCTTACTCTCATTTTCCTCGTGTTTCTTCTCTCTATTTTTTATACTTTCTTTTTCTGACTCTGTCTCTATCCCTCTCTCTTTGTAGGACCATGTGTTTCGGATTGATCCCTCTCTAGTAGAGGACGGTAAAGGAAAGAGTCCATATGACCCACGTCACACTGCAGCTTCCGTTCTGATAGGTCAGTGTCATCTTTCTACCCATTCAGTAAAATTAAACAGGGACAATGTATGATGGGTTTCGTTCCAAAATGCATTATGGTATTATACATATCTGCTATATAAATAATTAATGTAAATAACTCCATTTAACACAATAAAAAACATATTCTCTGTCTCTAATAATAGTAGATGGTGGAGAATCAGTCATCATACAGCTTTGAAACTTCTTGTGTGTGTTCCCAAGCTCACGCCCAATCTTTTATAACATCTCTTTTTAATGTATTTTGGAACGAAACCCTTCATATTCTGAATGCATGTTTTGCCCACGACATACTTCAGACCAATGATTAGCAAACTACCAGGACAGTGTTAAACTGTAAAAAACATTTTGCTGACTATAGAATATGATCATCTCAGATGCTTGTCTTAATTTAATTAAATATTACAAAATATTGTTATATAGCTCTACAAATTAATATTTCTTTTTATATTGTTATTTTGTTTGTCACTTATCTGGAAAAAATACATGATGTATAAGCAGAAAGTCAGGTTACAGGTGACTAACAATCCAGTTATGCATCCAAATGAATGAAAACATTTTTCTTAATTTCTTAAAGCAAAGGTAAATATACAGAATCTATATTCTTCTACACTCCTAAAGTGTCCCACTGCCAGCAGAACCACCCGTCTATACATCTGATTCAGCTCATCAGATATTCATTAGATCGCTGGAACAGAACAAGAGAAAGTGGGTGGTGGAGAGAGATAAGAGGAGAGAGGCTGAGGAGTGCGTGTGTGAGTGTGTGTGTGTGTGTGTGTGTGTGGACGTTTATACTCCAGCGTAAGGCTAGTCTTTCCACATGAGTGACCATTACCTGTGATGTCTCCTAGGTGATGAGCTGTATTCAGGGGTGGCCACTGACCTGATGGGGCGGGACTTCACAATTTTCCGCAGCCTGGGCCAGAGACCCTCCATACGGACTGAACAACACGACTCTCGTTGGCTCAATGGTACGAATGTAAGGGTGTGCTACGGGTCGCCTACACCAGTCCACTTGCTGACTAGTCTCTACTTATACTGTATGTCCAATAGGTGGTGCTGTGGGCACCAGTCAAAGACAGCCTGACACTAGCAATGGACTATTGCAGTAGCTGAAGCAGCACACAGCAAGCAGGACGAGGGTCTAGAGAGCAGCTTTACTGCTAAACATTACACCAAACATACTTTTTTAGTCTAAAAACACATAATAACAAATGAAAGCAATTCCACTTTCATCTGCAATTTATGTGAGACCACACTGCTAGAAAGATGGAGCACAGCATGTACAGACAGACTAGTGTAATTAAGTAAATAACATATCAAGTATTCTAAATCAAACAAAACAGAATAAATACCAATAATATACAGAAGATAGTGATTTTATGTGCAGTATATCAATGTGTTCTTGTGGAAGTCGAGTATTACTTGTCATTACCATTAGAAACTGGGTTTGACTCAATCAGTTCATTAAATTCATTTCTTAAATCAGGAGCTGCTGATAGGATTTCACTAATTCAAGCAACAGCTGGAGATACCAAAGAAAAATCTGAAACCGAACCTGTGTTCTCCTCACCAGCTCACAAACTATCAACTACTTTTTTACAAGCAAATCTTCATACTTTTTTACTGCTTTCTGGCCTGTTTGCCTTTATTCTAATGTTTCCCTTTATTCTAATGCTAGTAGAAAAACACATCATTACAAGCTGAGAAAATTTTTGAACAAAGACTTTTGCACAGTACTGTATATGGATAATTAAGGATTATCCATGTGTGCATATGGGTTGTTTCAGGACTCATTAAGCACAGGTAAGGGTCACAAACACGAAAGTGAACCATCGGAGCAAAAGCCAGATCAGGGCAAAAAATCGGACTTGAGCAGAAAGACAGCAGAAAGCCAAACTAAACAGCTGTGTAAGCCTGTCCGTGCACCGGTGTGCTTATGTTCTGAGCTCCAAGTCTTTATAATTAGTGTCAAAAGTGCTCGCTCACTGAGGTGTTCAAGTGGTAGAAGCTGCTGATAAAGAAAGAAGTAACTTCCAGCTCAATAACTCCTACGTCTGTGTGTGTGTATGTGTGTGTGTGTGTGTCCAGAACCAAAGTTTGTCGGCGCTTTTGCAGTTCCAGAGAGTGAAAACCCTGATGACGATAAAGTCTTCTTCTTTTTCCGAGAAACCGCAGTCGAAGCTCAGGGCTTTGGCAAGGTCACCTATGCACGAATTGGCCAGCTGTGCCGGGTAAGCAGCCAGCTTAGCAGCTTTACTGAGACTTCAGTGGAGCTCAGCACTGAGGGGCTAATTACAATTGATTTGGTCATGGTTGGGTTCATAGAAAGACTGGACAAAACTGGAGATTCAGCTCTGTGATACCTTGTTTGTATGTGTGTGTGTGTGTGTGTGTGTGTGTGTGTGTTTGTTTGTTATAGAATGACATGGGAGGACAGCGTAGTTTGGTTAATAAATGGACAACATTTCTGAAGACTCGACTCGTCTGCTCTGTGCCTGGCAACGATGGCAGTGAAACACATTTTGATGAGCTCAGTAAGAACACACAAACACTCACAAACACACACACACACACACACACACACACACACACACACACACAGTTACCCACACACATACCAGGTTTGCGCATCGACATTTTTGGGGAAGTTGGGCTTCATGAAAATAAAAGACTTATGGACCATGTATTTTTTGATTGTACCATTTCCGTCAAGGCCTTTACATATATGTGCCTATTCAGTCTACAGCAGTTAGGGTTGCCCATTCACAGTCATTTTTTTGAGGTACAATGACAACCAATCAAGGAATTAAAAATGAAATATATGTAAATTTGTCACACAAAACCACAAAAGCTTTGTAAATTGACCTCAGGGGAAAAAAATAAGTGCAAGAAAAATGTAGAATATGGGTCCTTTAAGGACACTATATTTGGATTCATAAGACATGATAAAATGATCATAACAGAATACAAATGTCTGTTTACAGGAATTATGTAGTTTTATTTGTAGATATACTGTTTATGCACAGGCACACACACACACACACACACACACACACACACACACACATCCACACAAACACACACACACACACACACACACACACACACACACACATACATTTCCCCTCTCAATCGAATACTCCTGCCAAAGAGTCCCCAGTGTCAGTTTTAGTGTTGATGACTGGGGGCCGTGTTTACTTAACCTTTGCTCCTCGTATCGTCCTTCAGGGGACGTGTTCCTGCTGCAGACGCGGGACAGGAAGAATCCCCTGGTCTACACCGTCTTTTCAACTTCTAGGTCAGAGGGCATCCGGGGTCATTCAGTATTCTTTATGTGTTAAAAGAGCTTCACTTATTCATACATAAATGTTTGCCCAAGGCATGGAATTGTACTTTATAATGTTTTTGCTACTGTTCTTCTTTATAAAGTGTTCCAGCAGAGAATTAACAATGTGTGCATCTCTCTCTCCCTCTTGCAGTAGTGTATTCCGAGGCTCAGCCGTGTGTCTGTACACTATGAATGACATCCGTAGAGCATTTTTAGGACCGTTTGCCCATAAAGAGGGACCCAATTACCAGTGGGTGCCCTACCAAGGCAAAGTTCCTTACCCTCGACCAGGCATGGTGAGCTCCTCAGTGTAACAAGAAATTACGCTTAGTGCCTTCTGCAGCCAAACAGGTCGCTTTAATATACTGTCAGAAAAATGGTACTCTACAGGTACTGGAACAGTACAAACAATGTAAACATAACCTCAAAGGTACAACAATGGTTCTAACTCTAAATTGTTTGTACTGTCCACTTTATGCCATAACAATGCAAATTTCCTACTTGTGGGACTAATAATAATTTGTTTTATCTTAAGAATCAACTTTGCACTTTAAACGTTTTATAGATAAAACGCATTCTCTTTCCTTGGGGAACAGGACAAATTTGTAACTTCCTTTTCATAACTTAGTTATTTCAAATACAATAATGACATAAAAAGCCTGGAGTCAAGTCAGAAAGTAAGGAATCAAAGAGACTAATAAGTACCCTTAGTTTCCTTTAGTACAAAAGATGTATTACCCCATCAAATGTGGAGTATTGCTCCAGGGACAGTTTAATAAAGTTTTTGTTGCTATTGTAGATCCTTTCAACACTTCCTTGAAATACCATTCAAACTAAAACAGAACCAAAATACTGCAATATGACAGATTATTTCCTAAATATCACCAAAATTGGGGTCAGACCTCAAGGCAAATAACTATGTTGTTGAAAGATGATTACAGTATCACACAGAAATAAAACATCTAAAATATGGACAATCACAATAACATGCAACCCTTAAACCAGTTGAATTCTCTTATATATACATTCACTCTTCATGCGCTCATTCTGTGTGTTTCTCTCTGTTTCTTGTTTAGTGTCCCAGTAAGACATTTGGCAGTTTTGAGTCCACTAAGGGTTTCCCAGACAATGTGATCCAGTTTGCTCGTCATCACCCCCTGATGTATAACCCAGTAACACCGCTGGGGGGCCGCCCAATGTTCCTACGCACCGGCATCCCCTACAGCTTCACACAGATCGCAGTTGACCGTGTCAACGCAGCCGATGGTCACTATGATGTGATGTTCATCGGAACAGGTCAGGGAGGATTCGTCTGTGTTTTGCAGTGCTCGCCAAGACTTGGGAACGTTTTACATCACTGTTCAAACTGTTCAAAATCACTGGGTTATTTTAGCGATTTTATTGAGTGCTTCCTTGAATGATATATTGGCGACCTACTGTTGTTTAACTGTATCACAGTAATGAAGGCTCAATGAGTTCCCATGTGTAAGAATTGTTATATTAAAATATCCAACCAAATTCAGATCAGTGTAAAATGAAACGACTCACTTTGTGCAAGCCTCACACCGCTGACTCATCACAGGAACCAAACCAACATACTACACAGTAATATATCACCAACGTATTTAATCATTTTTTGCTACACTTTTTCCTTTTTTTTACCGTCACTTAATATGTTTTTGGCTCTGTACTATAAATTGAGTATGACTTCGTGCTTTTTACTTTCTTGCGAAATGCCAGCCATTATTAGCAGAACTAAAACAGGTAAAATGCATTAAAGGGGACATATTTAGCAAAACACACTTTTTAAAAAAAAAACTAGTGGTTCTATGCAAATTGGCCCCTTATGATGTCATAAGGGGCCCTCCATCTAAGCGGCTCATTTTGAAAGGGACTGAAACTGAAGAATTAAGCTGGTGATATCTCGTTATGTGAGAGTGATTTTGTGCAAAGAACTTCATGAACATGTTTTGTATAGCCCATAGACCTATTATAACTAAAGTGAGTTTTGCATAATATGTCCCCTCTAAAGCTAATCGTTATAATGAGAATAACATGTTATAACACAACTTGGAAAGAACGGACGAAAAGTTAGAAAACTCTATTTAAAACTGCAAAGTTTCTACAGTTTGAATTTGAGAAATATAACAATTAAAAATTATTGAAACTCAGATCAACTGTTTAACTAAAAGTTTAACTAAAACTAATGGAGTATAAAATAAAAAATTTCAAATGTAATGTCAGTATCTTCAGTTTTGGGCTCTTTAAAATTCATCTCAGCCACAGAACTGTTTGTGGCCCACACCTACTACCTATTAATGCTGCATCTTTTTAAGGTGATATTTATATACGTTTGTGACTATAATGTATTCATCTCTCCTTGAAGATGTGGGAACAGTGCTGAAAGTGATCTCTGTGCCCAAGGGAAGCTGGAGCAACACAGAGTTGCTGCTGGAGGAGCTGCAGGTCTTCAAGGTAGGGCCTTGAGGAACTTATCACAACATATACCTATATTTTTGCATCATATGAGATTGATAATTATTGAGAATTATTATATGCTATTTTAATGCTCATATTTAGAATTGTTTACCAAGATAACAGAAACTTATAAAAATCTACTTATTGTGGACATTTCACTTACTGGGCCATTACATTCAACATTCAGCACTTTCAAATCACCTAAAAATTGGTATTGCCCAGCAAATACTTCATACTTGATTGTGTGTATATGAACACAGCTCTATGTTCTCTCTCTCTCTCTCTATCTCTCTCTCACTGAAGGACTCTTCATCGATTATCAACATGCAGATCTCCTCTAAACGGGTAAGTTGCTTCCCACTCTCACTGCAGCTCTTTAATAACTTATAGCCGGGGCAGCAGTATGTGTAGCATGGATAATGACCACTTGCCTCGGTTCTGCGGTTTTCAGATCTGCTTTCTCTGATCGCCACCCTATCTGATGACCTTTAGCAAGGTACTTGAAGAAAGTGGACAAAAGTACACTGTATAAGTGAAACATTAGTAATAACTATCTTGAAGCCTTTTGTTCTGGTGCCTGTACTTTTGTCCAGTTTTACAAATAACAGTATGTCATAAAACAGAGATGCCTAATCAGAAAGATCTATTACCCAACAAAGTTTATCTCCAAGCCTGTCTTATCATGGTAATGAAGGCATGTAGGTGTAAATGATAACTGGTGGTAGAGCTCCAGGACTGGGCCCCACTTTAGTCTTAAAGCATATTTTAAAGCATATTTGTATGAAGTTACTTCAAAAATCAGCACAGTTTGAGGCACGGGTAGCAAAAGACACAAATGCCAAACTATCCGTTTTAAATCAAACTTCAAAACTTATACTCCTCACTCATTATAATGGCTCAAAGAGCATTGCTAGCAGGTCAGTTTTTGTCCAGCCAGAGCCATGGACATGGTGTGATTTGTCTTTCAGATAATAAGATGTGACATTCAAGATTTTTTATTTGTCCCATACAAAGTTGTCCAAGTACAACATGTAGTGAAATGTGCCCCCGACACAACTGTGAGATGCAATATAGTTGCAATAACTTATGTATATAAAAAATATGTCGAAAATTCAATAACATGATAACAGTAGCATCAGCAAAACCCCTCAAAAAGCCACAAGGAAAGATTTCACTAAATATTGCACTGCAAGGTGTAACACTTAGATAAAAGAGGCAATCAAACTGTGACAAGGGGGGTGCTTCCTAGATTTCTAGATTAGATTTCTACAAATGAAAGTGTGCCCTTGTGTGTCCTTGTTCATTACAAAGAAGCTCGTTTGAATAACTCTCTCTCTCCCTTTCCTTACAGCAACAGCTCTACGTTGGCTCTGATACAGGCCTTGCTCAGGTGCCTCTGCATCGTTGCAGCATGTACGGAAAGGCGTGTGCTGAGTGTTGCTTGGCCAGAGACCCCTACTGCGCCTGGGACGGACATGCATGCACACGCTACCTGCCAAACACCAAAAGGTACAGCTCCATTATGAAGAACCATTATGTAACCATGTACTGTACTGTTTTGATAGTATGATTAATTGTTGAATAGTGTCATTGTATTTTTCATGTATTTATTCATTTATTACTCTCTGAGTTCACACTCATTTCTACAACTCAGTCAAAGATATATGGACCCACTTAATGACTAATAGATGGCAGTAAATCTCATAAGGTTTCTTCTGTAGCTTCTATACTCAACCTTGTTTTACTACACATTCCTAATGGTGAAAATAAAAACAGTTCCTGCAGTACCCAAGCCTGATGTGCAGACCCATTTTAGCTTTGAAAACAGAGCATGATAAGACATGAGTATAAATATTTAAGTGCTGTAGTCATGTTACAGACTCGCTCCTTGTTGTTGGAAAGATATTTTGCGACATTTCTATCTTTCTTTTTTAAACTTTACATTTGCTTTCAGTGTTACCCACCCTGATCCAATTGTTATCCATTGGCATATGGAACCTTGTCTCATATCATAATAAATTAGCTCACTGGCAAGACCTACCCTTAGTATTCAGTGCTACAGAGGTTCTTCATATTTAATTCTGCTGTTTAAGTTCATTGTTTTCAATGTTTGTTAAATTTTAACTTTGGGATTGAGCATATGTATGTGTGTTTATGTAGGCGCTTCCGTCGTCAGGATGTAAGGAATGGTGATCCAAACACACTCTGTTCAGGAGGTGAGATTTTTCATTCTCCTTTTTTTAATGATGAACTTTAAGACTTCCTATCAGTGTTATGATTTTCAGTACCCAGTATGTACTAGATACTGAACTGTTATACCATTATCTTATCTAAGGTCAGCTTTCAAGAGTATTCAAGACAATCTATCAATTGTTAGCAGCATCAGGAAATGGAATGAATGTATGTTCACAGGATCAAGTGGTTAAAATGCCTTTTTGATGTTATGTAGACCACCAGAAGCAGCGTGTTTTGGAGAAAAAGCTGTATGCAGTGGAAGGCAGCAGCTCTTTTCTGGAATGCATCCCCAAGTCACTGCAGGCTCAGGTCACTTGGACCTTCCAGAGACACCCCAACAATCCACGAGAAGAGGTGAGAAACACAGGGGACAGAGAACAAAGAGGAAGTGTAGAGGAGAGAAAAGAAGACAAAGCAAGACAGAGAGAGAGAGAGAGAGAGAGAGAGAGAGAGAGAAAGAGAGAGAGAGAGAAGAGAGCAAGAGGGAGAAAGATGAGCGAATGTGAGGGAGATAGAGAGAGACAGACAGATAGAAGCACTAAGGATGCACAGTAACTTAAAGAATAAGAAGATACATGTAAGCCAGAGAAAGAAGGTATAAAAAAGGAAAGAATAAGAAGGACAATGAGAAACAAAAAAGCAATAATGTGAGTGACAGAGGAAGCAGAAAGGAGCAGACTGTGTGTGGTCGACAGGAGGAGAGTGGAGAGTGGAAGAGGTGGAAAGAGGGAAGACAGGGTTGATAAGAAATGATAAATGTGTTTCAGTATTTTTAATTAATGATCTACTAGCTCTCCATACTTATCAGTCTCCCACTCACATTCCTTTTTCGCTGTGTTTTTGTACATCTCCAAAAGAAAGCTGTAGCTATGCAGAATTCTAACATAATGTGTGTGAAACATTATTATTACATACACATAATATTTATGGGATATATTAGTATTATATGTATTACAGATACCTAGGCCCTCAAATATTCAAATACACGGGACATACATATCACCCCATGTCTTTAAAGCGAATTAAAACAAACCTTTGTGTCTGTGTGTGTGCCTGCAGGCGCGTCTAGACGACCGTGTGCTTCAGACGGACCGTGGCTTGTTGCTGCGGCGTGTGGTGCGTAGAGACGGGGGTGTGTACCAGTGCCATGCGATGGAGCACGGGTTCACTCAGACGCTTCTGGGAATCACACTAGAGGTCGTGCCCTCTACAGGCCCTGTCCAGCCAGCCCAAAACCCTCACAGCCCCAGCCACAACCAAGGACAGCCCTCCACCAACCAGAAGCTGTGGTACAGGGACTTCATGCAGCTGGTTGATCATCCCAACCTGAGCACGGTCGACCAGATCTGTGAGCAGGTGTGGTCGCGTAAGCACAGCCAGGCAGCCAAAGGCATGTCAGAGCCAGCTAACGAGGCGCCACCTATTGACCCTCTTCAGTCGGCACACAAAAAGTGGAAGCATCTGAAGGAGGTGAGGAAGGGACGGAACCGCAGAACGCATGACGGAAGACCCGCCTCCAGATCGCCTCGGAGTGCAGGAGAGTAACGAGGGGCGAGGAGAGGGGAAGGAGGAGATAGAGAGAGAGACTGAGAAAGAAAACGGAGGGAGATCACTGGAGTCGAACAAATCTGCACACTACATCTCATTTAGTGACTATTTATCATTTAACACAACTCTTCTGTACATTATAACTCCACTGATGACATTCTACTGCTCTTACTTCCCAGTTTACCACATGCCATTGCCCCATTAATTCCCCACCCCTGCCTGTTAAACAGTTTACTGGCCCAATAACCCTCCTGACTGTCCCTACCAATGACTGTATATCGTAGTGGATGGCTTGAAAGCTAACGTCTCTGATGCCCTCTAGCAGCCGGCTGCAGTTATTATTTAAAATCACGCTCATATCCACATATGAGTCCCTCAAGTTACACAGCCAGTCAGATTTTGCAACTTGTGTTCTCATAATATCTGCTATTATTTTTGTCTTGATAGTATTTGATAAATGCATTTTATAGACGTTATCTAGTGAAAAAGGGTGTGGCCTACAGCATGATTGATAGCTATTGGTTTGAGGATGTGCAAGCATTTTCTGTTGCTTGACAGATGTAAAGTACAGACCAAAAGAATGTGAGCTTCTCCGGTTTTAACAGCTTTGACTGTTTTTTTTTAATACTTAAAAGTGTTGATGACATAAATGATACAATTTGACCATTCTAAAGCAAAGCTATTTTGACCAAAAACTCAAAATACTTGCATTGATTTTGATCGTTGAATCGGTCCGTGTTGACTGTGGTAGGCGTGCATTCTTTAAAAACACAAGAATTTTTTTTTCTCCCTTTTTTTAAAACCATAAATTAAACTCAGATAAGGACCATTCTATTCATACAGTTGAGATATTCCATCGGTCCACTGTTCACCAATTTTGCAATTAGTTTGTTGCACTCTGATATATATACACATATATACACTGAAACATTCGCAAACTTTTTAACCCTGACCAGACATTACTTGCCGCAGTTTGATCCAGTGACATTTTATATGATTTCAATCGTCATAATGACACAGTGGGTGCTAGTGGAGCCATGCTCTCCACTCTACATATATACAGTCACTGGTCCCTACAAACGGTCAGTGGTCCCAACAAACTGCCCCCAATGCCCTTTCTGCTGCTCCATGCAATCTATCATGAAGTCCACCTTATTAACTCCCAGAAGAATATATCCAATCAGACATAAATACACAAATACGCACAAACACACACACACACACACACACACACACACATAAAAATATATACATATCCAGATAAGCACACAGACACACATTATACAAACACTCCCTTTAAACTGCACAGAAACCACACACATGCGAACCAATGCAATAATCATTTGTGTGGGCATCTTTATGAAGACAAAGGCCCAGCTGAGAAAGTGCAGAAGAGGATGATGTCAGTATGAACAAAACTGTCTCATTGTGGCTAAGAATCCAAATGGAGGAAAATTCTAAACCATGCACAAAGAACTGTTGCGCACATACACACGTGCATGTCTAGCATTGTCTCGGTACACCACACACAGACACACATACACACACTTATCTATACACAGACTCTCTCTTTAGCTAAATTCATGTATATTTCGCTCATGTGTTTTTATATGTGTGTTTGTACTTTGTGCCGCTTGTAGAATTAGACTCTCCTCTTCATTCCCTGTCTAACCCTAAACCACTAGAAGTTAAACCACTCCATCTGTTCCACCCACTGCTCTCCGCCACTGGCCGCTTGTCACTTACCCTGCCATTTAAGCTGCCCAGAGGTGTTTTCTATCCACAGGGATGGTAGCCTCGCAGGGCCAGACATGATCTCATGACAAGAGGACACGTCTGGGGACAACTTGTTAAATCGTTGATGCGAAATCCACAGCAAATAAAGACCCGGCCCTTCTAAAACCACCCCCAAATTCTGATAACATCAGAAAAACAAGCTATCTAGATTATGAAACTGTTGCAATTTTTAAGGTGTTCTGCATATAATGTGTTCTCTGTATTCACAACACACAGCTGCATGCTTAACTGGGACACTTTTCAGAGCTTTTCAGCTGACTTGCATTAAATGCATGGGCTAAAAGCTGGACAGTGTTGAATAGTGTTGACCTGCACATCATCACCCCTTACTTAGAGTCCTGCCTTCACACGGTAGAAAGGTCACACTCAGTCTGTTAACATGCTATTAAGTCAACATTCACGTCCACATTTAGCCAGTGGTTGTCCCCATACGTTCTCATTGCATGATCACGCCCGGCCCTGGGAGAAGCAGTAAAGGACGTCAGCCCTGCAAACTTAAAAATACCACCATCAAAATGACCTTAAAATATCTTAATGAAGGTTGGCAACGCTTGTGAAAAATGCGTGAGACTGGCTGGCTTTGAGGGTCATCTGCTCCTAGCACCACCTGCTGCACAAAAACTCGTTTGACAAGCTTTAATGGAGCTGTTTTCTACCACTTTACATCAGTCACAATTTTCTATGAGGTACTGAGCATTGGGGGATTTAAGAATGAAGCTTTTGGCGACAGAAAACGGAAGCTGTTGCTTATTTTTGTCTTGTCTTCAAGCCTTCTGTGTGTGTTGTATGCTTGCTTTCTTCGCTTTGTGATGACGTATGTTGTGCTGAAAGAGGCAGTATCAGACACATCAACACAGAGGGGCGTTGTGGGACAACAGGCAGAATAATATTCAGAGAAAGAAAAAAAAGACGTTTACCCACAATTAATCTGCTGATACTGACAAGTTGAGTTGTGTGTGGTACCACACACACGTGTATGCATCTATGTGTGCGCATGTATGTGTGTCTGTATTTAGACATGTTCATGGCTTTGAAATGTAGCTGCACCTATTAAAGCAACAGTCATGATAGTACATGCTTTAATAAGAACAAAATTAATTCAGTATTAATAATATATCAAAGAGTAGTAATAGTGAGTTACAGCGTAAAATAAGAAGTCAATCACTACAGTGCTGTTAATGTCAGATTTATTCACCAAGCCTTTTTTGCTCATGCAGGATCACTATAGGTTCATTGGGGTCACTTTCAGCCACTTTTGGTGACAAATCACGTCTCATCTGTCAGACCACATTGGCTTTAGTCAGTAGTGCCAGTTTCATTTACAGATAATGCCTAGGCAGATATATAGTGTAATCTAACTTGGCAGCAATTTCTGCGGTTACAAACTTTTGATGCCAAATTCTATTATTTCCCAGAGGAGTTTGAGGTTTTGGCAAGTGCGGGTGGGAGCAGGGAACTCAGTCCAAAGCCGAGGGTCTAAAGTTGGAGTTAAATGATTCAGAGATGACCACTAGGGGGTACTGTTGCACTGGTTTGGTGTATATAGCTGGAAATGTAACGACCTTGCGGCCTATCTCAAAGTCCATTTTTGGTTTTGCTTGAAGACTGTGTCAACTGAAAATTAGATCCTCCTTCTATACTATGAAGTAGTTCTGAGTGAAACACAGTGAGAGAGAAAGCCTGTGAGTCACCACAGTTGTTTGCTGTTTACTGGTTACATTTACCTTATTCAGAAGGATGTACACGGTAATCATGCTACAGACGTAAATGTGGCATTAGGAGCCTTGTCCACCATTCACCAAGCCTTTTTATTCCCCGAGCCTCTCCTGCTCATGCAGTGATGCGCTTGCCAGTGTGGAAAACTGAACTTCAGGCAGCAGTATTACCCACTACACGATTCAACCACCAGTTTCCTGACCATTGGTGCAGGGTGGTGTAATCAAACTCTTCAAGAAGGCATGGTATGAGTTCAGTATGGCCAGGGAGATGAACTAACAAGTAAAATTTAATATTTACAGCACACACTTGCATATTTCTGAATTTAGCAAAAATATCCAAACACCTGAAAAGATTTTATTTACATTGTCTTTGTGGGATCGCTAATCAATAGCTTTGCAATTTTAAAAGTCCTTATAGAAATTTCCTTTAAAATAGGACACACTTGGGCACTAACCAGAAAGCAAACAAACATGCGGACAAGTACACAAAAGGGTGGACTTTGAGACAGGCCATCGAAGAGGAGAGGCATGTCATTGTCCAGTATATTCATCACTTCGGCCAAGGTTGTCTTCATGTGGCCATGATGGGCATTCCCCTCTGACATTCGGGTCGGTGGTGCGAGAGTGACTTTGTAAGATAATCAAATCATTGTTCGGGTTGCTTTTTGAACCACGCATATATAAGAGTGTCTTTTTGGTTGGAGATGGTGGATTGTCGTGTGCTATTTATAATGCTTTACGATGTAAAGAATGGCTATGCCAGTTTTTGTTCCTTTGCATGACTAAAGACGTGTAGTTGGGCGTTTTGACAATGGAGAGGAAGCGCAGCGTCATATTTGGTTCGTCTGGTGTTCTTATGGCATATTTATTACTTAATAAGCTAATATGTAGTGGTGAATTGTGCTGACAAATTGACATTTGTAATATATCCATCCTGCTACAGGAGAAAACTGGAGAAAAAAAAAACATGTTTGTATATTTTGAAGTTCTTTGTTTATTCCCTTCCTTTTTAAACCATATTTAAGGACTTAATCCAAACCACTCCTTGTAGGGAAATTATTTTGCCATTACTTTGCTTTTGTGAAACATCATCCAAATGACCGGACCCACTGATTTCTTTGCCTTGTGACACTTCTCAACTTTTGAGAGACAGAGTGAGAGAGCTTGTGTGTGTGTACGTGTGTGTGTGTGTGTGTGTGTGTGTGTGTGTGCGCGCGTGTGTGTGTGGACTGTTAGATGTTATAACTTGTTTAATCTATTGGGTAACAGTATGAGTTCATTTTATAGAGGGGTCAAGCGTTGGAAGGCCAAAGTTGACGTGGAACACTGTAGTACTTCCTGACTATTTCTATGTGGTTTGTTGCATCAGACTGTATTTGATTAACACGAAGAAATAAACAGTTACTGCAAAACACCTCCGCTGTGCTGAATCTTGTTTAAATCCAGTAACGTCTGCTTGCTGCAGTGGTATAACTAATCTGTTGATTTTACTTTTGTTAAAGACTCTCACTTTGTGAGCTTTGAAAGTGCAAGGCACAAATGCAAAACTTTTGCTTCTGCTGCTGGATCTGTTCAGCTAGCCTGCTTGCCAACTACTCAGTTGTACCACTAGAGGGCAGACTTTACCTCTGCAAAAACTGTAAGGGCCTTAGACTTATCCAGGGGAGAGCTTAATGGGGTCTGCCGGCCAAACTTGGCCCCTAAAGATGTGTGATTTGGCCTGCCCACTGGTGTAAAGAAATATAAATGCAAAGCAGCATACGAAAAATCCAAGTATTTAAAGAGTACAGTTTCTTCGAGTACACTGGCAATGTACTAAATGTAAACCTAAGGAACATCTAGTTTGGCACTCAGCCCACAATGGACATTTTACTTGGGTGTCTCCAAGACAAAAAAAAACAACTTAGGAATCCCCCACTCTGGAGGGCCGGTGTCCAGCACAGTTTGGTAGCACCCCTCCTCAAACATGCATTCACAATTAGCAGATGAGTTGAACCAGGTGTGTTTGAGCAGGAAAATGGACGGTGCTGGATACCATACTAACAACACAACACACAAACACACACAAACACACACGCACACACACAAACTGCAGAACACTCACACTTTCACTGCCAATCATTTCCTGTGACAGTTTTATTACACATAAAAAATGCCAGACCAGGTGGGTAGTACGTATGCTAGTAGCCCTATGTCTGTGTGTGTGTGTGTGTGTTTGTGTGTTTGTATAAGAGAACACATCTGGTTTCTGGCCCATTAAAGCCATAGCAGAGGGTGTTTCTGTTTTCCTAGAGTGGCAGAATCGTTCAGCAGTCCTCCACTAGCTCCCTCTATTCCCTGGCATGATCTCTCTCTGTTTTACGTACCAGTGTTTTTACAGACTTCACCTGTGTTTAACATTTGAATGTATCATTTCATGACATTCTACTATTCCATTTTCCACTTCCTCTTTCTTATGACTTGCTGGTAATTTCAGGTTCCTTACGTGGGGGTGTTGTTGCAGGGCTAATTGCACACTCAAATGTAACCATTAAAGTGCTTCCGCAGGCAGACACTCAGGAGCAACTGACTAACAGAGCAGCACATTATATTGTTTGGTAATTGTTATAGCAGTAATGGCATTTGCAGAACTGATTTTACAAAAGCTACAATACACTAGTAAAACCCTTACAGATCACTGTTATGTGTGTTGCATGCTGTGAGCATCCTGACCAATCACACAACAATCTATTAAAACAGTGTACTGTTCATGCAGTGATCTCGGACTGTTATACTGTTGAGCATTCAAGAATCACAGTTTAGATAAAACCACTTCAGACAGCAAATAGCACTTCCTACACATGGGTCAAAAGTGTTCAGTGTCTAAAGCTGTCATATGCAAAAGTTTGAAACAAAAATAAATTTGATCAGTGGTGCCCAAACCGTACTAAATCCATACTGAACTAAAACTACGTTTACTTCTGTGAAATCAGTAGCACCTTTAAAAAAATACACTGACAAAAAACACTGAAGTACAGAATAACTATCAGAATAGGAATTCAAGTTTGTTAGATATTATTCTGGTTTTTTTTATTTTGGTCTAAAACAAGTAGAAAAGTAAAAGTCTGATAAATCCCAAAGTACTGTAAACGCTGTCCCGAGAGTAAAATGAATAAAGTAAACAGAAAAAAATAAACTAAAAATTAAATGTCAGTGAATAAAACAGTAAACAGTAGATTAGCTTTCTCATTAATAGGCTCATTAATAAGTAAATCTATTATGATCTGAAGCTTCTCAGAAAAGGCACAACCTACCACTGCATCATTGCTAAATCATTTCAGTGACACCTGGTTGCTAACTATCAACAATAGCTGCTTTGCTCAGCGGCTGAAATGATTGATTTTGGCGTAAGGAATTGCTAGTGTGGGAAGCATTCCTCTGAAATTGGAGATGTCTTGCTTTACTGAATTGCACCTGTGACTTTATTTGTAACAAGACACTTTCTTTTGGCTTCAGATGCATTTCAGGTAAAGCGACTTTATAAATATACTTTATTTTAGATATTACTTTAATACTAATTTGTAATATGCTGCAGTGGGGAATCCTCGTGATTACTTCAGTGAAAGCTTCATGATTTCTGAGAACTAAAGAATAGGTGTAAATTTTGGTTTATTCTGATTTAGTAGAATGCCACTGGTTAACCACAAATATATCTCCATTTTGATTAACAGTGGGTGGGAACAATTTTGAAAGAAAACACATCACTCTTGGCATTCTGAACATTACTGACTGTATGAGCAGTAGTCAAACCAGACTTCAGTAAATTGTTAGAAATGGAAAACAGCAGCAGCGGCGCAATGCTGAAAGAGTTGCTGTAAAACTGCTACAGGTAAAATATATAAGATCTGTTTCAAATAAAACATATGGAATGAATTTTACAAGCTTCAAATGTCTGTTCAATCTATCACCGTCCAAAAATATGTGCATAAACATTGCTAACATGGTCAGACATTCCAAAGAGGTGCTATCAACAATTACCATTATCATAGTGGTATTTTTGACATTTCTGGCCTGTACTGAAGGCCTGGTTCTAGCAGGCCTAGTTCATCACTGATATACTGCAAAATATATCACAATCTTAGCATGTAGCAATGTTCTTGCAACACAGCATTCTCTCCATATCATGTCTTGTGTACATGTGATGGTCGTTTAGTCTAGAATTCAGCTACAGTGCAGAGAAAACACCTTTTCCACTCTTTTTAACAAACCCACACATACACAGGCTGACCCAGAGACAGCTGCAATGATTAATGGTCCTAATTAAGCCTAATTACCTCCTGCTAGGCTCATTAACCTCTTTACCTCTACTTAGACATGTTGACATAAAGGAGTCAGGCTTTCTCTGCCAGCACACTTTCACTCATTCACCGCTTTCATTTCTTCGCCAGCTAAACACCCTGTCACACACCCAAACACGCAGTCTCACTCATTCCCTTCTTCTGTCTTTCATTCTCATGTCTCCCTCCTCTTTTTTCACACTTTCTCATCGCACACTTTATTTTTTCTTTCCAGGTGGTTTTTTTCTCCCAACTCTTCTCCTTCTTACACTCCCTCACTATCTATTGTAATGCCCCCCCCAGTCTTTTCTCACTCTCTCTCTCTCTTCCTCCAACACACTCCCAGAAGGGCTGTTTCTAAAAGGAGGTTGAGAAAACAAACGGATGGAGATGATGGAGGAGCAGAGGGAGAAATGTAAAGAACAGAGGTAGAGAGAGAAAGATAGAAGGAGTTTACATAGTCAGCAAAGAGAAACAAAGTGGCAAACGAGAGAGGGAGAGAGTTAATTAAGCTTTAAATAACATCACCTTTCAGGACCGGCTCAAAAAGAGCGAAATTTATTCAAAACTCTTTTTGAAGTGGTTTCACCATGAACACTTTGTCTTTTTGCGTTTTCTAAAACTTCTTCCAGCATGTACTGTTTGTGTGTGTGTGTGTGTGTGTGTGTGTTTTCACATTTTCTGACCAAAAATGTCAGTAGTTACATACATATAGTACATATGGGGCATATCATATCACTTTGTAAGGACCTCCACAAATAGCCAGTACTGTCTTGGCATCCATTCTCCATTCCCTGAACCTGTACTGGAGGAAAGGAACACTGTTCTTCCCAGATATTCCCTCAACTGATGGTTTGATAATGGTGGAGAAGGGTGCTGCATAATACATCAGTCCAAAATCTCTTGTTGGTGTGCTCAGCTCACAATAAGATCTAGTGATTATGAAGGCCATAAAATATGGTTTACATTATTTTTCAGCAGATCAAGCCATTATCCACTCATACGCTGTAGATGGGAACATCCCAGAAGAGACCACTCCCTTTATGACAGAAATGTTTAATAATAGGATAAAAGAGATCAGTCGGAAAAAACTTTATATTGATTTGCAGAGACCTTTCCCCAAGGGGACAAGTACAGCCAACCATAACAACAAAATGCCCCCCACAGCTTAGGGGAGTCACCAAACCCCCACAGTGAAGGGGTCAAACATTCAGGCCAGTTCCATTCTCTTGTATGCCACACGTGCATGCACTCGCCCACTTGCAGAGAACATAATGAAAGACGACTCATGTGATCTTATCACTTTTTTCAACATCTCCATAGACCAATGCCTGTGGTTTTAACACCACCAAACTATCAATGTGCACTACCATAATATCCCTCTCTGTTTAGTTGTGTATGGACTGTTCTTGCTGACACCATCTGACATCCTGCGCTGACATCCTCTGTCACCTGAGGAGCAAATGCTCTATTTTCATATATCACAGTAATATAAACCACAGTTGTTGAATGTGTTTTCAACCTCAGTTTTGAAGCCTGTTTACTGATGTCTTTTTTACAAAGGTCAAAAGTGGTTAATATAGTAAATCACATTAATGCATGATTATGGAACACTTAAGTGAAGGGCAATCTTAATGCTTCAGCATACCAAGACATTTTGGACAACGCCATGCTTCCTCAACTTTGTGGACACAGTTTGGGGGAAGAACCTTTTCTACTCCGGCATGACTGTGCCCCAGTGCACAAAGCAAGGTCCATAAACACATGGTTGGATAAGTTTGGTATGGAAAAACTGACCTCAACCCCGCCCAACACCTTTGGGATGAACTGGAACAGAGATTTCGAGCCAGGCCTACTTGTCCAACATGGACCTTATAAATGGACCTTATAAATGCTCTACAGAATGAATGGGTCACAAATTCCGACAGAAACACTCCAAAATCTTATGGTAAGCCTTCCCAGAAGAGTGGAAACTGTTATAGCTGCAAAGGGGGCCCAACTCCGTATTAAAGTCTATGTATTTATACGCAATGTCATTAAAGTCCCTGTTGGTGTAAGGGTCAGGTGTCCCAATACTTTTGTCCATATAGTGTAGCTCGCGTGCGTCGTAACCAAGACAACGACATCTCCACCCCTTTACCGAGCAGAAGAAACAAAGACAGCAACTCACAGGTTGTCCAGACACAGCAGGTGGTCCTCTCGTCTGATCCCCTTATGGCAGCCAGAGGGATAGTCTGTCGACGAGGAAGTATCTCCCACCAATGTCCACTTCGAGCTGGGTGTATAATTTTGAGTTTATCGTGTTAGTGAACAAGCAGAAACTCGGAATATTTCAAATGCTCTCTCTCTCTCTCTCTCTCTCTCTCTCCTACTTGGGTTGAGCAAGCTGGTGGGCTGCCAGAGCCGTGACCCCTCGCTGAAGTAATGGTTCACACAGTCCCACCGCGGGATAGAACCACTCATGAAGCTCACGGTTTGTGCTCTTAAGTTATTACATCACTCAAAACGCATTAAAAATACTTGAGTAACGTCCTTCCATTTTTAATTCATGACCAATACACAGTAGCTCCATCCATCACTTTCTTCTCTCTCATTCCTTCTGACCCCATGACCTCCAACTCACTTCTGATTGGTCTGTTGAATAGAAATTACATAAAATTACATATTTAGATTTTTTCTGGATACAAATTTTACAAGTTTTATTACTGCATTGCCATGACTGACAACTTAATACATGATTGCCAAAATCAGTTCTACATGTAAACAAATGAGCTTATGAGCTTGAGTCCACTCTGCAAAATACATATGAACTGAAAGATATTGTCACACTGAATGTTTTTCATCTTTTAATTCAATGTATACTATTTATGAACTTACAGTTTTCATAAATATCAAATCGTATCAAGAGTATGGCCTCATTTCCTAATGGGCTACACTCAAATATCTGAATGTCTTCCTCCTCGACCATTTTGGCTTGCTATAATGCATCTCAAGGAATTTTGTGTAATAGGCTGCTGAAGGCAGGAGAAAGGGATCATAGAGGGACTCGTAAACACCCCTTCGAATGTCAGAATGACAAACGGGACGCCCTACGGTTTTGCAGACCTCATGTGCAGGCTAAATTGTCCACAACAGGACCACGAGACCACCATATGGGTCTGGGCTTAAGAGTCTTTCCATGTTCTTGAACATAAAAGTGGCTCATTAGTGCACTCAAAGTAAATAATTTTCCTACATCTGTGCTATTTCTTTCTGGTTCCTGTTTGGATGTGCACACCGGTTATTTACAGTGGGGTCTACCAGATAGCTACAGTGTGCTCTATCTGCTAGCACATGTTTCCTCAAACATATACAAGCACTTCAGCAGCCTTCCACACACTCATACTGTGCACTGTTTATTCAAATATGAATCCCCTCACATGGACACACACATGGCCAGGTCTACCCTCAAGGTGACTTGGGTGCACTCCCTGGAGCACTGTGTGCCAATGGTCCTTACGCAAGAAAAATCATACAGTACCTCCTTAGGAAATGTAGTTGCAGTATTCACTGCAACTTTCTAAATGGTGCTCCCCACTTTCAGGCAGAGGCAGGCCTAGATCAGTTTCAAGTAGTTTCATTTTGAAGAGAATAATTCCTGTTTACATCATTCCAGAACATGTGGGCTAGTTTAATTGACTGATCCCAAACTTTTCTTGCCCTGCAATCACTACTTAGCAGTCATTTCTAACTTTCAGTTCTTTGCAGCATGGCAGTGTTTTTGACCCTGACTGGATCGTATGTTCTTCACTTTTTTCCAAAGCCAGAACCTTTTTTTGGGATATTTAAAATTGTCCAATTGTGTTAAAAATGTTGCTGCATTATTCATTTTAAACCCCCAACCCCACCCACCATACCACTCAACCTACTACCATCTAATGTTAAGCTATATGTTTGTTGTATTACGTTTTTAAGACTTTAGAGTTATAAATAAGCAATATATCATGCTGCAGGCGGTGATGGGTTAGGTTACGAACAAGAGGAGGTAAATAAATGTCAATTGATCGAAGCATGTTGTATGAGGAGCATGTTCAATGTTGTGATCAGTTGGGAGTTATCTATACATTATACAAAAAGTGATGTAAAGAATTACCATTACGCATTAATTTTGAAATATACCCGGATTTTGTCAACTCTTACAGAGCGTTAGAACTCTATCGGCTGGGAAATCTGATATCTCTGCAGTGACCCATCAACCCTGAGCATAGTTTCACAAAACCAGCATCACACAAACAGCATTTGGACTTGATTTTGTTTCTGTGCAGCTCAGTATCAGTCAGATTAATAGAACGAGTTGATGTTTTGCTGCGGTCTTTCTCTGGCAGTCATATAGATGCCTTGGGGAGCTTATGCAGTGCATGTATTCAATATGAAAAACGGTTTTGAATCAACATATGGCCTAAAACTCCTATCTAGAACGATTTATGACTCTTACACGCAATATAGGCAAAGGCGTAGGCCTGTTCTCCAGGGAAAAAGGAGTTTCACACTGAAACACAAGCGCACTAACACACTGCCACACACATAAGAGAGAGAAAAGGAGAAGGGCAAACATCTGCAGCATCAAACGTCCAAGCCTAGGATTGCGTATGAAAGAAATGGCCTCAAAATATGATGGATAGTTTTATTTGCTTATCGTTAAAGAGAAAATCCACATCTGTACACTCCGCATGCAAGAGACGGTTTTAAATAAGACATAAATACATCAAATATTCCAACTCTTCACACTCTAAGTTCATGTGTTATCTACAGAGCGAGAAAGAAAAAAACCCTACAGTGCTGAACCAGGAATTAAACAGTCCAAATGATTACAAAGGCAGCTTAATCCAAGATGTAGATGCAAGTAAAGATATAGTATTAAGCCTGAGAAATATTCATGCCATTAATCTGGAGATCATGTTCCTGGTATTTTTGTTGGGGGTTTTCTCCACATCACATAATACCCCCAACACTGGGAGGGTAAACATGAGCACATGCTTCATCAAGCCACCATCTTTTTGAACTGCAGCTGGATTGGCTATCATGATGTTGAGAGATGAGAGAGAAGAGGGAAGACCATCCTTCCCACCCATAGATAGCAAAGCCTATTGTGCTCTCTTGGATCCTTAGCCATCAAACTCACAATCTGCCAATGATAGGGCCAAGGCTCAGACAGTGTCCCACTTGGGAGCCCATTCACCGTCTTTTATCAAAAGTTTTACGACTAATGTGTTATTTAGAAGATTGACTGAAATGTAATTCATGCATTTCCCATAAATGTTAACTGAAGGCATAAAAACTGAACTGGTATCACCAGAACATTTATATGAAAACAATTTCATTCTATAAAAACGCTCATGAAGGCATCTGATCCGCAGCAGTAGGCCACAAAGGAGCCCAGGAGAATCTATATTTCAAGTTTAATGTCACTGCTTTCTCACTTGGGGAGATTAGATCAACAGCAATATTTTCAGAAGAAACAGGTTGTGTGTTTCCAGACTTCGCTCAGCATAAATGAATCAACATGCAGACTGAGTGAAGCAGAAGCCTCTAGGCTTAATGGAAAAAAGAAAAACATACAACTTTGTGCTGTTTCATTCTAAGCCTCCTGTTTCATTTGTCATTGCCCCTTTTACTACTGATGAGCGACAAGATTTGCAGAACAGACATAATATTTCATATTTAACCACTTCAGTGTTCACTATTGTTTTTTTTCTATTTCTAGAGTAATCTGGAGGTCCCAGAATGTTCAAGACTGAAATACATCCACCCAGCATGAATGACTTTTTCAAAGGACACATTCGGACACATTTTGTGTATGTTAATCTCTTCCTGTACTGGCACTTTGTCTACAATTTTTAAGTCGTGTAAGTAAATACTTCACTTTATTCATCTATAATCTAGCACAGGCTGCTGGTATATTGTTTATTACAGCGTATTCCACAAATTTTGTTTGTGGAAGGTGAAATGTGAATTAATGTTTGTCACCTTTGTCTTACATGCTGATAATAAATAACAATGAATCAAATGGAACTGCTGAATAACTATAATACACTATAGCTGATGTATACCATTCTGTTTTTGGGTGTGCCTTGGAACGTAGCCAGTATCTTGTGGTGTAATGTGTATTATTTCATCATAATGAACGGAGGACACAGTCCAAACCAATGAGTTAGCTTGTCACAGTTAGCAGTAAACATAGACTTCAAAGCAATAATTTTTTGCAATTACCTTATTAAATTAAGATAATTTCACTGTTTTGAGGAATAATCTTGAAATTAACTAAAAGGTAATTCCATAAATCCTTCAAAATCTCTGCATAACTGAGTGGTTGAATCTTTTAGAGTGATATGATATGAAATAAGGCAGAGAGCCCTGTAGAGAAACCTACAGACAGATTGCTTCACTTTGATTGTGATAAGAACAAGGGTTCGCAACATCTACAGTGTAAGAATATCAGGTGAATTTACACTGAGATTTTACATGTGATGTTGGTAATGTAAAATAGTGGAAACTCATTTGGGACTATTTTGTCATACAACTTACTGCATGTGTTTCCACACCATGAATGGATTTTAAAAATATGTTTTTAGACCAAAATCATTCTCAGAACTATAGTAAAAATGTCAGGCTTTAGGCAGCTTGACTCATAACCAGTTTATAGAATAACTTACTATGAAAGAGCTTTTATAAGTCATTACATACTTTGGACGGCTTGTTCCTATCAGCATCACAGACTTTGTAAGTGTCTCAGCACATTTCACATCACACAACTCTGGATGACTTTGATTAAATTATGTAGAAATGTTGTAAAATCAGTAGATTTCCATTATATGTTGATTCCATTTTTTAAGATACTGTATGCTTAAACATTCGCTGAGCAATGAAATAAACACACCCAGGTCTTGTTAGCTCCTATAGTAGAGCGAAAGTGAAGTAAACTCATATAGGCTCCACCCGTCCTGTTGATCTCTCAACTGTCGTCAGATTATATGACAAATGACATCATAAAATAATATGATCACAAGAAACATCATAGAAAAATGGCTCCACAGGTATGTAGAGTTCATTTTAGTCTGAGAAGAGCTGTGATGTTAAACACACATTATGTACAAATTCTTGTCTGTCAGAGTGAGAGGAGTGTGTATACTGAAGAGTGTATCTTAATGTTTGACTGGAAGAAGTGTAGAGTCTATGAAACTAATAACCCACTCAGTCCATAAGTCCACCTCTCACTTTTCTCTCAGTGTGTGTTTCACTATACTGCTTGTATCCCGGGGTGTACGGTTCCGTTCTCCTGTGTTCTTGGTGATCCTGGTTTTCCGTGCTAGATCTTGCGCTTGTCGATATTTGTCCATCATGCTCTTGTGTTTCCGTCGAAGCTTCTCATTGCACCAGATGCGCTCGCAGTATTGTTCTACTTGAGGGAGATTTGATGGCCCAATTAGCTGCAATACATCCTTAAACCACGCCCTCGTTGGGGTGCGATTGGCTGGGCCCAGGCTAGTGGGGCATGGGGGCCACGCCTTGTGCTTGCTGTCACGTGACAATAAATCGGAAAGCGTGTCTCCTCGTAAGACATCCAGCCAGATCCGAGATATTGTTTGAGTGAAGCCGTGTTCACGAGAGCGACACACATACACACCTTCGTCATGTCTTAACACGTGACGGAACAGCAAACCCTCTTCTGTTTTTATCACGCGTTCATCCAGCAACACCTACCAGGAGGGAGTACACACAAAACATCTATGAATAACACTGAACTGAATAGGTTTTGTGATTTTCCTATACATTATACACTAACTAAACATGGCAATTCAAAACCCTTAAATTGGTAATGAACCTTTATATTATACAAAATGTTATAATGTTAAATTACAAGATGTTTCCTATGGGAAATGTAAGTTATGGCTGGATCTAACTCTGCTGGAGGGTAGATTCCCAGAAATTATGCTGAGCAGTTCTGGCATATGTTTGGCATTGCATGTGACTATTAATTGAGGCTGTTAAAACTAAACTTGATTATATCATCAATACTGATCTATTCATCAATACTTGTACAAAGTAAAGCTCAAGATAAATATCCCCAAAAACAATAACAACATGGTTTAGAGAAAAAAACAACCAAATACTACACTTATACTTACAATTATTTTTTGCAGTAACCTTGCTTTAAAAAACAACATGACCCGCACTGACCTAATCCCCCAAAAATGTTGAAGAAGTTTAACCAACAAATAAAAACTTCTTTGCTGTACACAGTAATTAGTGAAACACACCATCCTAAGTCGCACATAAAACCACAGATTCAGGATAGGGCAGTTCAGTGCAGCCAAAACATGCTTGACCAAAGTATTGGTCTTGCTTGTTGTATGTCAAGAAAGAGAGCTTTACGATTAAACAGGTGATCTTGCTATATCAGCAATGCACAGAATGAGTGTAACGAAAAAGCTTCTTCAGGGAAGTCGTTCGATTCTAGACTTTGTTCATCTTAGAATGGCTTGACAGACAGTTGTATCCAAGTGAGATGATGTGAAATGTTTGAAGGTTTAGTAGTTTGTCTAAGATGAACTTAGAGAAAGAGAAAGAGTGTACTTTGCCTAAAACAATTTTTTAAAAATGTGTGTCTCCGTTTCTCTCACCTCCTCCAGATGTTCATCACGTTGCACGTGCCAGGTAACTGTGGCTTGAGGAGAACGAGGAACACACTCCAGAAAGGTGCTGTTGTTTTCTGTGCCATACACAACCCTGTCCTCAGCCATGTCCACGTCTTCCACTAGAGACAAAACACACTGTTAGTACAAAGAAAAGCACATCTGAGCACTTTGGAGAGGTCATGCTACAAAAATTAAGAGAAGAACAATAGGTTTTTCTCATTAAACTCAGTGACTTTTACTCCTTTGCCACAGGTCGGTTCAGAACATTCCTGTGCTGTTAGATCTGTCATCATCTATGTAAATGTTGTTACTGTGAAAGGGCAGCATCAACTTCATATTAATGCCCATGTCTAATAAGCTTTTATAGATGTGATAGTCAAGTGTCCACATACTTCAGAACATATAGTGTTAATTAACTAGAGGATGATATCAATATATAATATTTGCTGCACAGTAACATATTTTTCTGCAAATAACCAAATAAAAGCAGTTGACAGTAGGTTAAGTGAGAAGGTTATGTGTGTGTGTGTGTGTGTGTGTGTGTGTGTGTGCGTGTGTGTGTGTAAGAGAGAGAGAGAGAGAGAGAGAGAGAGAATGTGTATACATATGCAGGTGTTGATAGATAGACAGTTGTTTCAAAAAGTCCTAAGTGGTTCACTGAAAGGTCAAACTTCAAGCTTCCATAATGCAGCTAGGGTATGTGTGTGTTTGTGTGTGTGTGTGTGTGTGTGTGTGTGTGCACGTGCCCATGGATGCGGTGAAGGACCTGTCAGATTGCTGAAGGGTTCAAAGTGGTTCATTTTGAGGTCAAACCTCAAGTTTCCAAATGCAGGCATGTGTATATGTGTGTGTGAGTGTGAGTGTTTGTGACATGCTCTATAGGTTAGAGCGTTTCATCAAACTCATCCGCTCTCTCTCAGGTGTGTAAACACCTTCCTGCTCTCTCCCCTTCCGCTTTTGTTCCACCTTTCCTTCTCTCCTTCCAAAGTGATGAGAGATGAAGTGTGATCTGTCCAACTAGCTTTCAGCCACTAACTGTCTCTGAGTTCAGACGCTCATGAAGTTCAACCAAATACAACAACAGGCTTCATACCACTTTAAGAATTTGTCAGGCTAGGACAGCTTCTATCAGCAACAACCTCATAGACTGTGTGTGTGTGTGTGTGTGTGTGTGTGTGTGTGTGTGTGTGTGTGTGTGCACGAGCACTATACAAAGATCTTCCTCCTTAGTATGTGGGAATGTTTGCTTATATGAATAAGTCACTGTTTTCAGAACCAAACATTCTCCAGAAAATAGTAACTCTACAAGAGAAGAGAAAAACCTCCTCAGCATTCTGTTATTTAATGTCACTAAATATTATCCATAATTTTGGACAATTCCCATTGGTCTATTCATCTTGAAATTGAATAAAACTGACAGTATAAATAGCTCCTGGCATTTTCATATATTCCACAAAATATACTGCTTTGTGTGTGTTGTGACATGTACCAAAACTAAAACCAATCTATTCAATAAATAATTATAACCACATTTTTAGATATCCATTAATCATCAAAATGATGGCATGGTGTGCAATCTAGGGCAAATATTTTTTTTCTGGTTTGTATTTCTTAGTCTAAATACTTCACTACTGTATATTCATTAGTTATCTATTGTATTTGTGGTGTTGTTTTGCTATCCAGTGACCCAGATGATGATGAGTTCCCCTCTTGATTTATCTTGATGTTGTTGCCTCTTGCTCTTAGTGAAGTAAAGCTGCTTTGTGACAGTGCCAGTATGATGGAGAACATTTGTTAAGTTTAAATAATCTCCACATAATAAGGTTCTTGGAAGGACCTTTACATTAGATATATTAAACACACACACGTTTAAATTTTTAACGTTTTAAAACTTTTCAAAATGGTCTATATTCAGTACAACATCCTTCGATACACTTTTAAAGCCCTTCATAGACTTGCTTTCTCTTATATACAATCTCTGCACCACACCCCGCATGTTAAGACTATCCTCTGTGGGAGGTAGAGACTTCAGTGTTGCTGCACAGATATATGTACATTCATACATAGATCCTATATGTCTCTCTCTCTCTCTCTCTCTCTCACCACTCTGGTTCTGGTCCGTGCACTGCAGGGCTGGGTTGGCATGTCTGATGTCCTGTCTGCGGTAGCGCCGTTTACTGTTGGGGGTGTAGCGTGTGCATGCCTGGCCATCCCAGGCACAGTAAGGGTCCCGGGCCAGGCAGCACTCAGCACATGCTTTGCCGTACATACTGCAGCGGTGTAGCAAAACCTGAGCCACGCCCACACTTGAACCCACAAACAGAGATTGCTACAGAGAAAAGAGGGGCAACATAATAAACAGAAATAAGGTTTTCATTTTTTGTCTTGTTCTTTTGTATCTTTCACCTTAATTCTAAGTTCATTTTGCTAAAGTTGTTTGTCATAAAAAAGATGGAATTTCATTAGACTTTCAGTAGAATTTTGTGCGTCACTGCTGAACGGTAAGAGATGTAATGAGAGTAAAGTTATAGCTCACCCGCTTCACTGAGATTTCCATGAAGGTAATGGGGGTGGGAACCTGGATGAGAAACAGACAGGCTTTAAAACAAAGAAACATCTGCAAAAGCAGAAAAGTAAAAAATACATGCAAACACATCCGCACCCACAACACCCCTACACCCACCAAACACACACACACGCACACACACAAACACACACATACACACCTTGAAGACCTGCAGCTCCTCCAGTGTGATCTCTTCACTTGTCAATGAGTTGCTGTTTCGCAATGAGATGACCTTCAGAACAGTCCCAACATCTGCAGGGGCCAAAAGAGTGTGCATATCAACTTAGCAACTACACAGCGGCTTACACTAAAGGGCAAATGTATGGAACTACGTAGTGGTTAAGTTATAAACTTATGATTTTATCATTTAAAACTATTTTACATCTCCAATAACAAGTTGCCTGATGTCCAGTATGATTTTTCATAATGTTCCACTGGTTTGCAGTCATGCACTCTTAATAATGGGAAAAGCCTTCATGCTCGTTGTTGATGAATCCTTTTACATTCCTCTTTTTTTTTAATCAATATTTCTTGCTTCTTGTTAATTTTCTTCAACATTAATAAACCCATCAGTGTTATCTTTTGGGAAAGAATAACATTTGTATGTCTATTTTTTATGAAGATTCCAAATTTTGGCCTGTAGAGGATATCAAGTTGCAAACTCTGTCTCACACACACACTGACCCGTGCCAATGAACATGACGTCGTAGGGTCCATCTTCAGCCTGAGTGCGGTCCACGGTGATGTGTGTTAATCTGTATGGAACACTGGTGCGGATCAGCAGAGGCTGCCGCTGCACCGGGTACACACTTTTCCACATGAGGGGATGGGAGCGAGCAAACTGAAGCACAGCATCAGGAAACTGCAGAGTACTGCTGAACACACGGCCCGGCTGAGCGGTGATCTTACTGGGACACTGAGAGAGAGAGAGAGAGAGAGAGAGAGAGAGAGAGAGAGATGAAGAGAGGAAGTAATTTATTACTATTGACTGTCACAGAGATAATACAAGTTTTAAGGATCTATGCAATACAGTATTAACAATGCGAAACAGCATAAAATGTGCATGCTTTTAATGGGATTCAAACATTATCAAATACTTCAATAAAACAATGTATCAAGCATCAAGCAATGTATTCATCACTATTTCACATAATAGCTTCCTGTGATCTTGCTGTTAAAGAGGCTAAATGCTTCAGACATCTGGTTCCTATCACCACTATTACTACTTTTGTTTTAGAATGGCACATGTCACATCACACCACCCTGAATGACTTTGTTTACATCTCAATTATTTAATTATGCTCAAATTAGAAAAAATTGTGGAATAAAATACGCTATAGAAGACAAGGCACTTATAAATACCATAATTTTTTGTACATACGCTAAAATATAAAATAGCATGAAGTTATGTCGAGATCTCAAACAGCCAGTGTGACAGTATGGTCACACCCCATTGTGTGTTTTAGTTGTTCAGCAACGTTGGTAAATGGGTCTTCTTTAAGAGGGTCAATGAGTGCTTTATAGGGTGGATTTCTGCCAATAAATCCACAGAATCTTACTATTGAGCAATTTGTGTAAGTGTGTGTGTGTGTGTGTGTGTGTGTGTGTGTGTCTGACTCACCACTCCTGGTCGTGGATAAGGAACCCGTCCTTCATATGGTCCCCATTGATAGTCTGGCCCCTCTTTATGAGCAAACGGCCCATTAAATACCTCGCGAATATCAGCCATGCTGTACACACACACTGCAAAGCCCTGGAATACATTACTGAAGGAAGATACACACACACACACACACACAATCATATTAAGCTGTGAAGCCATTAAGTGGTTGTTAATTATGCATAATGCCCTTGAATCTTCCCTTCTTCTTTAAAGGTAAATATATTTTGATTATACAGCATCACTATAACTCTATCCAGATGGGTTGGGTTTATCATTTATTAGCAAAGTTGAACTTTTAACGGACCTGATGGTGCTGAAAATAGCATAGACCTCTGGGTTTCGTTCATCTTTCGTCCTCAGAAGAAAAACATCCTCTGCACACACCAACACACACACACATACACACATTACACCATATAATCAGCTTTATGATGACTAAAGCAGAAAGAACATGCTTAAATGCGCATTCATTTTTACAATAGGTGGTAGATTGTGTGTTTGCCTGTGTCTGTATATGCGTAACTGTGTGTGACGTCTCACCAAGGTGGTCAAAGTATGTGTCTATGCCATGTGGTCCAGGTACAGAACACACCAGTCGAGCTTTAATGAATGTACTCCATTTATTCACCAGCACCCTTTGACCTCCAGCATCATTCTGGAACACACACACACAAACACACACACAAACATATTATACACATATTACCTTCATGGGTGTACAGCAACCCGCACCACCCCACCACCGATATCAGTATGTTGTAGACAGAACAGGACACATCCTCTACAGAGAACACATTTCTGTACATTTTAGTGCATTACTACTGTCTTTGCTGTATTTTCAGTTTTTTTTTAATTGCTTACACAAATCAAACTTTAACTTTTGTAGCCATTACTGTAGCCTTAAACAAAGGCGCCAAAAGAATGAGCACATATTTTAAGTTTTCAATTCTGCAAAACACCTCTTGCAAAACATTGTTTACTGCATCCTGTTTCTTACACTGGATACATAATTCAAGAATGAAATCACTTGCAATCTTTTGGAAAACACTTCTATTCGAAATGCAATACATACTGAAATTGGCAACCCACACACACACACACACTCACACACACATACGAAAACACTTATACAGTAACTGAACACCAGTCTAAGTCTTAGCACTACAAACAGACCTCAGGTAAGCATAGCTCTTTTATGAGAACTTTGCAAACACTGAGGCAATGAGAGCAAGAGGAAGAAATAGAGAAAGACAAAGAGAGAGGAATAGGACATGGACAAGAAATTTGTGCTAAATAATATTTGTGTGAATTGAAATGTAAATATATGTACTGCAAAAACCATTACCAGAAGCCTATATGAAAAAATTAAAAAGGGATAGAAAGTACAGAAAGGAAAAGAAAGCAGAAAGTACAGCAGGTTTTTGTTTAAAAGACATCAGTGTTGTTGCTGCTTTGAATTAGATGGCGCATGTGCGTACCATTTTCTTGCAAAAATGCCTTTTTGAGAAAAGGATTATTAGGTTTAGATTGTGGAGGGTTGTGTCTTATTCGGTCTATGTGTAAAGTTGTGGCACATCAATCCCAATTCCATAAGTGTGTACGCAAATTGCAAAAAAACTGTATCATAATAAAACTGTAACATAACCAAAAACCCAAGGTAATGGTACACAGCTTTATGTAAGACCCAATAAATAAACAAAAGTAAGACTCAGTAAATAAGCAGGATATACAGTGCACTAAAATGTGCAGACAAATGACACATTCAAATGTTGCTCCCTGTAGAGGAAGTGTTAACTTTAACAAAACAGTTTGACCAGGGGTGTTCATAATTTTGCATACAACAGTAGATATAGTCTCCAAAGCATGTTTGTATAAAAAAGTGCATTATTTAAAATCCAATATCACAGCATCTGTTAAATCATGTATATTGTCTGAGTCATATATGCATACACCACTTGAACAACTTGTACATGACCTCTTCATTAACCTTTGTGAGCATCGGTGCATTACTGAGCAAAAGATGATCCTGACTTCTGAACCCAGACTAAAGCCACAGTTTACAGTAAACGGAAAGGTCAAGAAAGATTCATTCATGCTTTAATCACACTGTACTGTAACCTACTATAGAGGGAATAACTTATCAAAACCGTCTCTGAAGTCTAAGATAAGCGCGTGTGTGTGGATTACTGCCCAGGCACCTGTTAAGACTGCGTGTTTCTATATAAACATTTATTTCACGGGAAAGGATCATTTTTCATATCCACCATATGTATTCCTGAGCATAGCCAAGTAATGGAGGGCAGAACATGGTTGTCACGGTAACTACGAAGCGTAAAATGTGCATGTCTCAAAAACATGGTCATGCACGCACACACACACACACACACACACACACACACACAAAGGATTTATGGGTTACTGAAGAGTGTGTGTGTCTGCCGCATGTGTCGATCTGTATCTTTAGCACACACAGCACATGTGTATGTCTGCCCCTGAGGGAGTGTGTTTTTATGTGCATATACATTTGTGTGTGCACTTGAGTCCTGAAGACAGTAAATAGTGAGTGTCCTTTAACCTTTGCCACTTTACCTTTGAATTACAGTCCTGAGAGAGACAAACGCCTGTGTACGTAACCTACATACGTGTGAGTGTCTGTGAGATTCAGAGGTATGCAAAACATTCCACAGCTGTGTGTATATGGTGGGAAAAGAAACATACCAATTGTTCTGGAATGCTTGCTTCTCTTTCAGTGTGTGTGTGTGTGTGTGTCTGTGTAGATTTAAACTCTCAGATTCTGTAGCCTGTTGTTTGCTGGGAGCTTGTCTGTTCAAAGAAATCCTCATCTCCAGACTTCTGGTATGCCTGTGATGTATGTGTGTGTGTGTGTGTGTGTGTGTGTGTGTGTGTGTGTGTGTGTGTGTGTGCTTGTAGGTGCTATGTTAGAAATTCCCAAACAACAGGCCATGGACTGGTACTGAGCTGTTGCTCATTAGATACGTGTGTGTTGGTTGCTACTGACTGCTGAAAAATCACTAGCCACATGTTCAGAAAAGATTCCAAAGGACATGTTTACAGCCAATCACCACAAGTCTACCAATTTAAGAAATTTGTTTTAAATCGCAGCCACAAAGTGATTCAAACTCTCCTCTGATAACTGCTACAGCATTTTATTTTTGGATTTTTCATGATTTTCTGACTAATTTAGTCAACTATAATTCAACCCAGTAGCTAGGACCTCAGTCACACATCACAAAGACATCACTGGGCAGCATATCATGCTTGGAGAGGAATGTTTATTTCCACTTTGGTGGTCAGCTAACAGATGCCAGTGGTCACTGGCACATACTGAGTGATGGGGGTGGCAATTGTACCCAACCCAAGAGAGAGCAACCGATCATCAGGAGTACTCATGCTCTCCTGATGATAGGACCAATGCTTAGACAGTTGCGCCACTCGGGAGGCCGTATCATAGCATGATGTGTCGATGTTCATGTGCGGGAATCATTGTGGGCTGAGCATCAGTCTGTGCTGTTATAAAAAGTTTGGGAATCCCCCTGTCTTATGTGGGCACTCACCGCACATACTCGTCCGATGCGTGTGTGTATGGCCGCTTCTCCCTCTCTCTCTCCAGCCTCACTCACTCTCTCAGTGAAGAAGAAGTAGACTTTATCGTCCTCTTTACCCCCACTATCTGGAATTAGGTGGGCAGCCACAAACCTGGGCTCTGAAAACATATACACACACAGACACACACAGACACATGTCTCTCAAAGGTCTAGGTATGGAAATAACTGAGAAGTACTATATATTAAACCCAGCGACCCAAATACCACACAAGAATGTATGAAGAACTTGTTCTGATAATTCAGTAACACTTTTTGTTCACTTTACTGAACATTATGATCATTATTTTATCAGAACTGGCAAACCTGTTTATATATGATGTAGCTCGTGTAGTTTCCATGTGTATAGTCAGGTTTAGAAATTATGTACCTAATGCATTCCGCTAACATATTTGGAGAGTCCACTTTCAGATGCTTTGTTGAATGTAAGTTAAATGTTGCTTATCTGACATTACATTCAACTGAATTCCATTTCATTCATTCTAAATGTTCCCTTACCTTGAACCACACATCCTAACCTCGTCCACAGACCTTAACCTAGCCCTCACCCTGATCCTAAACCTAACCCCACTACTAATCTTAACACTATCTCTGACACTGCTGAGAATCAACTGGGTTTTGCTATATAATTTATTAATCTTATTAATATTATAATATAATTTGAACATTTAAATAAAGGTTGGACCCATCCTGTCATGATATCATGTGTGTAATGTTAGAGAAGATATATATATAAAATAATAAAGTCTTCCCCTGTACTGTATCACTTCATTAATAAATAATGAGCTGTAAATTCTTTTAATGAACTTGAAAGCCATGTTCTGAATGGAAAAAATTATGGCACGGAGTGAGCTAACAACCTAATCATCTAGAAATAAACCAAATTGGCCTGTAACATAACACTGTAACCCCTTAAATCCCAAGGACACATATGCTTCAGTTCCACACTTTCAAAACGGCATAACATTCCTGTTACTTTTTCATTAGGAATGGAAGAATTGCAACACACATTGTAAAACAGAGACAGACCAATGATGAGCCAAAATGAAACATCAACCAGTCTAAAACTGAGATATTGATTTCCCTCCCTTTTCCTTTAAATCCAGCTCTTAATACATCACCCCCTTATCTAGCAACACGATCAGAGCAAAGCAAGCAGTAAGGGGAAGATGTGATGTCACCCAGCTGTCAGGTATAGGTATAATTTTACCGTGTAGCATTCTCTGCTCTGTTTCAGTCCTCATGGGAGAGCGATTCCCCAAACTTCTCAAAATAACGGAATCTCGGCCCAAAAAATCGGCCGTCAGACCTGTGTACAACTCCCCACCTGACAGGGTGGTGAGAAAGAGTCAGAAAGAGAAAAAAACAGAGAGAGAGAAAGAGGGGAGAGAGAGAGAGAGAGACAGAGAGACAGAGAGAGAGAGAGAGAGAGAGAACCACAGCTTGTTTTAATAAGTGCTACAGTAATCGAATCCATTACAACACATTTTGTGCAACTTACTAAGAACTCACACACACAAGCGATCAGCAAAGATCACATGCACACTGTTGCAATTTGGACCCTCAAAACACACACACAGATTTAACCGAGGCATCTGTAAAACGAGAACTGTGTAACACAAGAGACAAAAAGCTATTTATTTGCCATACATTTCCAACATAACATTATAGACATTATACACACACACTTGCACTCACTTTCCGAAAGCACACTCATGCAATTAAGCTAAACCATTTAAGCTCAGATATGCTGATTTGGCACTGGATTTGAGAAAAAGTGAAAGAGCACCAAAACAGAAGCACATGAACTCTTCCCCATTAAATTACAGTCACATGCACTGAAATCAAATAATTTACTTGAGCTCAAAGTTATCCATATAAATAAGGCGAACGACTAATTTTTAGAATTTTTATTATTTGACTTCATTCACCTAAAGCATTATTTGCTTTGATGTTACATCCATGCATTCATTTTTGCATTCATCTTTTTCCAGCTCCTATTTCTACCGTACGCCTTCAGTACTGATATACGCAAGTTCTGGCTGCATTTGGAGCTTAGTTTCAGTGTACAGGCAGATTGGACTGGGAACTGAAAGGTACATTTTGAAACTTAAGCAATGTTTACATGGCTACCTCAAGCTCTTATTTCCAAAAAAGCTTGGCTTTCCATAATTTGGGCCCTTTAATATATGACTGATGTACATTTGAATCATGTAAACAATTACTTTTGTTTTCACTGAGCAAACAATAAACGAGTCCATACTGTCTGTGTTAAGACAGGTCTTGTCAGATTTTATTCCTGTGTGGGATGTATACGTGAACTTGGTATACTGTAAACCGTTAATTTTGTCAAATTACATCTAGACCACATTCATATGTCAGTAATGCTATTTCCACACCAGATGCAGTAGGCTGATGGCTTGTCTCAATATGTAAAGGCAAAAAAATGTAAATCTGATCTGAGCATTATACCGTGCCTCCTAAAAAATTCCTCAGTCCCCAGGATCTGTCCCATAACACACTGCACCTGGCAAATCGACTCACTGGGACAGCCAAGTTTCAGCAGAATGGCTGTGACACATACACGCATGCACGCACAACACTGGGGGTACAAAGTATGGGGTCACATGAGAATGACACACCTCTGCTCCAAGAGACAATAACCTTTTTTAAGAACACCACCAAAAAAATCTAATAAGCACATACAAACACACACGCACGTACACACGTACACACACACACACAAACACTTGGGATTGAATGACGACTCCTGTCAGTGCAATCAATCAAAAGAACATTATAAACTGAATAACTACTGACAAGCGGAGAACTACACCCAGAGCTGTACACACACAGTCACGTATATACAGTAATCCAATCAATTCCCCTGTCTGGCATAAATACAACCATCCAGCATGATGTAAGCACACACATTAGTCCTGAGTGATATGTGATATCCCGCATACTGCTGAACTCAACCCTTACTCACTAACACTACGCTGGCTCGAGCTTTCTTCTACAGCACTTCACTCACACTGACTCAAAGCTGTTCGCCCACACCCAACCGCCTGTCATGTGTATCTCTGGACAGCATTCTGAACATTAGTGAAAGTCTCATTAAAAGACAACATCTGTAAACTATTAACAACGCTGCTAAATTATCGTTGCATTGAATGATTGTTCTGAATATGTACAGTACAAGGTAAAAGCTTTAACAAATTTATGTGGGCAGTAAGTGTGTTTTTGCCGCTAAAAATAAATTTTAACGTTAGAATATACTACGATAAATGGGATAAAGCAACACATATTTCTTCTTTTTTTTTTTTTAAAAAAGGCAGTCAAAGCAGCTTTCCATTTTTAAATTTGCGTGATTCAGTTGGGATTAAGGGCAGTAAGTAAAGAAAACAGGCCTAGAATTATCTCAAGGAATGGACTTGTATGAGTATATATGACCTTTAACTTCTTTACAATGGTTGTGGGTTGCAGTATCATGTAACAAATATCTCCGTTATATTACCTTTTTTTCCCCTCAAAAATCATAGTAGTCGTTACCATATTAATCATACAAATTCAGTACACTATGTTGCTTAGTGCACACTACTGTATCTCAGACCCTGTAAATCCAAGTTATAATCCCAATCAAATCTAAATCTACAGTAAAAAAAATGAATATTAAACACAACCTTTAGCACACGCTCACACATACATATTGACGCACACACACTTACCCACACACACACATTCTTTATTAAATCAGCTTCTCTGCATACACACACATTGTACATTGTTATCTACATGTGCTTGAAATAGAAATAGAACCTACCCGTGAAAGTGCTGGCAAACGGCAGTTTGGGGTCATGAGGGCATCGTCCCCTGCCGTTTTCCACAGCGGACGGGTCCAGTGAGAACGCGTGCTGTCAGAAGTAAATAACCATTAGGAAAACTTACTAAATCATCTCAGTGCTGGGAAAGAAATGTTTTGACCTGATCTGACCATAACTACAACATTCTAGCTTTGACTATCTGTATCTTTGCTCATCCGTGTGGTAATTAATGATTTAGATAATGAATTATATATATCTCTCTCTCTCTCTATCTATCTATCTCTAGCTGTCTAAATTTAAAAAAAAAAAAAAAAAAAAAAAAAAAA
>JBBPCX010000016.1:14818799-14840713 GCA_037974365.1 Hydrocynus forskahlii | reverse complement strand
CACATATATACATATGTATATATATATATATGTATGTGTGTATATATATATATATATATATATATATACATACACACACACACATACATACCTCTTCCTCAAGGAGCGCTGAATCACTGGCTGATGATCCCTGTGCCGATGGCTCTGCTCTCTTCTTCTCTGCCACATACAGCAGCTTTTCTTCACATGGTGACCAAGCTAGACATGCAAAGTGTGCTACACAAATACAGTTAAACATGAATCTTGTGAACCTGACATCTAAATCAATAAGGAAAGCAAAGTGGGGAAAAACTAAAAAGAACATGCAAAGTAAAAAGCCTTCCTACTGTCATCATAGACTTTTCCATGTTTTCTGAGAGCTGTGAGGTCTATGTTTTTCTCCAGGCCATTGTATCCCCACACCTGAGCAGAGTTCATCAGACATTAAAGGGACCATATCATTGAAATCCAATTAGCTTTTTTTTATAAAATAGCTTGGCCTACCACATAAAGACTGTTCAAGTTTTGAAATGTACCTTTCATTTTCCAGTCTTTAAAGTCCATAATTGGATACTAAAAACAGCCTGTTTTATAATCCTCATGGTTGTGATGTCACAACCAGAGCACATTTACATAGGTCTACCCATTCAGTTCATAGTAGTTTAGATGCCCATTGAAGTTAAAGTGATAGCACTGTTACTTTTATGTTTTATTTTTTCCAGCCTGAACTGCTTCACAACACACAACCAGTCAGAACAGAACTCCCACATTCTTAAAGGCACAGTAAAAACAACAGTTTAGTTTCAAGGAATAAGCAGAGATTGGAAAAAGTTCAGTAATAATGACCTCAAGGTACTGATGTACCACACCATGAGAGCTGGCTTCCCGAATGACCGCCCTGCGGATTCCAGAATGGGAGTAACTGCTCAGCAGCCTGCAGATCAAGAAAAGGAAACCTTTTACTGAGACTAATTGATATTGATTATTACAATCACTGTTTTTATTACTGGGGTTGTTTTGTATCTATGATTATAAGACTTACAACAGGCCTTACATATTTCTTTGTATGTCTCAGTAGTGGTATGATTGGTCATAGATGGTCGGTCATGCTGGGTATGCATACGTTAGTAATGTCATTTAATCTCTACAGTCCTCTGCTAGTCAAATGTTTTTGCATACTCTAAGATTTTCTCCATTTGCATGTTTCTCACTTGATATTTACTAAAAATACACTCAGTATTCTTTGGTAACAAATACATTTATAGTATATTCACCATTTGAGTACCTTTATTACCCACTCACATTTTTAATCATCACTAATGATGTACAAAAAGCCACCATAAATATTCAGTTATAATGTGGATCACCAGACAAGTATTAGATATTTAACAAGCTATTAAGCGACAGCTAATAACTAGTGCATTTGAAGTTAAAGGCCAGTCTTGAATTTGACTCTGTATTACCAGGGTGTCAGACATGCACAAATTTTTCATTTATAGTTGTTCATTCCATTTTTGACTGGTAGTGAATGTGTGAGTGAGTACAAGTCTCTTACTCTCCATGTGTGTTTATGCAGGGTCCTAGAGGCACTATGTTTTCCACAGTCTTTTGACTACACTGCAGAGCCCACTGTTGACAGTAACGCAGCCGAACTCCTCTGTCCATCTGACACTGACTCCACTCTAGAGGGGGAGAGAGAGAAAGAAATATATATGTAAATTGCATTTGTTTGGGAAAAAACAAAGCATTTTTTGAAAATGTAAAACTGTATTATCAATAAAAATATGCTCCTCTATCTCTCATGCCCTCCTGAGTTCTTGTCGATTTTAGTCCAGTCTTCAGGGTGCTCATTTCAGTCTTTTTGCCTGATTTTCCTTTAAGAACTGGGACTGAGGTCTGATAATTTTGCTGGACAGTTGAAATGTCCCACTTAGAACCAACTAACACGAAGACTGTTGAACCCAGTCACACACAGATTTGGAACAACAGAAGCTGTCATAATGGGATGTGTTGATGTCAATATTGTGCTCTGCCAGCACATGAACCACGGCGTTTGTGGAAGAATGGGCTAAAATAGATAGGAATTCAACACACTGGTATAATCCTTACCTGACAAGGTCGGCACTTTTGTATAAGAAACCATTAATAAAAATGATACAGGCACACAATTTTTGTCTAGAAGCTTATGTGTATTATTAAACATTTACTGACCATCGTGCCATTATATTTTGTTCAAGCTTACCAGTCCTTATGGTGAGGTTTTGGGCCCCTGAGCCACATCTACTTCTTTCGGCAATGACAGACACAGAAACAGGAACAGGATACTCGTTAAACTTTCTGAAAACATCTTTAATCACTCCTTCCATCATCATCTCCACCTGCAGGAAACCGCACTATCAAGTAAGAAAAATGTATGGAAAATATCACACTGTTTTCACATTTCAAAACATAATTTACTTTGATAAAGTGTCTATACAAAATTAAGATCCAGAATGATCTAAACTCATTAATCATTCATTCTGTAAAGCACCATGAGGACCCAAAGTGACCAGGAGGCCAAGGCCTCTTTTTTTTAAGAAAAAGGGGGTTTTCAAAGGTTCTTTAGGAACAGCAGTGATTGTATGATTATGCAATGATTATATATACAACCTTTAATAAACATGGAAAGTATCTGAATGTTTAAATGGTTCTTTGTTACAATGGAAAAACTGTTGTCTATTGATATTGAAAGAACATTTTATGGGTTTTTTTCGATAAACTTAAAATGTTCTTTGCCCTTTTCGATAACTGTTTTATGTTCTTTGGGAAGTTTGCAAAAACAGACGCAGGTCGAAGAGGTTCACTTCACCCTAGGCTTTTCATTCCACCGTACATGGTGTATGTAGGACTACACCTGCTCTGTTAAGGTGGAGCAGAAAGTTCAGTAAGAAGCTTACACACTTCAGACTACACTACAGACTCACTGAGCTGAACTCTGAGCTGACCACTGATTATATCAACAGTAAATATATGTAGAAAATGTGTTAGTTAAATGACTGGAAGTTAAATGACTGGAACTTTATCTGAATAAAAAATAACCTCAAAATGTGTCTAGGCAGAGCACACACTGTCAAACACATGCACCACCACAAACACACTCACACTCACTGTCAAACACACATTCACATACATACACATACACACACACACACACACACACACACACACACACACACACACACACTGTGAAACACGTTCGCCCTCAGACACTCACACACACTGTCAAACACACACACACACACTGTCAAACACGTTCGCCCTAAGACACACATTCATAGACACACATTCATACACACACATACACTCACTCACTCACACACCTACGCTGTCAAACACACATCGGCTCTCACATCCACTGCTCCCTCAGCCCTGTATTTACCTGCACTTCAGCTCTTCCGCCATGGACCATACCACTCCTGCCACAGACAGAGGGGTGAGCAGGATGTTCCACTCAAACATTCGCATACCGCTAAAGATGAATTGAAATAACATTTCTAAGTCGTTTCATGTTTTGATGCCTTATTTTAATTGGATAATTTATTGCATATCTAATGAAATATATGGCAACTTATAAAGGGAATATTATTAAAGATTTTTATGTATTTATTTATTATATTGCCTAATTAACATTGTATTTAGGATATTTACATACACATTAGGATATTTATTGAATAGTCACTGTTTAACAATATAATACTTCTACAACAACAACAACTACTACTACTACTACTACTACTACTACTACTACTACTAATAATAATAATAATAATAATAATAATAATAATAATAATAATAATAATAATCTAGTAGTGACAGTTCCATCAATTTTCCCATAGTAATTCTGTGAATCAGTTTCTGATGCGAAACAGCACCTTGTAGCTGGGTAGGTCCAAGTAAAGCTTGTTTGTTTTAAGTTTTTGTACCAGATGAGAAAAAAACTAAATTACTAATTCTCAATTTGTTTTAGAAATTGTTTTTTAAAGGAAATATTGTGTTCATCCTGAGTGACCCCAGGATGTCTCCACATGCACACAGGTACAATATACTTAGACATCATGAAAGTCTTTATTTCATGTAGGTATACTCCTCGCATTTATTGTTACCGCTTTTGACTTCTGTGCTGTATGACGTCCTGCCCTGTACCACTGCTTGTGTTTTATAGTCTTGCAACTTCTTTCTTTTTGTGTTGGGCTGTCCTGTCGACACTTGTGAAGACTTGTGTTGCACGTGGTCCCGGAGGAACATTATTTTGTTTCACTGTGCATTGTGTAGATTGTTGAAAATACATTTAACACATATCTGACTTCATAAAGTTTAGTGCTTCTCTCAATCAGTCCTATTACTGACTTTTCTTTTCTTTGCTGCTCTCTTTTCGCCAGCAGGGGGAGCAGCTGTAATCCTATATGTATTTTTGACCGAGGAAGTTCAGTGTATTTTAAACTATTTTCAGATATCAGGATAGTAGTGAGTTTTTAAAATGAAGTTTATCTGTTCTCTTCAGGGCCGAGCCACTTAAACAGGAACTCTGTTGACATGATCTGTTTAACCTCACCAGATTAAAAAAAAACAGATAACGGAAAAGTGGCTGCGGGTGGTTTTGAGTATGCTGTTGAGGGACTGAGACAGAAGACACATCATGGCTCTCCTGGGACTCTGTCAGGACACATCACCAGGAGACAGGGAGCTCTGGGCTTCATGCTGCATTAGTGTTTGTCTCTTTACACTCTCACACGCACGCACACACATGTTTCAGCCTGCCAGTCAACCATAAATAGCCATAAGATTGCCCAATAAATAGTTGCCAACATAATCTTGATGCGTTTTACATTAGTGTCTAGTCCATTTCCAGTGTCCTCCTTATGCTTATTAGAGTAGTGGAAGGAATTTACTTTTGCTCACCATACCATGGAATTATGCTCAGTTTTCACATTTACCCCAGTTTTTGTCACCTTAACAAAAGTAGATACAAGGAAACAGGAACATCCTCCTGAGGAGAGTTCCCTGGGGGCCTATTTATAGAGAACCAACTAACACGAAGACTGGTCATTAGCATATGTTGGAGGTCTCCCTGCATGGATGGTGCTCTCCCGCAGGATCTGTTAGTTCTCCTGTGAGTTATGAGAGTGCACATGGGGACAGACAGCTTAAGGCACAGTGGAGCAATCTTTATGGAAACTGAGGCCTTCAACTTTGTCTAGAGGGGCATACACGCTCTTGGGCAACAACAGATAAGCTAGAGGAGAAATGTGAAGAGAAACTTATTGTATCCATGTGTGTTGTTGGTTGGCAAGATTTACTAGCCAACCAGCTTTCCTTCTCACTTTCCTGCAAATTTCTCACTTGTGGGACGAATAAAGGATTATCTTATCTTCTCACCATCACCGTTAGCATTCCATTTATTTAAGACATGACAAACACTTATTTCTATTGCAGATTGATATAGTAAATATCATCGCTAGACTATCATCACTAACCCTATTTTTTTATTAGCCTCTAAACAAGCTTAATATTTAATGCTGAAAAACTCCACTGTTGGCTCTATCTGCAGACCCTGCCCCTCCAAATGTCAAGCTGCACTGTGCAAATGTATCACGTAACCGCATGAACTTTAACCCTAATATTCACTACTGATTAACACTAGATAGCTTGTGTGCCAATTCTTTTTCTGTTCCTGCTATAATTTTAGTTTTAAATGTTATCTATAATTAGAATGTCTCTTTCCCCATCTGAACCTTGGCTCTTTTCATAGTGTCTTCCTGCTCTCACTCAGGAAGTCATTATCTTTGCCTCACCTTAGAGCCAAAAGGCTAATAAGCCATACAAGTGAAACTGAATTACCCAGCTCCAGAACAAGGTACTACATTAATGACGATATTAAAAGAAACATAATTGAACCCTGAGCAGCACACCACTCTTAAATATGCCCCCCAATCTCATTCTCAGATTTACCACCACACACTCACTTCAACCTGAGAACATCTGCTCATTAAACATCAAGAACTAGTTTAAAGCAGTATTAGTTCATGTTTAGTCCTTTACATCTATTGTTAAACTGAGTCATGTAATACTTGTAATACAAGTGCCATGTGCTGCTTGTGTACACGTGCTCAGTTTTACACCAGGCCTCAGATCCACTGTTTTTTTCTGCTATCTAAGCATGTTATTCACACATTTAGTGTCTTTCATAGTATTCACTAAAATATCAACACATACACACAACTCGACTATATTATATAGTCTTATACAAAAACAAAGTTGTGTGAGACCATGATAGCTCAGGGAAAAAACTAATTTATAGGCATCATGTGTTTCTTTAGCTTTGCACTGGAGCTATGAGGTTAAAGTTGAGAAGTAAAGGAAGAGTTTGTGTTACCAGTTTGAACAGTGCAAAAGTGCATGTCTAAATAGTCAAATTTGCTTCAAACTGTGCTGAGTAATTTCAAAGACTGAATGGGTTTCTGACATCGCATGGGATACCACTATAACCACACACCAGCCAGAACACAACAACCACCTTACATTATGGAGGATGTTTGTGCTGGCAAAACAACTAAGACCTGTTGAGGCACAGACTATACAAGACCACAGAAAGCATGCTGTGGTATCTGGTATTTGGGGAATGAGGGGGTCGTATTTGTTGACCTTGTGGGGGATCATTATGAAAACTTATGGGAACAAAAGTACACATGGGGTCTGCAACAAAATTTAGATAGGTGGTCCGTCTCAAAGTAACGTTAAAAGACAAAAGTTTTGAAGTTTCTATCGCTCTGGATAGTGCTTTTAGTTCACCGTTTGTTTCTCTTTGTAGAGGTGCGATAATATAGCCATGCAGCTTGCACAGTGCAACATTAGCCTTTCAGCACCAGTGCAATTCAAAAGCAGCAAGCTTTAAAACACCAAACACATCCAGGTCGACTGCCTACAATTAAGGCAAAATTACTAGATTTGTCTTTTCGCTAAACTATTGCTTTAATGGCCATTCACATTTAAAAAAGAAAATAGGTCTGGAAACAATTCTGCAATTGCTAACAATTCTTTTTTTTATTCATTGTCAATGAGAAGTGTGCCAATCAGTGTGAAGGGGGAGAGACTTGTCCAAGTGCTGCGTGTATCTGTAGCCAGACAGGTGTGGAGTCATGAAGAGTGGAGGAAGAGTCTGAACAGGGCTGGAAGATGTCTTTGGTCCATACTTGGAGATGGTGAGATGGAGCATGAGTGCATGAGGGGGAAAAGGGGAGGAGAACGACAGAAGGCACTTGAGTTTACAGTTGTTTCATACTTAGAAACAAACAAACAAAAAATCTATACAATGGGAAGAATATGACTAAACTAGGTTCTTTTTACAACTGGAGGTAAACCATAGGCCTAGTGATACAACTACATACATATGGCCCTGATCATGGACTCCAAAACAAATATATAGATACATATGTACAGACAGGGCTGAGCAAGGGAGAGAAGAATGGGAATATACAAATTGTCATAGAAATTATCATTTGGAGTCACGCATTAGATGTCATCTACAAGGTAAAAATCAGAACAGTGAAGTCCATGAAGGCCGTAACTTGAGCAAGATAAACAAAGCATCTCTTTGGTGATAAATTTACATGAAAACAGAAATTGTTTTTATGGGTAACGGTGTACAAAGTGATCCAGACTTCCTCCTTAGTGACTCAAATTAAATTAACATCTGGCCCAGATTAATCACGCAAACAAAATAAGAGACAAACATTTCACGTGAATGAACCTAAGCTGGAGATGGCCACATGTCAACGTTCTTTGAGGCTTCGTTGACTGTGACTGTTGAAAGAGCAGAGGCAGCAGAAAACTACACGAGATAGGAGGTGCTTTTTGTTATCTACTGTGATGAATGCACAACCAGGAGCTAATACACTTTACTGTTGCAGTGTCAACAGGCATGCAGCGACACTGCCAAGTGACGGACTCAGGGACCAAAAGTGAAAACCACAGTAATACCATCAAAACAGATCTTTTACCACTGAAACAGTTTGGAGAAAGAACCCATCCTACACGTCCCATCAGAAAAGAGAATGGCTGTAGACAGAACAGCGGAATGAGACTAGCTACAAGGGCACTGAGTTTAAACTGCTTACTTAAAAAAAGAAGAAAAAAAACCCATTAGGTTTGAAAAGCCAAATAAAGCAAGATGGGCCCTCTTCTCTGCATGGACTATCATAGCCATAGCGATATGGTATGAGGTATATCACTGGATTATTTTGTTCAGTCATTGTGGAAATACATACAAAGGAGACGAGAGAGAGAAAGAATCCTACATTTCACTTTAGCACCTTCAGACAGGTCGACTTGACATGCACTCAACAAACTTTAAATGATACACTGAACATTTCTGTAGAATATTCCTCAACTTCGTACAGGTCAAGTAGCAATCAGCATGATAGTAATGCAGTATATATGCTTTTGAATGAACCAGGAGCTTTTCTGCTTCTGTGGCAGAACATTATACGAACGCACACACTCACACCCACCTGTTTTATTTAAAAAAAAAAAAAATACAAAAATTACCAGAGTGAGATTGTACTGAGGCAAGTATACTAAACTGCGCTGCATGCATACTGCAGGAGAGTAAAAAGATCACACTCACACAGGCCTAACCTCCCCCTCCACTACAGCCTTTATGACTCCACTATGGCCTTCTTGCACAGGTGAAAAACAAGCAGCGAGTTCCAGCATGAGCAGGTAGTGAAAGCACCACCACGTTGTCTGAAACTACCAACCAAAGCCCAGATTCTGCTCGGGAAAATCAAAAGAGCCGAACCAAAAAGAAACCAAGTAATTAAGGTCAATCAACTAAGTAACAAATACAAAGAAACCCTTGAGCCATAAGGCAACAAAACATGGGCCAATCATACTCAGAGGTTTTAGACAAGTGACCGTCTGAGCATTAAGTAGGTCAGCAGCACTTCTTTAAGGTCCTAGAGTATCTAAGGGTGGTTCTACATTTATTGTCCACAAGGCAAAAACAAGCGCTTTCAACTATTTTATGTACCATTAAAACACTGTGGTCTAGTTTAAACACAAATTTAAAAAATGAAAGAAAGACGAGTAGAACATGATTTTTTTTTTAAATTATACGAAATTAAAGCTTGAAGAAGAATGTATAGGTAGCGCACTACAAAAAAGGTAAGGGAAAGAGAAACAAAACAATGAAAAGAGATAGTACGAAATTAAAGCTTAAAGAAACATTAATAGTGCACTAAAATTAAGACTAACATTTTTTTTCCACTTAATGAAACCACTGAGCTCAAAAACATTTATCATAAGCCTCTCCCAAAAAAACAAAAAACAAACAAACATTGCACAACAACTGAAACAACTGATGGTATGGGTTAGATGGAAGAGGATGAAAATGGAAGAGCTGTTTCAAAACAAAAATAAAAATAATTAAACTGGAATGTGCAATTGAAGGGAGAAGATATAAGGAATGAATGAGTATAAATGAGAGATGAATGGGGGAGGAATAGGTGGCACTACAGCTCAGTTTGACCAAAGGGAGGGGAAGGCAATGTAAACTTGAATTCTATTCTTCATCCACATGAAACAGCTGTATGATCAGGGAAAGGTTTTGGGAGAAATCAGGGTATGGCAGGTGGTGTGGTAAAAGGAGAAGTGTGTGTAGGGAGAGTGGAGATAGGGCAGGGAGCAGGGAGACATAACGGACGGGATCGGGAAGCATTCTGGAGATGTCAGGGGCAATTGGTCCGAGGCTGCCTCTGAGGCAGCCCATTGTGGGCGGGTCGATCCGGTCGATAGGCTGATGTGGAGGGGTGAGAGGGGCCTTTCAAGCTACTGGAGATCTGCGAATTGGGGCTGTCAGCTTGAGTGCGGTCACCCTGCTGACGCTGGTCTCCATGGTGGCGGTAGTTGGTCCGATTGGGGTTCCGGTCATAGTAAGAGCCGCCATTATGGCGCTGGCCGCCCTGGTAACCCTGAAATATACGTCTGTTACCCTGGAACACCTGCATAAAACAGAAAGAAGGAGGGGGAGCTTATTGTAAACAGACGAATACAAAGTAGGACTACCACTGCATATCATCGCAGTCATTAAGAAGATCTCTCTATAAATAACCCCATAAATATTTATGAACATTACAGAAGGAAGTTATGATGTTAATGTAACTTAGTGCTTTTTTATTAATTCATGCAATATTGAGGGAAGTTAGCATTTTCACATTGTGTGGAAATATGAAAATGGCAGGAAAAAAAAGAATTGAGTGATGGTTATTTTAGGGCAGTGAGACTGTGGGATATTAATTTGTGAAGGGTTTTGAAATAGCCGTCATACAGTATGTAAAGAACATTTAAATGGTTTGTAAATGGGGAAACAGGGTGAGCATGTGAACACTTGTGGATTACCTGTTTATGAGGGACGTTGGGGCGGCCAGTATAACCAGAGGCCTGAGGCTGGGGCTGGGATTGGATCTGTGTCTGAGGGGCAGGCAGGGCTTCCGCAGGGGCAGAGCCAGTGACAGAAGAAGAAGTGGAGCTACAGCGAGAGCGATTTGAGTATCCTGTCTGAGGGTGATACACTAAAGACAAAGAGGGAGACAGATGAACAGACAGAGACAGACATGAAAACAAAGAACATAAGAGACCAGTTATTAACAAGGCCAAGAAAGTGTGGGGAGTTCTCACATGCACTGGCATGCCAACACCCTACCTGATCCAAAGGCCATGATGCTGGCTTTGAGAGGATCCAGTTCATAAGTGAATTTAACAGCTTTTCCCAGATCCTCATCATACTTTCTCTCACTCACGAAGTGCTGAAAGAAACAATTAAGAAAAATTGTACAAAAATGTGACAAAATTATTAGTATTTGTCAGAGTATAGTGGTACTTAGAAGTTTTTGAAGCCTTCCTATTTCTATGTAAATCTGAACTAACAATATAAATATGGGAAATCCAAGTAAACGAATGAGACCAAAGTATTACACTTGGCCATTTATTTACTGAAAATGGTCCAGGATTATGTATCTGTGAGGGGCAAACGTATGTGACTACCTTCTGCACATTAACTTGAAGGATTTTTAACCCATTCCTCCAGAGATGCTGGAGGGTTCTTCTCACAAGAACTTAACGTCTTTCCACAACATTATCACTTACTGCATTTAAGCAGACGCTTTTATTCAAAGCGACTTCCACTAACTACAGGGGACAGTCTCCCTGGAGCAACTTGGGTCTTGCTCAGAAACCCAGTGGGGTTATGCTGAAGGTAGGATTCGAACCCATGACCCCTTGGTCCAAAGGCAAGTATCCTACCCACTAGGCCACCACCATCCCACCACCAACACTTCTACTAGGTTATGGTCAGGACTTTGACTTGGCCATTCCAAAACATAAATTGTGTTCTTTTTAAGCAGTCTTTGGTAAAAACAGTTTGAGTGCTTAGGGTCGTTGTCCTGCTGCCCTAGCTATTTTTCCTTTACATTCAGTTCATGGACAGATATCCTGACATTTGCATTTAGAAATCACTGGCATAAGTCAGAATTTACTGTTGTATCAATGATGGCAAAACAGGGCAAACAGACCTAAACCACGATACTACCACGTTCAGTGCTCTGCTGAAAGTGGACTAATGAACAAGGCCTTTTAAATGACCATGGGCTCCTTTGTGACCTCATGTACCATTAGAAGCCTTGCTCTGGAAGTGATCTTTAATTTCCTCCATGGAGGAATGGTCTTGAATTTCCCCCATGTAAACAATATGTCTAACTGGACTGGTGGAGTCGAAACTCCTTAGAGATAGTTTTGAATTCTTGAATTGTTGACACGTGTTAAAAAAATATGTTGATTATAGAGATGTATAAACACTACACATTTCTGCAACAGAAATTTTTCAGCACCTGCTGTGTTGCCCTGTGCCAAAATCAGACCCAAAAATTGCATTCTGTCATCTGAACACGGGTATGTCCATACGCTACATGCCACCAATCCCTCCCAAATAGCTAATTTTGTTCACCAAATGTTTCTATGAAAGCTGGCAAATGAGACCCTCAGCATTTTCCAGCTGACTGAAGAATGTCTCAGTAATATAGGTGTGAACTGTCAAACTCAAATTAGTATGAAAAATGTTACTCCTTTAATGCATGCACATACGCATACCTTGATGTCGGCACGTAGTTCTGTGAGCTGCTCTTCGGACATGGAAGCAGATTTGTCAGTGAGCCTCTTCAGCTCCTCAGCTCGCTTCTGACGCTTGTCCAGGATGGCCACTATACCACACACAAAAAGCTGTTAACGTCATGCCCCCAAAACAGTCTATTGTGGCAAGAACAGTCCATCACCATTTTTTAAAGAGGCACAGTAAGACTTGTTCACAGGTATCTCTTCTTGCACTGGGAATGTGGGGACATGAAAGTCCCAAACAAAATCCCAAAAATTTGGCAAAAATAATTATTGTTAGCATAACACATGATGTCTGGCCTCATTGCAATTATCAGAGCTGACTTATTATTTAAGTTGACTATTTTCCCAATTGCATGTTTATGCTACAAACAACATTAACGAAACCGTAAACCACTGGGTGAAGGCAAACAAATATAAAGAGAAGAAAGTAGAAAATGGATATATTTCTTACTGGCGCTGTAACAAATCAGTTATTACAAAGCAGCATTAAGTAATGTTTCAGATACTGAAGTGTCGACAGTTTGGTCACTTTAGGCTTGTTCACTGATAGCTAATAGTACAATGAACAAGAAAAGACAATCCCCAGTTATTCATATAGCAGGTAATCTTCTGCTACAGTTTTTTTAATGTTTTTACTGCCGTTCACAAAATCGTCCTTCCCTTTTACCCTTCCTAATCGGTAAGGAAAAGCCAATCAAGCCTTACAATAAATGCTAAGTATTTTATCAGTGTCTACTCTTCTCTGGTTGGTAGACTGAGGTGTTGGGGTAGGCTGTTGTGCTGGTGGTGGATCCTCTCAAATAGTGTCTCCACAGACTCTACAGTAGGTTTTGTTCACTAATATCACAATGTAGCTGCCCAGTTTACAAAAACATGCCGCCAGTCGGGCCAATGTAACACTAATGTACGTTACAGTCCTGATTTCTGTTCGCTTAATTTGATTTCAGACACAGAGGCAGCCTTGCATTAGGAAGCCTGATGTTCACAGTCCTTAAAACAATGTGAACACGCTGCTGGAGTTGATTGAGCACTCACCAAGAAAGCCTTTAAAAAGTGTATGTGTGGTGAAGGATGCTATGAAAAAAAAAAAAAAGTGGGGAAGATGAGCACTCCCATCAACATGCACTACACACAGGAAGAAACTGCTTGCCGATAGAATGACTACACAGAAGTAATTCCTCCTGGGCTAAAGAGAACTTCTTTTCCCTCTTAAAAATGAAAGGGCTGACAAGAGAGCAAGGAAACGGAAGAGAAAGTGAAGTGTAGAAGCTGAAAGCAGGATTACTGTAGGTTGCTGTTTCCTAATTGCATACAGACACAAAAGGGCCATTGAGGGGAAACCTGACACCCGATAGTGTTTCTCAGGGCGAAGTCCAGTAGAATGGCCTCCTTGTGAGGTATGCATTCCTGAAAAGTAACACTGCCCTCCCCCCCACCAAATCCCGGCACACACAAGATGCAAATAAACTGTGCGGCTCTAGGAATTTTAGCAGCTTCAAATAAATAGTCAATTAAATAAAACTCTCAAATCAGCACTGCTGTTGTCAGTTTAGCTTTACATTACTGTACAGAACACAAGATCAGTGCCAGAGAAACATCTGGATTTTCTCGGTTTTCACTTAGTAATGCAATGGAAACGGTCCTTTAGTTGATTCTATGAGTCAGAGTGAGAAACACTCAGATCTGGGCAGAGAGGGTAGAGGAAGGCAGAAACATGAGCAAAGGAGCATTCCCTCAGTGACCAGCCCTCAGTGATCCATCCCAGTACTCAAGGGGAGCAAGCAAGAGACAAAAACAGAGATGAAGACAGAAAAAAAAAAAACACGCATATATACTCACTAGCTTCTGCTTTGACTTTATCCATCTCAGCCAACAGAGCCACCTCCCGATCCATAAGACTGAGAGAAAGACACAAGAAACAAAGTCTGGTCAGTTATATCACCATTACCCACAGGGGAAAGACAAAGACATGGGGAATTGTTCCACTCTTTAAATAACGTTATGATGGTGAAATCTATCAGATAATACTTGCAGTAATCTTTTAATCTTTTAGGGTCATCCAGATGCAAGCCGCAGCTATCAGTAGCCGGGCATCCATAATTGGTCTCACTCATCCATGGTATGATGCATGGCCCTCTCTATCTTTCATCAAGCTAGTCAGTGCAGGCATCACTTAAGATGACATAAGAATGCAGTTGATTCTATCCTCTAGCCTTTACATTTTCAGCGCTGGTAGAATTGTATGACTGGGGTCTAATTCTAATTCTAGTAATGTCTAATTCTAGTTAACAGGTAGAATTAGACATTACTAAAATCAGGAAGAAGTCAGAGAAAGAAATAAGTGTTCTATTTAGAGCTTTTTCTATTGAAAGCATGTTACATTCTCATTAAAAATGTTTGCAGGGCAAGCCCAATGTGTAGCAGTAAACAGATTATAATGAGAGAGGCTGAAAAAGGTGGACAAGCCCAAAGGTTCTGAAACTCAAAGTGAGATAAGGTAACAGATTATAAACAGAAATTATTCACAGCAACCTATGCTCTATGTATGTCAAAGTTAGCCTATGTTTCTCAACCCCAGTCAGCTGGACAAGTAGCCTTCCGTTTGTGGAAGACATGTAAAAACTAAAATACTGTAAATATTTCAGTTCTCTGGAGTTTTACAAAACACTGTTAACATCAACTAGGCCTTCAGTGAAAAAAAAACTGCCTAGTATGATCCTGGCTTCTAATATTTAGGACTAAAGGAACAACAAAGTTGAGCACCCAACCAAACAAAACACTCAAACCCAAGAGAGTTTGTCAGAGGTAAATATCCTTTGCATGGTTGAGACTACTGAGTCAAATTTGGGCAGCAGAGGGCACAATGACATGATGGTATTGCAATAGTTTAAAGAATAAGAACAGAGTATAAGTGGGTTAAACAGACAACCTGTTACATGCAGTTTAGCAAAAAAGTTCATGCTTTCACCAGATTGCTAGTATCTATATTTCTCAAGTATGCCTTACAGTAATAAGCATGTGGTGCTGCCGGAGGAGCAGTCACAAGACCACACAGAATTTCACTAAGTTCAGAGCTGTCACATTGTACAAACCAGCAATTATTAATTCTAGATGATAATACTTTTCATAAACCTGCATTTGCAACATCTACGTCTATTGATCTACTGACTAATGTTCTTGTTTGTCTAACTTGACATGACCCACACAGTCAGAGACAACTAGGGTGGGTTGTTTTTTGGGTTTTTTTTTTTGGTTTTTTAAAAGCAAACATACAATACGGACAAGGTACAGACTGTTAGAACAGTTTTTACTGGAAATATCCAGTTTTCCTCCTACAAAAACCCCAAGGATACAGTGCAAAAAATTACTTGCTTTTCACAGTTTGTAAACCACTAATTAAGTAACATCTTGATAGAAAATCCTGATAAATGACAGAATATAATCTTGTACCTCATCTGGGATGACTATCTATTAAGCCAATAGGTAAATTAATTGTTGTGACAGGTGTTTTTTATTGTATTTTTATTTAAATGTTTTCTATTTTATATTTGCTTTTATTATTATACTGTGAAATTCATATGCATGTGCAGGTCTTTGTTATACACTTTAGAGTTTAAATGTGCTGTACAAATAAAGTTGACTTGACTAAATAGTTTTATGCAGTTCAGTGATACATATCTGAGGTATAAATAAATGCATGAATGTTGTGAGAGGACCAACTGGCCTGTCCAAAATGCTTGCATTGTCCACAAAGTAGTGTTTAGGAGTTCTTTTTTGAGTACTGTGACCAAAAAAAAAAAAAGGGGGAATATATGGGGTACCAGCTCTGTAGCTCAGCAAATGTCTGTTTCATCCTCTTGATGGAGGAATCCATCTCTTCCTTCACCACCACTCTGTACCGTGTTAGAGATGCTGTACATCGCTGCAGGTCTTTCACTGAGCGATCGATGTTCGGTGCTGTGAGAGAGAGTGAGTGAGAGAGAGAGAGAGAGAGAGATACAGAGAAAGAGAGAGATATTTATAACAGTGTTGGTGCTGACTACTCAAGTAATTCACATTACCCATAAACTTTCTGCTGCATAATAAAGACAGTTTAGTAGTAGAGGGGTTTTCAAAGCTGAAGCAGTTGTAACAGGCTTCATAAAATGAAAGAAAAACAAGGGAGACAGTTCAAACATACTGAAATTTTAATATGAGCCCACAGTATCCACTGTGGAAGCATAAGGATACGAAGGGCAGGATGGAAATCAGGTCTACCAACTATACCAAGCAGTGACTCAATTAGTCACACACAATCGCACACACAAGTCATCCATCTCAACAAAAGAGATAGACGACAGCCAGAAATACTGGAGTCCCTGCTGTGACAAACACCTGTGCATAGTTCATGTCTTCCTTTGCTTATCATGCTGCTTTACTTCGCCACTCTGAGGCTTGAGGGACTTGGTGTATGCAGAAGCTCTCACCAATACCCGTGAGACCTTATGCCTGTGAGGTCTCTTCGCTAAGGTGTGTGGTGGATAACAGAACCAATGAAAACCTTTAACTGACTGCCAACTACAAATCATGAAACACTAACAAACCTCTAACATAACTTTACTGACATTTCAAAAGTAATCAGCCCATTTTAGCCTCAGAACGCAGTTTCATTCTTGGCATCAAGTACAACGGACTCAGTTTATACTGCTTCTGTTTGGCTGTATGCATGGATATGTATTTCAATAGAAAAGGAGTTTTTAAAACACATACTGGCCACTTTATATGATGCATCCACCTAGTTGGTACACAAAGTAAGGACTATGAGTTGTTCCATGTACAATTTGCAGAATTATAGCAGTAAACACATACATAAACACAATAATGATCCAATTTGTAGCTGGCAATGTTCTGCTTGTATAGCCTCTTAAGTGTAATCTTTTCCACAGACTAGGATGTCTGTACAAATGGAACGGTTAAAATGCTAATTAGCAAAATATTGTCACATTTAAACCATCATATCAATATCATATCTGTTATCAGCCCAAGTATAGGTACAAGGTAGCTGTCCCAACTTTGTAGCAACACAGTGTATTAATTTGTGGATTTAATTACAAGAAGTGATGCTAGGAATAACAAGAAGCTTGTAGCTAATCACAAATGGGGTGTTAAGGAACAGAAACTGATTCTCTGCAAGTTCCCTCCTATGACTACACTGCTGGAACCACCCAAACTTTGCTTTTCAACACTGCCTATGAACTTCAAGCAGCTTTACACAGAATATTTCAGGCATGTAAAATTTAGAACGGTGGTTTGTGTGCTTTGAGATTGTGAAAAACACCATTTTTTTACCTAAGGAAAGAAACAAACACAGTCTTACCAATCTTTTTGCCTGCAGATGAAACTTGCTGGCTGTCATCAGACAGAAGGAAAGGGCCAGGGATGGCATTCTGGGAACTAGGAAAAGATCTGGGGCGATGTTTGCTGCCACGGGAACTGTGATTTTGTCGAGCCCCATTATTGGTGCCATGCTGCGGGGCTGGGGTTGGTGTCGGAGTAAAGCTTTTTTGAGACTCTGCATCTCCCCCTGTAAATAGGCAACAGAATGAACAAAAACTCTGATTAGAAAGAATGGATGTTACTTCTCGATATGTACAAAACAGCATATTGTGATTATTCTGCTATTTATCATGACCACTGATGTAACTTGGTAAAAGTCTGCATTAGTCATGCAACAACTATTATCACATGAATGCAATGCATCATTTAGTCACGCACTGCAACTAATCTATCCTGGCAGACATATGTTTTGTTACACTGTGTGCCAAAAACATTAGGCATCTAAATGGCTTAAAAGCACAGTCTGAACTTCCTGAACTCAAGCAGAGAAGAGCTGGTATATTTGGTGCTACAAAAGACTGGATGTAATCTGAAAAACTATGCAACTAACTTATGCACAACAAATTACTACAGAGAAAGAATGAACAAAACCACTGTCATGATCCTCAGCTTTCTCAGTCAGAAAATATTACAAAACATCATTAATACAGTGATATGACAGCCAAGACACTTTAAGAGAAGAAAAACATGACTACCTGTGTTATCAGAGAGCTCAGGAGTGGCAGGTTCTGATTCAAGCTCTGCTGCATCCAAGGAGGCGGAGTCTAGCTGTTCACTCAAGGAGTCCAGCGACTCACCGTCGGCACCAGCAGAACCATTGGCATGGAAGCCGTTTACAGCAGCTGCACATTCTGCCTCTGGGTGTGGGATGGATTCAGAGGAGACAGGAACAACTGGAGCTTCCGGCTGGGGTTTGGGCTTCTTTTTCTTCTTGGGCTGCAACATTAAATTACAAATAAAGTCATTACAGATGAAACACATCACAAGATATAGCACATGGATCACTAGTAAAAAATTAAATGACAAATAAATAAATAAGCAGAAATCAAAATATCTTTATGGTAAACCAATTTAAAAAGCCAAGAATTTAATTCATATGAAATTCTCTATATTCAAATGTCTGAACTAAAAGTAGAGAGATCAGACAGTCGGAAACATCGCCATCAAACTTTCCAGTGCCTTATAATGAGCTGTGTGTGCTCCTCTAACTGAAGAGCTCCACAGGCTGCCAACGCCACAGCTTGGCTACTTCAAATCATGGCATAGTGGTCTCATTCATACAAAAATTATATTCATCATTCTAAGGGTTTAAGCGTTCCTGCTTGTAGACATTAATCTGCTGGAAAATGATCACATTTCACTCAAGACTACTGATCTACTTGTGAATGCTTGCTTGCCAGTCCTTTTCATACTCAAAACCCAGGATATTGTTGTGGCAATCAGTTATTTTACTGGGTTGCAAGTTTACACCTGACATGAAAGTCCTGTTAAGCAAGATATCCTCAGCATGAATATCCTCTTCATTTTTGCATCACACACACACAGTGCTAGTCATCTTGAAGTGTTTTTGTGTAGTTCCAACTTTGCATGTTGCAGTAAATACTTCTGATCTTTTCCCTCAGAAAACTAAACAAATAACCTGTAAAAACATAAAAGCTGCTGAAAGGTTCTACTTTGGTAAATCTAAACACCTCTGTATTACTTGGCAATGCATCTTCAGCTCAAATGAGTATTCCTAGTTCATTCCTAGGAAATGAAAAAGTTCGTGAAGTTAAACTGCTGCATCAACCCTACTGAGATTGTGTCTTGGCCTTGTTTGTCTTCAATTTGACTGTGTACATAAAAAGGTGAGCGTACTTTCCAAAAATACAGCTTTTTACTTCCTGAGAATGAAATAAAATCATTTAAACACTAAATACAGCCCAACTGTGCCTAAAGAACAGCACTGTGACAGAGCCGTGGTCTTAATGCGTCACTCTTTTGGCACGCACCTTCTTTTTACCGGTGACATTCCATTCCTTCAGGATCTCTACTGCACTGCCTGAGAGTAGAAAAAGAAAGAAACAGAAAGAGTAAGATGTTTCTCATAGTTGAGGTCTTCGGTAGGCAAAACAGAACATACTAGCTACGATGACATGACGATGCATACAGAACAGTAAATGTTTTACCAACATAAATCCATTGCAATAGTTGGTCTGACTGAATATTTTATGTTTTTGTAATGATTATGGGCTAGATCAAATTATGTCTAGGAAAGACTAGGGTGCACTGCCATGTAGTATAGAAAGAAAAAAAAATTAAGCTGAGTCAGCTTTTCTTTCCTATACTTAATCCTTTCATCAAATCATCTGAGCTGCATTCCACCAAACCTGTGTGTATTCAGGTACAAAAGATGTGTCACACAAGTATGAAGTCACGTGCTTGCACACATGCACTCAAGCAAACAGAGACTGATGCCAGTCAAACGGAACCTGAAACCATTTTTGCTTCACACCTTCATACGATTCTCATTCATAATGGGTGAAACTGACCCAAGATCAGCACATTGATTTAGACACTACATGCATGTGAAAGTAATCCTGTCAAATGAACCATACCTTCCACAAACGCCTGCACAGCCCGATCCACACAGTTCTCAAAGTGCTGTAGAACCAGGGCAATCTCATTATTGCTCTTGTTGGGAACCACCGCTCTCACTGCATTTATCTAGAGAGTAGGACAAAGAATTATAAGAAACAGAGACAAAGGAGACAGTGTGTGTGTGTGTGTGTGTGTGTGTGTGTGTGTGTGTGTGAGAGAGTGTACACGAAGGGTAAGTGGAGGGCAGCAGATCAGATGCAAGACCACAGCTGTGAGGAAATGACACATAAAGTTACTGATGGGCGTGGGTGCAAGTGTGTTGTCTCAACTACTGAAATATAAGTAATAAACAATGAGTATGTTTTAAAATTTATCACATTTAATTAATATGTTAGGCCAGGTTACACAGTAAAAACTTGCACACAACTTAAATTGTTTAAACCTACATTAAACTAAATTGCAACCGCACTTCATAAAACATGCCAGTGGAAATGCAGATGATGCATCACAAGATCATATCAAATGACATTTAAAACAATTTACATGCAAGACATCAAGGAGGCTATAAGGTAATGGTTACTTAATCATGTTTCTTTGAACATCAAACTTACACACTGAAGATGAAAGACATACAGACATATAGAAAAAAAGTGCCAATGACAACTGGAAAAATTATACAGAATTTCTGTAAACGCGTCACCAATGACTAGAGCAATGAAGCCATAACTTTCATAGTAATGAAATGCGTTGCATGCAAGTTCGATAGTTTGTTTGTTCGATAGAGTTGTTGAGTTGTCAAGGTGCACATAAATTATGTTTGTGCATGCAACTCACGAAATGCAGCTAGATGCATTAAAGTTTTACTCTGTAAAGTCAGCCTTAGATGGCAATATGTTTAGAGTTTTATTAGATGACAAATATCTACAGTATTTTAGTAACACTCATAACTTTCAGTGAAAGATCCTACATAACACTGCACTGCACTTTTAAAACTCAAACTAGCTTTGCATAAGATGCATCTCTTAAGTAACAGTTTCAAGCAGCTGATAATGAATAAGCCAACTTGCATTCAAAGCAAATATTTGATCATGCCAGTTAGCTTTTGTTTGATGTCTGGGCTGATCCTGCGTTCCTTTAGGTAAGTGGTGCTATGTGCGATCATGCATAGAGCACCAGCGACTAGAGAATAGAGTCATTGACCTGAAAGAGTGGCGCATAGAGAAAACCAGCAAAGAGACTACAACACAGAGCTCAATTACAGAGAGTACAGAATGCTCAAAGTCAATCATTTGGGCTGATTATGGGTTTCAAGAACACCACTGATCCCTTCCACTCCACCACATTCCAATAGCAGCGAAGAGAAGAGAGAAAGAGAAAAGAAAAATAGAAAAATGTATTACCTTTTCCTTCATTCTCTCAAATGTGCCTCCTTGGGACATCACCATTTTGGAGTGTGTGTCAAACACCACTCCAGATGCGTCTATTAGAAGATGAAACAAAAAGCATCAAGTTAACAATCCTGGTAAACTCTACCGTTTGGAGTTTGGCAGAGAAGGGTGGGGGGACTTCCCTCAAAATATGTAGGTCACCAGAACAGCCCACACAGAGAGACAGAGAGAGAGAGACCAGAGAGAGAGAGAGAGAGACAGAGAGAGAGAGAGAGAGACCGAGAGAGAGAGAGAGAGAGAGAGAATAAGAGCCTAATTACCATGCACCGGTAGGTAAGCAGAGACACGACAGCTTGGAATGCATCGTTTATTTACCCATGTGGAAAA
>JBBPCX010000016.1:14776183-14816183 GCA_037974365.1 Hydrocynus forskahlii | reverse complement strand
TTCCGTCTCAGACTTCAGTGAGGGATGCGCCAAAGGGCACCAGCCAATCAGCAGCAAGGAGGCCCGGACAAAAAAGCAAAAAAACCAAAAAATATGCAGAGGATATCTGCAGTTTCCGCGTTAGTGCAGGGTTTCAGCGAACAATTATTTGTTCGGTGCTCAGAAAAAACTGCGATAGACTGAAATCGCGACCACTGATCTGTGTTTAAGTGGGAGTTTACTGTATATAGAAGAATTTTATATAGCATACAGAGGGATACTGGTAACCAGTGAGAATGATGGAGGACAGGAGTGATATGAGAGGCATATGTAGTGTAAGAGGAGTGTGGTGAGTGGTATTTTTGATGTGAAAGTAAGCTGCTTTAACGTTTATTTGGTTATCTAATGTATGTATGTATGTATATGTTTGAGAGCAAAGGTCCCAGTACAGTCCCTTGAGTAACACCATGGTCAATCAAACCCAAACATGACTTATGTTCAGAGGTTGACATAAGTGGTATGCAAGTATGCACTGATGTATTAAGTACGCAAATGTGCAGCAGCTTTCAGTCTTCACAGCGTAAAAGCGAACCTAATTTGAGTAACTTCATACTGCGTGCCCCTCGACTTCATGGCCCACCCCAGTACAAGACCACACCCCCCCCGAACCACGGCCAAGACTCCTGCTCCCTGTCTTTAAGGTATGAATTGAACCAGGTCGGAGCTGTGCAGGTTCCTTGCTTGTGCTGCAAAACGCGGTTTGAGTATTGAATCAATTGTATTTTCCTGATAAATTACAATGAATAAGGTCATTCGTAATTCTATATGTCTGACTTAACATGAATTGGCAGGACTAAACAGCTACAGGTTGAACAGAAGGATATTATCATTTTACACCAGAACAGCTAAGCATGGTCAGTAAATATAAACGCATTTCTGCAATGCTTTCATGTTTATGCAAGTGAAAAGCTTATTCATTGCGATGGCCTTTCAAAATCTAGGAGTAATACATGCACATATGTCTGCTCTGAGTATTTAGGCACAAATTTTGCGACCATACAGAGGCATGGGCTTTTTATGGAGAACTTTTTTCAGTAGTCCCTTGTAATTTTTCAGTACAATTGATTCAATACTCAAACCCTGTTTTGCAGCACAAGCAAGGAATTAGGTAAGAAATGCCCCTAAAGAAACTGCTCAAAACTGACATAAATTAGTTTTTAGATTACAGTCTACTAGAACAAACCTAAAGGACTGTAAAGGTGAACAGAAACCTCCCTGTTAGGATGCTGAGTGCATAAAAAAAAAAGAATGATAAGAATCCATGGGTGCATGCACACCTAGTGACAGCCATAATCAGGCTGTTATGACAACGCATGCCAGCACTCAGTGGGGTCAAAGACCGTTCGCAAACGCGTTGCAGTATAGAGGAAACATGTAACTCAATTTAATATGGAAGGTTACAGTCTGCAGTCTTCTAACCAAACAGACACACACAGGTGGGAGCACTGATTACAGAAAGACTACCATGGACACCAATCAAATCTCTCATTCAGGCTGAAAGAATTTGCAATCGCATTTAAATGCAAACGTCACATTTGCTAAACAAAGCCAGCGATGGCCATAAACCTTTTTTGAGCCACAGTAGATGAATTAAGTATAATATACCCATCACGTATGATCCCATAATTAATGTTCTCTGACTAGAACGACAGTTCATCAATCTGTTTTGTTTTGCTTGTTTTGTAAACAGATATTGGCTTAGTTGAGTTAGTTGCACTTTCCTCAGCTAACATACTCAAATGGAGCTTGATTGAAAAGTACAGACAGATATAATGCAGATATAATACAAATCAAAATGGTTAGCACCATTCAGCCCCAAAATAAATATAAACGAACCTGAAAATAACATATGACAAGGCAAAGTTGACTAATCATCTGTTTCAGCCAGGTGACAGTTTCACAGTGGTTGTGTTAACCGTCTTCTGCTGGGTCTTAATGAGAGAGCAATGGTGGAGGAAAAAAAAAAAACAGCTGTACATTTTATAAACCAAAAACAACTGGTTCAATTCACCTGAAGCCACCTCCTCACAGCAGTACGGCTTTATTAGTACCAGCACTAAGACACAAACTAATACTACAAACATACAGTAAATGTAATGTTTACACAATATAGAAATTTGTAGTGTACACAATTCATTCCCATTCACTAGAAAGGCTAAATGCTATTAAAAACAGCCTGCTGCTTCACTGATATGTAACTGAAGAATACAGAGGAAGAAAGCTGCAAAATTGGAAGAGGGCATCGAACGCTAGATAGACTAGCCAGTGAAAAGTATAAACTTGCGTGTGTTTTTTTTTTTTTTATCATTTCATACCACCATACTGCATGAAGGCCAATGGACTTAAAGTAACTGCTCTGATCCCACAGAAAGTGAAGACTGAATCCTTTTTTGGCAGTGAGGATCTATGCAGTAATAGCAGTCACCTAAAAAATTCTTAACTGGTAATCTGTAAGGAAATACTTTTTCCATGTAACCTCCACAGTCCTGCCAGAGGATATGAAATGCACCTGTGTTGACCACGCACTTGGTCTGAGGCCAGGCTGGGCTAGTGTCAGGGAAAAGGAAAAGTACAGAATACTGAGTACCTGAAGTAACAGCTAATGCTGGAGAAAAGCAATACAAGAGGGATTAGGGTGTCCAGAGTGTGACACGTTTGCGTTATGCTCCATTTCATCACAGGCATAACCACCCTGCTGCCATAGCTTAGAGGATACCTTTAGACACCATGCGTAGTCTGTTTCAGTGTGAGACTTCCAATAAAGAGCATATGTAACAAATCAGCAGACTGCAAAACACCATGCTTAGTCAATGCCATAAAACGAGCCCTGTTTAACCACCATGAGACAACCAGTCTTTCCAACATTTTTCCCAGCCTAGATCAGAAGATTCTCAGACCAGCAGATTCTCTCTAAACAACTAGTTTAGCTCACATCCTAATTCTGGCTAACTTTAAACACTAGGTTCAAAGTAGTGTTTTGCCTAGTTAGCAAAATTTGTGAAGTTATATAATGCATTTGCTAGCCAGGGAAATGCTACTGTTCTGAATAACAGCTTGTAAATTCATTGGACTAAGGGAATTTACTCAGCTCATTGTAGTTAAATCTCAAAAAAAAATAAAAAAATAAAAAAATAAAAAATCCAGAAGAGGAGTAATGAGGGATTAATATCAAAGGTTAGAAGGTGAAGTCAAAAGTTAACCCTTTTCTCTGGAGAGATGGGAAGATCAATTATTGCTGTCCAACATTTTTTTAAATTTCATTTTTGTAAATGTTCAATGGTCCAGTAGAAATGGTCCAAAACTACTTTAAAAGATTATGTACTCACATTTCTTACTGTTAAGGACTTTTTGTGCCAGCGCAATGCAACAAGAGCGGTAATGTTAATTATGATGTCATAAAGCTTGTTTTATAATTTTAACTGTCTACCTTCCACTACTGTGCAAATAGGCCCTTCAGTCCCAGATCAGAACCAAAGGCTGTGCTACTATTTTTGCGGAGACGATTAAAGGAGCATTTACGTATGGCTGCAACATGCCAACACGTCGCATTTATTTCTCCCTCAGGATTATCATTAGTCAACTGAATGCCACACAGGATCCACACAAGGTACTACAGGAAAAGGAAGAAATATAACACCTTCAGAGAAATGACTGCGTCTGTTGGGCTGGGGATGTGGGCATTGTGGACAGGGTACACAAAAAACTTCACATTAAGAGAAGCAAAGCAGAAATGTACAGCAAAGGAGGACACTGGTTACTCCACTTACCCTTCTGACTATTCTTCTTCGCCATAATCCACTTCAACAAAAGCTTAAGTGGTGTCAGTCTTTAGACCTATCAGTTATTCTGTAAAAAAACAAAAATGTCAGTTTATTAAGCAGCAAATTACTACTTGCACACAAACTGAAAATGGTTGCGCTGCTGCTTTCTCAATTTACTGAAAAGCCCCCCGCTCATTTTTATTGGTATCTTCTGTTGCTCTTGAGTAATCCCCCTCCACACTCTTCCCAGACTTCCCTTTCTCCCTCTCCCCCTTTCTGTACAACGCTTGCGTGTCAAAATGAGGCCTCTGACAGCACAGGGTCACGTAAGGACAGCAAAAGCCAAAGTTCCACATCCACACTTGGACATGGTAATTTCCTAAAGGCTCACACTCACTCTCTTCCCCCACTTCTCTCGGTTTCAAAAAAATGCTGCTGGAAAAAGAATCTGGAAAACGAATAAACGTCCATCTCCTCCTCTTTCACTGATCCAGAGAATTTTCTTTCCATTGCAGACAAAAAGCAGCCTGTTAAGCCCGTTACTGCTCTTACTCTGAATCAAAATGACTTCTTCAGATCAATCTGGATAACAGAAGCAAAACTATGCAAGTCATATGGCCTGGTTTGACGGAAATGCCAATGCCGGGGTCCAAGGATGGAGAAGCCCTCACATTTCAAACTGGCCCTGTATGTGCCTGCAACACACAGTAAAGCAGATCCACTTTCCCTTTAAAGCCCATTTCCTTCGCTCAGAAAGCCCATAATGAAAATCAGATTCGGTTGAATTACTGTCTGTCTGGCACACATATACACAACCTGCATTCAATATTGTCCTTGGCTAGAGCTCTGGATCCCAGCTTGGCTCACAGTCGCATATCGGACTCGTTGACTCATGAGCTCCTTTGGTTTTGTTAGGCAAATTTCATTGGGTTGTACATCGAGCAAATGCTAACTCACCAAATAGAGTTCAAAGGGGAAAAGTCGCTTTACAGATTAACAGAATTTGACAGAGAAAGTCAAAAAAGGAGAAAAAAAAAGACTAATCACTATATACTGATTGATTTCCACAGCACGTATAAATTACAAGTCAGCAGAAGTTCACAATACCTTTCATCAGCAGCTGTGGGTCACCGCTATTTCCATTCAGACCTTTACATATCGCTCATAAACAAGGCGAAACTGACAGCATGCAGTGTTCGCTTTCTCTCCTTTCAGCTTAATTGCTCAGTGTTTAAAGCCAGAGACTCTCCAGAGTGCGTGTACGTGTGTGTTTTCCCACGTCACCTACTCCCTAAGCAAACTGGCCCTGACTGAAAGACAAGGAACCGGCAGCTTCTAAGAGGCGAAATGAGACCAAGCTTAACTTTCTATTTCCCCACCAGTGGCCTTGAGAAGAGAAATTTAAACTATGCCAAACACACACCCATTTTGTGTTGCACCTCTGCGTGTGTGTGTGTGTGTGTGTGTGTGTGGTGCAGCATGCCACCAGCACGGAGAGAGCAGCACCACACCTGTACACACGTCATACACCTGCACTCGGTTAAAGACATCACGTCAGACCTATATTTAAACCAACAGGAAAATGAACCGGCTGTTTAACAAAGAGGAGGAGCAGGCCTAATCATTGCTTTTTTTATGTAACCAAAACAGTCAATGACAAAAAAGAGATTCCAATAATAAAAAAAAAAGATTTCTGACATTGTGCAAGATCCCTCGAAGACCTGAACTCCTGATATGTAGGGTCAACTGATAAAGCTAAAGCTGATACATACTGAGATAGTGGGTAATATGAACGCAGAAAAAAGGGAAAGAAAATTCTTCCCTTCTGTTAGAAAATGGGCCACTGCAACCTGAAGCAAGAGTGGCAGATATAAAGAATGAGCTTCTGGACGGCAGCAAGAAGGTACGCACAGAAGCCAGGCTAGCCTGAGGGAACCAGAAGCACCTGGCAAGGATGAAATAGAACATGTATGTGGACTGGGTGGGCTATGAAGCAAGAGTGTAATACCAGAAAGTATTCATTTTTGTAAACTTAAGTAGAAACAAATAGAAATTATTTGTTCTTATAATACTTAATGCTTTTCATCTAACATTTCACACACTGCACCGTGCTACATGTAAACATGTTAAACTGTTCTTTCAGTACTTAGCATTGTCACAATATTTGATTTATTGTGATAATGAGAAATATCATGTGTCACCAGCCCCTACAGGTGGACTACTGTCCTATTCAACTCAAAGCATACAATTTCCACCTGAAGACATGCTAAAACATGATACACATTATTTACATCATGTTTTTCCGAGTTGGAAAAGATACAATGGACCAGTAACTGACATTCAAAATTTTAGTGCACATCTCTACACTCAGTTGAAATTTTAACTCTTAAGCAGCACTACCTCAGGTCATTACAAAGCCGTGTTTAGCATTAAGGAAACATTCCACTTTAAAAAGAAAGTATTACACTGAATATTAAGAATATTGCTTATCATGTATATTTTTAAATACCCTACTGCTGTGTTCCCCAGATAAAATGGCAGTCATCTTAGACAGAGTTTGGAGTTGAGCAGAAAGTGCACTTCCCCTCTTAATGACCAGAGCTTTAATAACATTTGTGTTAACACAACCACGATTGAAAAAAATGTCAAATGTAGATTTCTTCCTTTTCCCAGACTGAATTAATCATGAAAATCATTGTAAAACCACTGGACTGACAACCTAAAGTTTAAAGTTTGTATATTTATATCCACTGTGTAAACAAATAAATAAATTTCATAATTACACACCTACAAATTTCTAGATTTTTTTTTGCAATATTTGTACAATGCACTTTTATATTGTACAGTGCTGTATAGCTTTTTATTCTATTGGTTATTTTAACTTGCTGCTTCTACTTTTCTCTCTGATTCTGTCCACTTTACAGCAGCAAACTTCCCACTTGAGGGATTAACGCAGGGTTATTTTATCTTAAAGTTTGCTGATTCTGAAATCTTAGGCATTTTCATTTTCTAATGGTTTTAGTATTGTTTAAGAACAGAAAACAAAATGACAATGTATCACAAGGATATCTAGAGCTGTCACAATGTCTCACTTATGGAAATGAACAATGTTCAGTGATTGCTTTTCCATTTGAATGACAAATTTACAGATCATTGTTAAGTCATGTCCAGCAATCTAAAAACCATAGACAAGGTGAGCTATTAATTCTCAGATTGTTTTATTGATCATCACTGAAAGAAAGGAAAAATATATTGGCTGGAACTCACAAATGCACTTGTGTTTACAGTTACACCTTACAGGTGTATGAAGTAAAATTAAATATTCATTATAAATTGTGTATTTCAATAGTAACCGTCCTATTTATGTCATACAGCAACATCACCCAGACATAGCAATGGATTTTGTGCCTCTGACAGGCACAGTTTGCTGGACACCTCTCAAGTCTGATGATAGACTCATTGTCTTTCAGGCCTTGTGGACCAGAAAGATTAATGGGGTTTTCTACTGAAACTGCAATTTGCCATTTTCATACCATACAAGCTGGAATTTGTATCATAGCCTACATAATCAACAACATTGTCTTGCTTATTAAGTGAATACATTTAACACAATAACACAGAGCTTGTAACCACCTGTAGATAAGAAGCAAACAAACACCAGTGTGCTGGGTGCAGAACACCACAACCACAATCTACTGGCAGTCTGGTGCATTATTTTCAGCACTGAAGTCTCAAGCAAACAAAGACAGATGGACAGACAGAAACGCACACACAGACCCACAGACACAGACAGACCGACACACAGACAGACACACAGACAGACAGAGACACAGACCGACAGACAGACAGACACACACAGACAGACAGACAGACACACACAGACAGACAGACAGACACACACAGACAGACAGAGACACACAGACAGACAGACACACACACAGACAGAGACACACACACAGACAGAGACACACACACAGACAGACAGACACACACACAGACAGACAGACAGACACACAGACAGACAGACACACACACACACACACACAGACAGACAGACCCACACACAGACACACACACACAGACAGACACACAGACACAGACAGACACACACAGACAGACACACACACAGACAGACAGACACACAGACAGACAGACACACAGACAGACAGACACACACACACACACACAGACAGACACAGACACACAGACAGACACAGACACACAGACAGACACAGACACAGACAGACACAGACACAGACAGACACACACACAGACAGACACACAGACACATTCACGACTCCATACAGAAATAGAAAGTCTCAATTTAAACAGTAGTCACAATAGTCATCAGAAAAATTGCAAACATATTTTCCCACAAATCATTCAGCCCTACTACCTACCCTTGATGTTCTACAATAATCTTATATTCTTTAATTCTAGGCAATACAGTATCTCCTACTGTGGAATTATTCCTCATTCTTGAGGGACATTAATTATTTCTAGCAGATATATAAGTTGGAATCCAAAAACAATAGTAACTTATTTCAGCTATTTGGTTACAACACAATCCCAACATAGGCCTGATGGACAAAGCCTTCACCAAAACTTGCTAGTAAACATGACAAGTACGTGCCATTTGGAAACCAGCAAATCTAAGATGGAACTTCTCTAGGAGTCCAACAATTGAATCTGACATACATCTGAAAAAAAATAAATATCCATCCTCATTAAGAAACGTATTACAAGAACCATATTTTGGTTTGACGTCTAATTTCTACCTGCTAACTCATCAATTTAATCAATCAAAAACACACAAGGTTAAATATTTTTGTGGCTTGAGGCTGAAATGCTGACAGTTCAGGTCATGTTGACATGTGGGTGTTAAGTTGCTCGATTTGTCAAACTCACCTACAGAGAGTTCACAAGTGCTGTGTTAGTAGTTTACATTTCCTCACTTAAAAATTGTAGGATATACAAATCCTAAAAGAAAACACAATCCTTACCACTTGAAAGCTCAAACCACAGCAAAAAACACATTGTGTGTGTAATGTTAAATGTTTATTTTAGCTATTAATTTACAGATAAATGCACAGTTTCTTTAGATTCATCATTCATAACCTGGTCTAACAGGTTATCAAGCTCTCTGGTAAGTGTATGAAAGTCTGCCTGGAAAACACTAAGGTACTGTGATTACTTCTTATTAAAAATTAAGATTAGGTTTAAGCAGTTAATGATCAACAAACTAATAAACCATAACACAAGCAAGCTTTTATCAATATGTTAAGTAGTTAAAAAAAAACCTTTAAAAAAACAAAACTAAATACTTCTGTCATCAAACTGCTAAATTTAGCAGACACCATGAGAACTTTGAAAGCTTCTGCAACTGAAACTGCAACAATCTCAGGCTAATTTAACTAAGATCGTTTCAGGGGCCTCTTTAAGTATTTGGAGATTTGGAGCACCTTTAAAGCGTACTAAGCCTACTGTGTTAGGAAACAAAACTCAAAATCAAGAGGAATTTATTTTCAACAGACCATTCCAAGACTGTAATGTTCTTATTAATAAAGTGTCTGGAGCGCTTCAGATTCTTATTGTTGGAGAAATTTCTTTACAGATGTCTGCATCTAGAATGCCTTTAGAGTTCATGGCCTCATCAATGGACACAAACTCTCAGACAGCACTGTAAGAAAAACAGCTCCAGATTTATTAGTGCAATCCAGAACTTCTCCAGGCTTTCTCCACACAAAGAGCCTACCATCCATTTGATTTTTCATGCTGAAAGGACCTATCTGCAATACATAACTTCATTTAACTTTTATGAAGTGACCTGAAGAACTTAAAAACAGACTGCAGATTACTAATGTGATTCAGTGTCTTACAGTTCACTATGTCTTAATTATTTATTCTTACTGACTTGATATTATTGATTCCCATACTGTTAGTTCTAGTTATTTATCATAACGAAACGATTTTTCACATGCATGCTGCTCGTCTTTAGTCATTTATTTATTTATTCTATCTCCTTGAATACTGGTCTATTCTGGTACTGCTGATACATTTCCACATGATGTCACTTTATTTGTTATGTATTTTATATATTTAACTTATACATGTGCTTAACAGAGATAAGCATCTACAGAGCTGCAAATCTTATCTGGTTGCACTGTACACGCCTGTGTATTGCAATGACCATAAAGATATTCTATTCTAATGGTAAAGTCAGGCTAAAAATCACCTTCACTAGATCATTATTAAAAGCAGACCAAAGGACACATGGTGTCTGTGCTATGAAAAGCCACTTACTAAGAAAGCGGTGCAGCTAGGTTGTGCACTAGCTAGCAATTTAAAAGTCCTACTTTGATGTGTGCACCTCATTACGGGAAAATCTCCTCAGAACATTGTTCAAACTTGTGCAGTAAACACCACAGCTCATGATAAGCCTGCTGCAACACAAACTGCCAACTCAACAACAGTCATTTACTTTTACACTTGATGCATTCAGTGCGTTTTAGTACATTTGAATATTCAAAATCAGAAAACTTGATTGATTACAGTGTATTAAAATACACATCTAAATAAGTCCTAAATAAATCTGTAGAAAAATACCTGTAAGAAATACAACATGCTATTTACATAAATGCTGGATCTAAATACCATAGAAAAGTAACTTAGTTAAGTGAATTATTAACGACACAGATTCACAGGGTAAGACTATTGAACATTAGATATTGCACATAATTAAGTAATTTAATACCCATTTAGAAAACTTCACATGAGACTGCACATGTTAAGACATGGTATGTCGTTTACAATTAATACCAGGGCTTAAATATAGATTTTAATGAATAACCCCATTTTAATACAATTTGAGAATATTTCCAAGGAAATTTGCCATAGCTATTAGGGATCTCCAAAACAATGCAAGACGATTCTCATTTTCTGAGAGGAGCTATGCAAACCTAGCTCACGACCTAAGCTTGCTTTCCCCAGTCTCCCATAAGAAACAAAACTGATGCAGTGAGGCTATATTACACTACACCCTAATTCAACAGCTTGGCTAATGAATAAGAAAGAAAACGTTGATTTCCTAACCTAAATGGGCTATACACACCACAACAGACTGAAAAGAGTCCTGTTTGCTACTTACGAGGCAAAACTCCTAAAGGAATGCCACTTCTTTGCTTTAAACAACTTGCTATAGCAGCTAAAGTTACTTGAAAACGTTAAGTTACGGTCAACTGTAACGTTACATTTATGCTGTGCTTTATATAAGTAGCTTGTTTGCCACATAGCTACACACATCTCTGGAGCCTATGCAGCAGATGGAGGCTCGCTAGCTTAGCTAGCTGGCTATTCAGTTACCAAACCAATGCGTAGTTACAAACGGAGCTGCTAATGTTAGTTCAGTTGCTATATTTTAGACTTAAACTGAATTTACTTACAGTTTATAGTGCATATTATAGTGTATTACAACTGTGTTGTATTAAAAGTTGCTAATAGGCTAACAGTTAGCTTCTTGGATATAGACAATTGGCTACGTGGCTAGCTGCTCGGAACCGTTAGTATCTTAGCAACGCGTTTGCCTCTGGTTAGTCCAGTCGTATGAAAATAGCTACAAATGTAGCTTGTTAGACGCTTTTTTCGTCCATAATGTGGACTACAGTGCAACATGTGGCTCAAAAGCTGTCTTTTCCCTTTTCATATGATACAAGTGATAGCAAGCAGGGTGTATTTTGTCCCGTAGGCTGCAGTAAACTAAGGACTCAGCCTCAGTTCATTTATCGAAGCTAAAACGTCACAATACCTGCTTAAACCCACTCTTAAAGACGTTTAGATTAAGTCTTAAGAAACAATGCATATGGAAAATAGCCCACCTGGAAATCTCAGAAGAAGCCTGTAGTCGTTTTATCACCGTCAGTCCCGATCTGGAGTGTGAGAGCTTTGGTTTCCCTCACTCCTATCCACCAACCGGCTCTACGCGTCACTTCCGAGGATCCTGAGAGTGGCATCCCCCATCGTCCTCCCCCTCCCCCATAAGAGTACAGACCCAGCCAGGCTGTGGTTTAGAAAATAAGAAAAAATAAGATACAATATATGGACACGTGTATTGGGTCACACCTGTTTCCCACTGTTTGGGCTAGGCCATTCACTTCCAGTGAAGGGCAATACTTTTAATGCTTCAGCATACCAAGACACTTGGACAACACCTTGCTTGCAACTTGCCTTCAGTGTGGAAGAACTTGACTGACCACACAGAGCCCTGACCTCAACCTCATCCAACACCTTTGGGATGAACTGGAACGGAGATCGTGAGCCAGGCCTTCTCGTTCACCATCAGTGCCTGACCTCACACATGCTCTACAGAATGAATGGGCAGAAATTCTCACAGAAACTCTACAAAACTTTGCGGAAAGCCTTCCAAGAAGAATGGAAGTTGTTATAGCTGTACAGGGGGACCAACTCCATATTAAAGTCTATGTATTTGAACGCAATGTCATTGAAGTCCCTGAAAGTGGAATGGTCAGGCATCCCAATAGTTCTGCTCATAGAGTGTAAGATTGAACTTTTTTTAACCCAAGGGAAATTCTTGCATACAGACTGATGGAACTGGATTTGTCTGATGTTTAAAAATATGACAACTGCTTGTGGAAAAGTAATGTGAGACTGGAACTATTCCTTTAGCCCTTTCCCTCTACTTCTCAAATACACACAGACACATATACACAAGCCTTAGAGACTGTTTATCTGTATAAACTGGTGTCTAGATCTGGCCAGTATCACAGGAAAATGCTGGATGGGATTTCACAGGGAAAAAAAAGAATCTGATCCCATTCTGTAACAAATCTAGCCTGTGCAATATCATATTATGTGCTATTGTCTTACCATGTGCAGGTTCATGTGAAGTTTTCTAAAGGGGTGCTAAATCGTTTCATTACGTGCAATATTTTATGTGTAATAGTCTTGCCATGTGAAATATAACTATTTATCTCCCAGCTAACTACTTATTTGTGTATATATCATTGGGTATTTTATATTATGTTTTGTTCTACAGGTATTTTATTGGATTTATTTAGACTTTAGATTGTATATTGCACCTGTCTCTGTGTGTCTGTGTGGTCATGACATAAGCAATTTCCTCTGGGATCAATTCAATTTTCTGATTTTGATATAGCATTGATTCCTTCTGTTCCAGTAGAGTGCTTGAGTAGTTTGATCATGGAAGCATCTTTTACATACCCTTTTAACAGACAGTTTAATTTTGAAAGGGGGAAAAAGAGAAAGAGAAATACTGTTCTTTAAGAAGGAAGCTTGATAACCTGTGAAACTGTATATTCAATGGGATAGGAATGTTTTTTTCTTGTCCTGTCTGTTTCTGTACACAAAAAGCCACACGGAGTGAATGTTCTCAAATAGATGACATGGTGTTACTTCACTAAGCTTCGCAGAATAGTGCACTGGCTGATGTCGACATTTACTTTCACAATCAAAATCTCAATAAAGCTTATTACATCCAGAGGATTTTATGTGTATGAGAATTGGTATTTTAATAATAGCCTTGGTTTTGAGTTAAAATGACATTGGTGGTGTTGTCCATCACTGCTGTTAAGCAGTGTCTCCCTGTTTTTGTAGAAACATTGACAAATACTGTGAGGTAAATAGGAAGCTGTATGAGAGATTTATTAAGACTTGTGGCTTTAATGTTTAAATATTTTGCTGATGCTGACATAGTCAGTCCTCTCAAAAATATAAATATGAACTCTTTTCTGTATTGTGAGTGTAATTTAAAAGTAATATTTTGACTGTAGAAATCTCATTCAGACATTGATGTGGATGCAGAGAAGCATCTCCAAAAACATAAGCTTTAAAACGAAAATTATCTACCACACATGGTTCATTTAGTTTATTTTAAGTGAAATGACACCTAGTCTTTTATTTTCGATAATCAAAAATCGTGTAATATGGAAAAAAGAGAAAATAATATGAAGTTAATCTCTTAGTCGCCTGTTGAAAATCCCCCCTGGTCCCTCTTCCGCCATGTGAACGGAAACCACACATCTGGTAAGATGGCGACCCCCTATGTAACGGATGAGTCTGGTGAGCCGAACGATTTGCTGTTAAGATGTTGTGTTTATTGCCTTATAAAAATGAGCTACTCTGTTAATTTAGTGCCAGAAGTCTTAGCAGTCAAATGCATCAATATAATATTCGCTGTAAGCCGTTGCAGTTATTTTTTTGCATTAAAGAGGAGCAGGTGCTGTTGATGCAGCAGCGTGTTGTTCAGACTGTCAGTCTGTCTTTCTGTCTGTTCATCTCTCTGTTTATCTGCCCGCGGTGTGCGTCTGCCTCTAAATCGTGGTCTGCATTATCCTATCACGACACAGGATCTGTTTTATGCCTTTAATTGTGATCAAATTCGTTTGCTGGATCTGAAAAAAGCCCCTCTGTTGTTCGTTCAGCTAAGCTAACAAGCTATCTAACTTTATATTCTGCATCAAATCTCCTGCAGGGTTGTATTTTGTGTTCATATTTGCTTTAAAAGTTTTTGTTTTTTTCTAAATCACAGCGCTGGACCATTCAACCTTGCACACATGACTACTAAAAGTCCAATACTATATATCAATACTAACTCTTTTCTTTAAGAATGCGCTGAATAACCTGTAAAACTAGATATTCAATAGGATAGGAGTTATATTTTTTCTTCTGTTTTGTCCTTTTTTTACTCAGTTTTGCTATCAAAATCTCAGAGAAGCTTATTACATCCTGAATATTTTTCAGTGAGATTGACAATCACTGTGAGGTAAACTGTTCCTCTGGCACAGAGGGTTATTGTTTTGTCCTCTCTCATGGATGACTGATCAAGCAACTCGCTGTTGGGTCTTCATCAAAATGTGTATTGAAATTAACAGTGTGTTAGACAACCATAATATATGTTGGCCACCTGTTCATGTGCTGTTTGTGTTTTCTCATAGGAAAGTACATTGCTGCTACACAGCGGCCAGATGGGACATGGAGGAAACCTCGGCGAGTGAAGGAGGGCTATGTACCGCAGGAGGAAGTGCCAGTGTAAGTTAGTGAGATGAAAGTGTTGTGATTTCTGGGGCAATAACAGCAGATTGTGCAGCAAGTTGCAGCAGACAGCTGAACAGACCCAGAACAAAACAGTTATTTTTTTAAAATCAGCTCATGTGTGTTTGAGCTTCAGATCAAGACAGTCTAACAGTCACAGAAATGTCCACAAGTTTACTTTAATCATACAGGGAAGGAGAATAACTGCTACATTTAGTAAAATGCAACAGTGAAATGGGAAAGAACCCGCCTTATGTATCTTAGGTTTTATGTAGATGTTAAACGTAACCGTTACTTATTAGTTTATGAAAAATCTAGGGGTTTAGAAGTATAGAAGGGTAATGAAGTTTAGCTTTGTCAGTATATATTTTTACTATAACAGACAAACATTGAAATAGGGCTGGGTATGTTTTACAAATGTTTAACACCAATTTCTGAACTGTAAAGTCGTTGAGTGCTGAAAGTCATTATACTTACTGTCCGCAGCCAACTGCAGTCTAATCAAGAAGCACCACCAATAATAACATGCAAACAGAGTGTAATTTGGATAGCCAGTCTATATTTTAGATTCTGTATTTTAGAGTACCCATGCTTATTGGCTCACAGATGCTGATGAGACCAGCTGTGTTTGTTTGAAGTTTGTTATTGAATTACAGTTTTTCGATACTCTGCAGTATTGAAGTTATTAGGTCAGTAACACAAAAGATATTGCCCAGCACTGTGTGTGTTGGAAGTTTATATCTTAGTTGTCTCTAATGTGATACAATGAAAAACATAGTTTCGTATTTCTCAGCTGAATGATATTTAAGCTGTACTGAATGGCCACATGTTTTTCTTCTTCTGTTTCTGAACAGTTACGAGAACAAATACGTGAAGTTTTTTAAGAGCAAACCAGATCTCCCCCCTGGCATGAACCCTGAGGATGCAGCGGCAGCCAAGCAGCACCAGCAGCAGGCGGCTGGGGGAGGCGACAAGGAGGGTGAAATGGCTGGCCTCTCCAAAGCCGCCAAACGCAACATGAAGCGCAAAGAGAAACGCAAGCAACAGCAGGCTCAAGCCCAAGGCCAGCAGGAAACATCTGAGGAGGTGGAAACACTGGGGCAAGAGCTTGAGAAGGTGACGGTTGCATCAGCAGAACAGAACAGCACAGCTGCCCCTGCTGAATCGAGCGCCACAGCCACCGAGAAAGCCAAGAAGATCAAGAACCTGCGGAAGAAGCTGCGGCAGGTGGAGGAGTTGCAGCAGAAACTAGACTTAGGAGAGCTGCAAAACCCCTCCAAGGATCAGTTGGACAAACTGGGGCGGGCCGATGCCTTACGGGCTGAGATAAAGGAACTGGAGGGGGATCTGTGAGGGAGACTTCCTGTAAAAGAAAAGGGGCCAGGGCATTTTCTTTGGTTTGTTTGTTTTGTTTGAAGGCTGTGGCACTGTGTACTGTACTTTTTGAATCTAGGATAAACCTTCAGTTGTTCCAGTTGGCCTGATTCCAGGTGTAATATCCCTACACGTTTCCCCGAATCCATTTTACTCTGCCAATCCAAGGAGCAAGGATAACCAAACTTTTTAAAGTATAACAGTGCTCTTATTGCTCTTGACCTTGTTTTTTCCCCCAGAGCAGCACTACAAATGAATCGTGTAGTTCTTCACCCATGCAAGTTGGACCTTTCTAAAAGTGGAAAAGTGGCTAGGGGATGAAGAAAGATCTTTTTCTCAATTGGAATTGGGCCAGTATGTTTTTTTTTTTTTCTTTCTATCGATTGGTATGTGCAAATGGGATCCCTCCATTACATTGTACATTTAGTTTACACTACTGTTTCTCAAAATCCAGACTGAATTGAAAAGAACTGAACACCTCTCTAATCATGATAGATTTCTATCAGGACATAGCTTGAGGACCTGAATGGATGCAGAAGGTCTCTTTGGGTTTTAAACTTCATGACTTCCGTACACACCTCAACATCTCAAAGCAAAACAAGTATGACTTGGCTGTGGTTATGGACTGAATAAGAAAGACAGTATTTAAATAATAATTTTCTTTCTTTCAGGAGTCCTTTTTATCATGTATGTTGTTTTTTTAACTTTAATAGTTGTCAAATATAAAGTAGTAGTATTCTGTTACATTAAAGCACCAAAAATACCTACCCTGTTTAAGAGAACTGTGTTTCTCTTCTCACTTATCCAGTCTTCAGCTGATCGGAGCATGTTGGTAACTCTGAAAAATAATGTCGTATGAACATGTTTGCTTTTGATTGTGGTTGATATACACTCAGTTGTCATTATATCAGGTTCTATGCCTGATACACTTGCACCAGCGTAACACACGCTCACATGCCACAGTATTGCTATGCCGAAAATATATAATGAGATAATCAATCAATATTGATACCACAGAATTGAGCACATAACATTATAAATAGGAAGATGTTTTGTTTTTTTTATCTTTCTCTTCTGACAACTTCCTGTTTCTTCAGTTTTTTAGAATGCGCAGAGTAACCCTTTTTTCATGATGTTTCCACTACAGATGCATAGACAGAGACAGTGTGTTCTTGTTCTTTTCAGCTCAAGGTGCTGGTTGCAGTGCTTTCCTTTAGTGGTCAAAAAAGTAGGGAAAAGCCATGATGCCCATTAGAGCTGCCAACAAAAATTGTGCATTATGACTCAATGGCAGAGGGCTTTTAGATAGATTAGTTGTGAAGGAAATTTCTTGCCAAAGTGTCCAACTGGCATCTGCATAGTAGGAAAGAACAAAAAAAAAGAACCAGCGGACTTTTATTCATTGATTTTTATACTGAGCTGCACTAAATCTGGTTAAACTGAGCTAATTATGCTCTGTAATGACAACGGTTGGTGTTTTTAAGTATGGACCGTATCACAGTATGCACAGAAAAATTATAAATATCATTGTCCAGCTCTAGTAGAGGGTAATCATTTGTGCAGAGGTGCTACAGTCTTAATTATAACAAAGTGCATACATATGTTAGGTGTCACCATTGAGTGTGGGTACAAGGTAGATGTTTCTAATAATCTGGGATTTTTTACTCAGCCTGTATCTCTGTGGAGGTGCCTCTGCTCAACTTATCTAGCCTGCTGTGTGAGGTCTTGGAGGCCTTCAAGCCATCAGGAGTCATTGAAAAGATTGTGAGCAGAAGCATGTGATACTGCAGCAGAACGCTCTGGACACTTAGATGTTTTGGCCTCAGTGATGTTCTGCAGCTGGCTAAGAACTCTCAGAGGGTTGGAATGTCCCCCACTCTGCATAACATGACTAGCAGTGAACTGGAGAAATCAACTGCACGTTTTGGTCACTGTAAGGAATCCGTGTCTGCTGATAGATGGATTAGTCGAAAAGGGCAGTACTATCAAATCGATGTGTTGAAGGTGTAATGTAACTAGAATATGTCCTAAATCATGTTTGCTTTCTTGCATAGGATTAGACTAGTTCTCCAGTTTCACAGCCCACGTTTATAATAGCAGGTGGTTAACACATCTGACACTGTCTGGTGCAGACTCAGCATTGCTTGAGTGATTCAACCTTTTGATAAAACTTCCCACTCAACATTTGGGTATTTTATAGGATAGTTAACTTCATTCACACCAACACTGGCACATAAGCTGTAGAAATGCTGGATGATGTCATGTTCATGATATCCTGTCTGTCTGCATGTGTGGGCGGGGGCAGGAAAAAGCTATCCATGAAAACTCACATTTTCCTCTGTTAAATAGCACCACGTTTCCGATGTATGACTACCATTGCGCTTTACTGTGGTTAAGATGGGCATAAGTCCTGTCTCAGGGTGAGAGGGAACATGGACTTAGCGCTCACGCTGCCATTCAGAAATAGCTCTATTTCTAATTGTAAAATGTTGGAAAATATCCTTGTTGATGTTCTCATAGCTGATCTTGAATTATGATGGCTGTGGTGTCGGTGTGCCAGTGGTGTACACTTTGCCAGCTGTGAAATGGAAAACAATGGTTACCGGCATGTGGCACAATTTACATTCTTCAGACTGCATGTGTTACCACATTCTCTTCCTGACCCAATAATAATTAGTGTATGACATAGAAAAATGAGAGAGTGATGCATGGAGGATGTTTTGAGAGACATCAGCAGATACATAGCCTTGGACAAGCTCTGCTTGACCAGACATTTCTATAACTGTTGATTGTCTTCATGATGTCAATTGGAGAAAATCCAATCAAGATGTTTTTGTATTTTAGACTTTGATAAATCATCAGATTCATAACAGTTGCTTTGGATTCCTTAAACAGGAAAATCACAAACTGAACCAAAAAAAATGAAGGCATAAGTGAGAAAGGAAGGCGGGGGCATAGAGCAGACCACAGATGAGCATTTTTATGGTGTTTGAACATCTGTTACAGAGACATGAAATAGTAGAATTACGTTCTTTAATTTGGATTTTTCATTGTAACACTGTTTTACTGTCTAATTGCGTAAGCTGTGTGGGAAGTAATTAAACTGCTTTCCATATGTCTACAAATGTCCTACAAGGGGAAGGTCCACCAACTTCCAGCACAGTCTTTCAGACTCATTTGTTGTTTTTGCATTCAGTTGCCTTTCTAAACTTACCTGCCATTTCGTTCCATCTATGCAGTCATAAAAAGGTCATCATTCGTTTTAACTTGTCTATTTTCCAGCTCCTCTTTAACCCTGAGAATTAAACAGGCTGTTTCTGTTACATCATCTTTATACATATATATATATAGCCTCATAAAAAATCTGAATGTGCTGTTTTTTTACAGCTCACATTGCACTTCAAATTTTTATTAAAAAGTCATAAGATGATAATAATAAAAAAATATATATAATAAAAATAAAACTTGTTTTACCATATGAGGCCCTTTTACTGCACTACAGCTAGACTTAATTTGTCAATGTGCTGGACCTGCCCTCCTGACAGCCCATGTCACATTCCTATCTGACACAGCGGGCAAAACCATCCGCCTTTCCTGTCAAAGGGTATAAATACAAACAGGCTCCCCAGAGAGTCGGAGAGCGACAAAAACAAAAAGGAGCACAAACACGAACATCAGATTTAGGCCCTTGGAGACAAATCTGTGTGCACAAACAAGGTCAGGCTGCTCAGCATTCAGCCAGCTCGGTGCAACAGGACCTTTAGAGGAATTAGTTAGATTTTCAGGGCCATTTTTTGAGTTCCTTCTTCATGGTCATTTAGATATTCTGACTTTTGGAGTAGCTGGACAGGTGAAGTGTCAGTCACTGAAGATGGGTCGTGTGCTGCTTCTGGTGCTGATCTGGATGCCCCTGAATGCTGCACTGCTTGAAGAGGAGATGGAACAGGCTACAGTAAGATATTCTGTTTCTTTCTGAGTTATATCAAATTTCATAATTTGTCATTTGTGATCATATTCTGAAATTTGTATAGTGTTGAGCTGCCTCTTTTCTATTTACTGCAGTAGGATTTCTTAAACAGTGCTGATTATGGTGTAATATGTCAGTTCCAGTTATTACATAATGAAATAGCTAACAGGACTCAAATGACCTTTAATAAGATCTGCTTCTAAATTGTTTCTCTCTTTAGGCTTATCTGAAACGATATGGCTATCTGCCCATGTCACTTCATTATCCAAAAGACCATCAAGACCAGCTGGAGCAATTAAACAAAGCGCTAAGGTAAACACACAGACATGCGCATTCACCAAACACTCTTCAAGTGTCCACTTTAGTCAGAACCAGACTGCTGTAAGAATATTTTAGTGGGCTCAAATGTCCTAAGTGATGAGCCCATTTGCCTGCATGAGAACACAAAACTGTAGTCAGGCTTTTAAAATGAGTTCATTACTGTGGTGGAGACTGGAGGCTTAACTCAGATTTGTTCCACTTGTGAGAAAATTCCAGTGTGCACTCTCAACAAAGAGCTAATAGCTTCTCCTTGTGGAGAATTTTTCTTTCTGCTAAACATGAGGTGAGTGAGTTATAATTCAGGTTCATTAGGTGCAGGGTTTATCTAGACACAAAGGTGCTAAAAATAATCCATAGAAGAACCACTTTTAGTTCATTAAGCAATTGTTCCAAATCCTTTTTTTTCATTCAACCAATCTCCCAATGCTTAGGGATAGAGTTGACCATCAGAGGGGCACTAAATAACCTTTCAATGGGTGGATATTTAAAGAGGCACTTTTATAATGATGTGTGTGTGTGTGTGTGTGTTAAGAATCGTTTTAGAGTTTAAAAAACATCAGTTAAAGTACTTTTACCTAGGACTGTTCATCCGAGCTGGGATACACATGCATGACCCTAGAGCTTTGGTTGAGCTGACCATATATCTTTTCTTCATCAGAGCATTCCAGAAAGTGATGGACCTGCCGGTCACTGGCAGGATGGATAATGCCACACTAGGCATGATGAAAAAGCCACGCTGTGGCCTTCAGGACCGCTTCAGCAACAAGACACTTAAATACCGTGTACAAGGTAAGCTGTTCACTGAAGGAGCTGACCTGATGTAGCCTACAGAGAAATGTTCAGCCTTTTATATATTCATATACGCCACCCTCTCCTATTAATACATGAAGGCTGCTGAGGTCCCTGTTCTGTTCAAAATGAAAAGATGCATAGGTGCATATTTCTCAGCAAGCTTCATCATTCAAAGTGATAGTTCAACCAAAAATCCCTCTTTCTCCCTTATCGTAAAAGTAGTTGATCAGCAATGACGTTGGTTACTTTTGCACCGTTCCACAAAGATAAAGTTGTTAAGGTTATAGCCATCAGTTTAATATTGTGAAAGTTACCTCAAACTGTGAATGAGGTACTCTTGATAAGATTAGATTCCAAAGCTGTATGGCATACTATATTTATATGAATAATTTGATCTGTTATCTATATCTGTAGATGTTAGCTATATCTATAATTTAAAATTTTCTGCATGCACTTGTCAAATTATAGACACTTGCATGTCATAAAACATCAGTAACCACATTAGCAAGTACATTTGATCATAATAACTTGACACAGTTTAGTCGTCCAGTTTGCTCTATGTTAAACTGGTGGCTGTAAGTGTCCATTAATTTACGCTACTTTAGTTCTGTAGCTCCCATGTAAAACTTATGAGGGTTGTCCAATAAAAAGCATACATTAGCTTTATTCCTATTGGACAGAATTCTCAGTTATAATTATTTGGTTAATTGAAAAGTGTTGCTTTTTAAACATATAAGCTGTTTAGATGTAAACAACAAATTTGTTTTGTATCTTGCAGGTTACTGGCGTAAGAAGACACTGAGTTACCGCATCTATAACCACGCTTCAAGTCTGGGACAGGCTAAAACGCGGGCAGCCATACAGACAGCTTTCAGGTACTGGAGCGATGTTTCACCTCTCCGCTTCTACGAGGTCACCAAGGGCCATCCTGACATCAAAATTTCCTTCCACGGTCGGGACAAGATCTGTCCTGTACCGTTTGATGGACCAGGTGAGAGAGACAGAAAGAGAAACAGCCTGGCTGATTGTGATTCATGCTCAGGGCAGAGACTGCGTCCTTGGAGAGAAATTTTTCACCCGAATTCATTTTCTTTAATCTCTCTTGCAGTTTTCCGGAGTATTTGAAATGTCAGTACAGTTTATACAGCATTCTGAAATCTCAACTAAGTAATACATTTTCAAAAGGTTTAATGACATGGAAGGTGTAAATACCACTATTGTTTTTTCAGTGTCATTTAGTTTGTATGTGTACGTTTATCTTTATTATCTTAAGGCACATAAGATACATAATACCTTATTAACTGCATGGAATTGACCATTATGAATGTAATTTTATATTTTAGTTACTATATATTGTATATTATATAAATGAATGTATCTAAAACATTGGGAATGCAGTATAAAACATGGTCAACTGGTTTAATCTGTTCATAATCAGTATGTTGTGTAATGTAGAGCTGCTATGGTGTATCTGCAGGTGAGGTGTTGGCTCATGCTGATGGTCCAGAATCCGGCATCGTGCACTTTGATGCAGATGAGACATGGACTGAGGGGCAGAGCCAAGGGTCAAATCTGCGAATTGTAGCAGCCCATGAGATAGGCCACGCCCTAGGCTTAGGCCATTCCCAGTACCGCAGTGCTCTCATGGGCCCTGTGTACACTGGTTACCGTGACAACTTCAAACTTCACCCTGACGACATCCGTGGGATCCAGGCACTGTATGGTGAGAATGGGGTCAGGCCACAACTGGAATTCATTACAGAATCTCTTTTTTTCACAAATACTTACACAACCCATAATCCTAGAATCCTCAATTCATAGTTCTCACAGGCACTGAAAAGCTCTTTGAAAGACTCAGGGTCATCAACCCTGAGTCTGATCAACTGGCTTTTAAAGGGTTTTGTGGCTTTTAGCGTTAGCATTTTTTCTATGCTAGTCATGTAGACACACATGATATGAAAACACAAAACCTTAAATTATTTTTTTAATTATTAGTGATTTTACAATGATTAATTATACAATCCATTGTGGAATTGTTAAATAACACTGGATAAAGTGGCAAAATGTGTTATATAAGGGTCTGTTCTATATAAGGTTACATCTATTTCAATATGAGTTAGTGTATTTGCATTTCATTTTGAATCATGGAAGACTCTTCATTTTGGTTTGTTTCTCTGTGGGTTCAGGTAAACCTATGGAAAAGCCTCCAGTGGTCCCTGTGGTGCCAAATAAGCCAGCAGCTGAAACATCCTTCCCTGACCCATGCACTGCCCCACTGGATGCTATAATGCTGGGTAAAGCAAAACACTGTACCCTTCATATGGAAGTCACATAATGTCACATGTATGAATAATTTTATGTTAATGTATCCAGATACCTGTAACCTGATTATAAATAATACTCATTAACCTTCTTAACTCTGGGCTCATTAGTGCCTAATAATATTAAAGCTTCAATATTCATGTAGTTGTTATAAATTATTCAGTAACGTCAATGAAACTAATGTGCAAGTTATGTATTGTGAGACTGTCACACACTGTAGTGGCCTGAAAGAGTTCACACTTACACATTGAACTCTTCCACCATATTTACTTTCATACGTTTAAAAAGTATTTCTAAGCAAATACACAAATTTGTAGGCATAGCAACTAGCAACCAAAATCTTTCTTAGTTCAATCATAAAAACCAAATTCCCTTCATTGTTTTGAACAGTCTAATGTTGTATGTAAACAGTCAAACAGCCCATATATGGAAACTAAGTTTTTTCTGTGACACCACAAAAACAAACTCATTTACGGCCCCACCTATTCAGGCTAAAGCAGTTTATGCCGGTTTGTGCAGTTTATGTCTAAACTGCTTTTTTCAAACCGGCACAAAATGGTAGCCAACAGCAGGGCTCCTTTACATATATCAGCCTTAAAGGCACAGTAATAAAAAACGTTTGTTTTTTTTAAATAAAAGGGATAGTTTGGAAAATGGCCAGGTAAAAATAAACCTAGACAAAAGTTATAATTGGACTTCTAGGGGCATAAAATAAAAAAAGGCTTAAAGGCTTTATGTCCCATGTAATCATTTGTTGCATAGCTTTTCAAGAAGAAATAATACATTGATTGTTTTTTTTCCTCATACTCAGGCCCTCTGCACAAGACATTTGCATTCAGTGGAAATTATGTCTGGACCATATCAGATGCTGGCTATAACACACCCATACAGATTAACGTGCTGTGGAGAGAACTGCCAGGTCACTTAAATGCTGCAGTGCATTCTCAAAGGACCCACAAGTCCTACTTCCTTAAAGGTGGACCTTCAACTTTCACACACAGCATGACACACCCGTTTGATTATGTATCTTAATGAGGGATTTGAATAGAGATGCGTGTACTCAGGCAGTAAAAACAAGTGAAGGTGTCTGTCTGGTTTTGCTATTTAAGTCATAAAATTTAAAGCAGCAGGAAAACAACACTGGAGTGCAAAGAGGCCTGCTTTGTTTCATATTGTCCTTGTCTTTCCTTCTTACTTTCAACATCTGACCTTCTAACACTGCTTCTTTCTTTTGTAGGTGATAAAGTGTGGAGGTATTCGGGTTTTAAGTTGGATCAGGGTTACCCGAAACAGCTCATTATCCCTCCAAACATCGAGGCAGCCTTTTACTCAAAAAACGATAAAAAACTCATCTTCATCAAGGTAAACCACAGATGAACAATTTTCTAAACTTTTTTCTTATACTATATAGATGTTAGAATACATGTTTAAAGTTTCCAAAAAAACCATACACCCCCTGTCCACACTGTCCAAAGATGGAATTGAAGCTGTAACAGCCTGTTGAGGTGTTAAAAAGTGAGAAAAAGGGGATGGAAAATGGCTATATAAAACCCAGTGATAGAAATGGGCCAATATGTGGGAAAAGTTTTGGGCTCTTTAAATTTTGGGCTGTTTAAAATTGAAATTTCAAATAGTACCAAAGGAACTGTTGGGTTAAAAAAATCTAATTTACGCAACAGCTAATGTACAACTATTGACACTGTCCAAACTGTGTCCTTAAATGATCACACTTGCCTTAAAAATGTGAGACTTGCTAATGTGGCTTCTGACGCTGTATGATCTATAAGAATGGACCAAATTCTGCTGTTTTTTGCTATGCTATGTATTTACAGATCTCATACAGTGCCAAAAATACAAACTGAGATGTAAAGTATGATAAAAGTATGAGAACGCTTGAAATTAATAACTGGTTGACCCCCCCATGGCAGTTATAAAGTCAACCAGGCGTTTCCTATAGCTGTGAATCAGACATGCACATCGTTCAGGAATTTTAGCCCATTCTTTCTGGCAGAACTGCTTTAGCTCTGGCTGTCACTCTGGGTTATTTCTTTACCTCACTGATGAGTCTTTCTTGTGCTCTTGGGGTCATTTTGACTGGGCACCCACTTTATGGCAGAGTAGCCACAGTCCCTGTAGATCATTTGTAGACTGTAGATCATCAACTGTAGACTGGTGAATTTAGATCCTCTGAGAGCTCTTTTTGATGAGGCATGTCTTACATAAGCGTATTCTGCTTGTGCAGCGCAGACTCCAAAAGTTTGCGTGGCTTTTATCCGTCAGAGTATCTCTAGTCCACACCTTCAAACTCATTTTCTTAACAAGACTCCAGGTGTGCTGACAGCTGACTCCAATCAGCTTTTTTGAGGCCATTAACTCGAGTGTTCACATATTGTTGCACCAGCACTATGAGTTTTTATGGTTGTTCTCAATAAAGGTATGAAAAATCAGGATTTCCTTGTGTTATTATAAGGCACATTATATTTGTCAATACCCTCGACTTAGATTAAGGTCAGAGCACATTTTACAACAAATGAATGCAGAACATCATAATATTCCAAAAGGTTCACATACTTTTTTTTGCCACTGTATGTTAAGCTCATGGCTCCAGTGCAAAACCTCAGACACGAAACATGTGCTCCATTAATTTGTGAAAAGAGCAAAAAGTCTGTTCCTTTGTGTACGTTAGTTGTTTTAATTGGATTGGATGGTTCTCTCTTCTTCTCTTTCTCTCAGGGTTCTGAGTACTGGCAGTGGGATGAATTAAGCTCCACCAATGAACTCAAGCAATATCCTAAACCGCTCTCAAATCTCGTTATGGGCTTACCGTCCAATCCTGACGGAGCATTCACCTGGAATAATGGCTACACTTACGTGTTTAAAGGAGACAACTACTGGCGTATAAATCCCAAGCGCTTCATCGAGAAGGGCTACCCGCTCAGCAAGAGTGAGCGCTGGATGCAGTGCGACGATTAACCCGGCAAGAATGGGCAATTTTGCGTATTATAGTAGTCCCCATAAAACACCTAGAAAAGTATTAAAAAGAATGAAATATCTGATACTCATCACAGCCTCATTAAGATGTTCAACCCATTTTTTCATTAATAAGAAAACTGATACATTGAAAATAATTTTGAGTGTTATTTTCAATTTAAAAAAGTAGTATTTACTTCTTGCCTTGGTCTTTTATTACAATTGTTTAGATCTGATATATATATATATATATTTAATTATTTAGGTTTTGTTTAAGTAACATAAGTATTCTACACACAATCTTCCATCTAAATGTAGCCTTCCATGAACTAACTCTGCTGGGACCTTTAAGAGAAAAGAGCTGCTCTTTTTAAACAGGGAGGAATGCCTGGATGTCATGTAATGAGTTCAGTGTTACCAGTGTTTGTTCTTTGAGCCGTCAATCCCACTGGCCTCCGGCACACTCAAGGTCATTCAAATACAACAGTGTGTTACAAGACAAGGAAGCTATGTGAATTCCACATCATTACTAACAGCTGCTTTGTCACTGTAATGCTCAGTTTTGGTTTAGTAGCTTTAAGTAATACCAGAGTTTAGACATACACATGCAATCCTAGATGTTTCCTCATGGAAGTTCATGTAATGGAGACCCCAGTGAAAATCATGAAACTCAGGAGCTTTGAAATATGAGTAGCACTGTTTTATTTGTGTGTCAAATCAATCACTCTAGATGGGTGACTATAGCCATACAGCCACAAGGGCATACTGTTGTGTAAACTCCACAGGTTCCCTCGAGAAAGTGAATGAATGCAGAAAGTGAATGAGCGCCTTTCTTCACAAATGAGGTCAGAGATAGAAGATGATATGATGGTTTGAAACCCATTATCTGTTAAGATACAGCTTCCAGTTTATCAGCTTAGTCAACACCTTTGAATCCGAATACAGGTGAGCATCATCTACTGCTAATTCCATAACAGTCTAGGCAAAAAGTGATGGTTAGTGTTTGAGTGTTTAAGGGACAGTTAGTATTTAAGGTTTATGCCATCAATGCACAAAACTCATATTGAAGTCCCCGGGAGATGCAGTTGTTTTTAGCGCTGATCTAATGTTCTGGGCTCCGCAGGCTCTTTTCGTTTGTCCCTGTAGTCCACACGGTGTGTCTCTGTAGGAGTCTGTTTACCTCAGCTGGTATTTAGCTCTAGGGAGTCTTCCCCAGAATCCACTGTGCATAAAAATAAAGGTCCCTGGGCCTGAGGCCTATGTGTGTGCATTTGTATGTGAGTGTGTGCACGTTCACACTCGGAGAACTGCAGACGATGAGGCTGTCAGAGGCACCATTGATCCAGTCTCATAGTCAAAGTCAATCATGGTGTGGTGGACCGTGCTCAGGCTGCTCATAGACGAACCTGTGCTCATCTGCCGCTCGCGCAAGCTGGCCAGGTAGCTCTGTCAGAAAGGCAGATTAAAAAACTAATTTGTATCCGGTGTCCTGTACTGCTTTTTTTTGAGCAACACAAAAATGAGCACAAAAACAGCTTCGCACTGCTTCAGAACTCATCTAATACATACACTGTAAAGATCAACTACACTTTTTTTTTACAGAGAGAACATTAATCCTGATTTATTGACTTTTGTGCAGGGCAAAGTTTAAAATCATTAATACTCAGTTTGATAGTATTTTTTATGTAACATTATTTCATCACTTTATAACCAGAGGGTTCATATGAATAAATATCACATTTCATGACATTTCGTAATATGTTTTTGCCACATTACCCATGTCTACATTTTATTTAGTTAGTTTTTGGCCCTGCTCATAGTAAGAATTATCACTTCATGTAATTTAAAAGACAAAATTCTTGTTTTCCACAATTGTCCATGAAAATGTGATGAATTTCACCAGCCTCAAAAATGTGATTTGAAGCCAGCAAACAGATTATATTCATTTTTAACACTTTATTGCATCCCATCATAATTCCGTTCCTACCAACCACATCTATCACTGAGCAAAAACGTGGATCTAGCTCAGAGACCTGCCCTGATACCGTGTATGTCATAGACATCATTATATCACTTTACAATGGGACTGCACTTTATCGTTTTAAATTTGTTTATTAATGGGTACAATGGTTTATCAAAATCAACAATAAGCAGTTATAGGCCATAAATAAAGGGCAACAGTGATCTTTTGCTGCCAAATAGTGAGCTTACATTAATGTTAGACCCTAGATTCTGCTGGTTACTGGTCTTGCTTGGTCTTCTCCAGTCAGTATTATTGTCAGTATTAATTTGTTATTAATAAACGAATTTGAACCCATTTATTAACCCTTTATGAGAGTGGTCTCGTTATAAACTATAGTAGATTGTGTTGCAACATAATGAGAAAGACACCAGGTGGCAGCAGTTATACAGAATACTACTTAATCAGTTTAAGTTTTCAGAAAAGTGGCTTAGTTGAAAAATGAAATCTGCTTTGAATTACCTGAAAATTGGCACAAACAGAAAGAATGAATGTGCAAAGGTTAGAGAACATGGGTGAAGGATAAGTAGTTCACATGAATTGCATTGTGAAAAAAAGGAGCGAAGATTACCGGGGCGAGCACGTCTCCAGCGTAGCGTTTGAGGGGTGGGGGTCTGCGGCGGTATGTTCCCTCAGGCCGCCGGCGGGCATCTTTTTCTCTGATCCTCATCAGCTGGACATGTTTCTGTTTACCACTCACAATCACTGACAAAGAGAAAGAAAGGACCAGTTTTGTAAGCAGGACTTTGTATGATGAAGAAAAACAGATGGGAAATGTGCATTGAACCCTTAAAACTATAGCTTTGCCACTGTGTCTTTGGATAAGAATCATGTTTTCCTACACACTGCTGTTGTAGCTTCCGTGTTTCAGAATATAATATTTTCCTGTCATATGTTAAAGCTTTGGTTTAAGCTATTTTTCCCAGGCCTGGTCCTGGACACTGCAGTTTAGTGACCGACTGACCCTTTAAAACACATTCTTTCATCAGCTCACTTCTAAGCTGTTATTGAAATTATTTATAATATTCAGCAAGCTCTCAAAGAGGCAGTGCAGGTGTAATCAAGAATATGGACTGGAATCTTAGTATTTAGCATTTAGGCATTTGCATCATCGTTGTAAGCACAGCCTCTGCAGAAACCTGCAGGATCTACATTAGGGCACATTATTTTGTATGAGAGTCATTACATACAATTTCAGATAATGTCACAAATTATTATAATATAATGCTTTCCATTTAGGGAGTACACCTACCACATCGAAATCAAGCTTTCCTAGCCAGAAGCAGTGCAATCAGTAAATGAGTGCTTTGAAATACGGGTGATCATCATCTCAGACTCTGGTGAAGAGTCTGCCGTGAGATCTCTGATGACCCAGGTGTTTGCATGTGCCTGACATTATCATGCAGTTGCTTACGATTCCTTGTCTTTTCAAGTGATTAAACAATAATCAGGTAATTGTAGTTCAACAGGTGAATTCCTAATAAAGTGCAGCCAATTTAGGTTTCAAAATTAAACATAGATTTAGGTTATAGGACTTAAATTCAACCACTTAGACCCTATAGAGCCCAACTTCTTTCCCTGTTCTCATAAATGCATACCATATTAGAATCTTAAAGCAATGGTTTAACAAAAAATCTAATTGATTCAGTTTTCCACTAGCCTCAGACCTAGTTGATGAGCAAAGACATGTTTGGGGTCCGTGTTTTTGCTTATCGAGTTTGTTTTTGCTGGTTCAAATTGGAGCCTTAAGGCACAGAGTAAAGGTGCATTCTGACAATGAATGTTTTCTATTAGAATGAATCAATGGTGTTGAGCCTTTTCAAACTCACGGGCAGTGATTGGGAGCATTCTGATCCAATGTTGTTGTGCATTATCAGATTTACTGTACTTTAGCCCAGTGGTGTAGGGGGGGCAGTCATATTTCAGTGAGAGGGCAGGGGAGACAGAAGCTGTGTCACACTGCCTAAAGTGTCGATTTAGGCAACTGCCTAATTTGATTATGCAGATATGCCACCTGACAGCAAGTCGTACTGCATCCTGAACTACATCGACAAGCCTGAGCCTTCTTAATGAAGAGCCGGATGTAGTTTTAGCAGACAGACGAAGACCAGTGTTTGTAAGCAATTTAAGCTTTGTCTCGTTGAAAACTAGTAGCAACAACATTTGGACTCAAAATATGCTTAAGCTGCCAATTACACTTTTGCCACTTGCTCCTTTTAAAGATTTTTTTCATCTGTTCCAACTTGTCAGAGAGAAGAAACAAACAAAGAAATAAAAACAAATATTGCCTTTCATGAATAAGTATAGTAATATGTTTTTGGCATACATTTTATTTGGTTAGTTCTGGCCTAGGTCATTGTAAGCATAATTCATATCATATATCATATAATTCATCAATTCAGATCATTTAAAAAACAAAAATCTTGTTTGTCCATAATTGTCCATCTTAATGGTGAAACTAGAAGCAACATTTGTACTCTAAATATGCCTCAGCTGATCAATTGCATCTGTGGAAAAGAGTGCAAATAACATTTTTGCCAAAATGTTCATTTAAAAGAATCTTTTGATGTTTTTGAACTCTCTTCCACACATATTTGGAGCATTTAGTGGAATACCACAGACACATCCAACATGCTTTCCTGTAAAAGAACAGAAAACCCACTGAACCTTATAATGGAATTTTCTTCATTTGTGGTAATCAGCTGTATGTAAGAGATCTGGTAAAAAGAAATTGGGCTGAATAACTATGCAGTACTCCTTTAAAATAAATAACTAATTAAGCCTAGGGTTTCAGGTCAAAATAAAAGAGGCAGAACAGCTTGAACTCTCAACTCATCAGTGTCTGTGCTTCTCCCACATTCCCTCCATATATTTCTCATGCTGTTGTAAGCCTTGTATTTACCTTCAGAGTGGGACAGTCCTCTGGCGGTGAGTTTGCGCTGAACCAGTATTCCCAGTGTAGCAACTGCAGGCCACAAGCCCACCATAGCCCAGCTGTACCAGCACATTGTCCCCTGCTGGTCAGTCCGAAGCCCTACATATGCCCTCAACACTACCATGGGAGTCTCCACACAGTAATCCACGCATGCAGTCACGATGGCAGCCCCCAGCGTTGCCGTAGCAACGATTGTCATGCCTTTCTGCCAGCACAGAGTCATCCCGGCAAAGAACACACTCGTGCCCAGGACTGAGCCAACAGGAACCCACACTGGACTGAAAATAGGGTAATACTGTCCTGCTGCCACCAGGGCAGATACCGAGAGCAACAGGCCCAGCTGGAGGCCAGTGAGGAACAGACCCACACAGCGCACCAAAACGGTCACCAGTGCACCCAGCAAGCCGATGCCCAAAGAGATGCCCGCCCGTGTCTCTGCGTCCAGCTGCGTGTCCAGCAACTGCTCCCGGAGGCACAGCAGGTATCCAACAGCAGTCCCAAATGCCAGGCCTGACAGGAACATCACCATCTTAAAGCAGCGGTATCCTGCAAAAACAGAAGAGTAGATGGAAACTGATGTTGGAATTCTCAAGATTGTTGGATATGTAGCTGGATATGCATTTTTCAACAGTTACACCACTTCTAAGGCACCGCAAGATCCTTCAAATATGGCTGAAATTTGCACGTTTCATTTCTCAGAATTCAAAGGACTCAAACTGTGGTTCCTTCTGGGCCTTCAGTCACCACAACATTTCACATGCAGTGCCAAACATGTGAAAAATGTAGAAACAGTGTTGATGAGAAACATTGCTAAAGAGAAGCCTTTGTATACCACTGCTAGCAAAGTTTCTGTCACATCGGGTTGACTTTGAGACATGGCTAATATATTGAATTAGGCTCTTATATTTGGGTATGGCCAAGGTGTACCAAAACATTTTTTTCCAGTTTTCTGTCCAAATAATCATTGTCAGTTTCTCCATCGCACAATGCCACCAACATTGGGATAGTATGAGCTTCTTCCAAGTCCTGCATCTTCCTCCTGCATCTTTTCGATAACGTCATTGGACAGATCAACATGCTTCACAGAGAATAATAACTACTAATTCAGATACATTAGCTAACAGACACCCACCTTGGCTAGCATCACGCAAAGTGATAAATGGGAGCATCCTATCAGAAAGAACAAGGACGATCAGGAGCAATATGTTATTTTCTATGTCTCCTGTCATGCATTATATAATATTCATTCTGTAACTGGCGCTTCTCAAAGACAGAGACTACTTTTAAAATATGTCGTTTTTGAAATTGCATGTTGTTGAATGTGCCAAACAATGTAAGATTAAATTGGTTGTTTATAGAGGAGACAAAGCTCAAGTCACTCATTATGGTAATTACACATCATTGCTATGAATGCAGCTGCTTCTATTTTGAAAGCTCTGCATACTGAAAATAATGCACTACGAGTAATCACTATGTATCACTTTTGTTCTTTTTTGCACCTAAAGCTGGCAAAAGACCCTCTGAAATTATCTCCAGATGGTGGGATGGAGAAGAGTGTCTAATAGTGCAGCAAATAAAAAACATGGGCTGAGAGTAGACAGGGGGTTCCAGTGTCAGTCCTGGGGTCCCCATGTTCCACACATTTCTGTTTTCCTTACTTGAACACACCTGACCGAGCACAAAAAGAGTTTTTTAATGAGTTAAAGAGCTTAATCAGGTAAGCCAGATGAAGGAAAATACAAAAATGTGCACCGTATGAGAGTGGAATTAGAGTGTTCAGTAAGGAATGTTGATTAGTAAGAGAGTAAAAAGACCACTTTCATGAGAGTCCTACAATGTCCCTTCCAATGTCCCCTCCTTACTGCATGAACCCCCTGAGCAGGAATCCCAAAAACAGGAAGTATGGTTTATAAAAAAGGCCAGGCCTACAATGGGCGGTAGTCAGCATGGGTCGCTTAAGGAAACTGAATATGGCTTCCAACTGGGTTTCTCAGTTCAGTACTTTTTTGGAAGAACCACCACCCGAGTACATCCTTGCCCAGTTTATGCGTAAGCCTACTGACAAACATGATGTTTATAATTTTGCTAAAATTAGCAGATTAAATAAATCCAGCTTCTCCTTTAGCTACCACACAGCGTTACCTCTGTTAACCCTCTGGAGTGGAAAAAAGGTAAGTGAAACTGACTTTAAAGAAAACGAACTATAGCACTGAGCATATATTACATTAGTATGTAATACTACATCTCTGTTCATGAAGCACATGGAACCGTCTGTTCTCTACCAGCCAGGGTCACAATGTGGCAGGTTTAACCTCTTCAATTTCCAGTCTAATTACATCCTAAGGCTTCTTGTTCATTGATGCCATGGAGAACAAGGCAAAGAGATTTATTGGATTAATAGAAGTCATAATAAAATTGACCTGCTGCTGTCTCCTGTTTACTTAATACTACACATATAGTATAGAAAATGTTTTATTTGAACATAACCTCATTTGCCCCCCCCAAAGGAGAGTGTAAAAAATGCAAATAAATGAAACATGTTTTTGTCCTTAGTTATTGTAGACACTTTCTATTGGTCTGATTGTCATTCCATTTTGAAACTGGTGAAATAGCAGATGACATTTTCAAATAAAAAAGAACAACAACAAAATTGGAGGTAAAATTGGACTTTTTGTTCTGACAATGATGACTACCAACATAAAGGTGCTCTCACCAGCACCTGTCACCCATAGTGGGAACTGGTTGGATTCATAGATCAGCAATCACTGAAGATAAATAAAAAATTACTTACAGGTATTGGAAAAGGGTTTGAGTTTTAGCTGAAAGACTGGTTGAGAAGACTCATGTGTCTCAAATGTACAAATCTTCAATTTTTTTCGTTTATATTTGGCCCCTTTTCTCATTTTAATCTAATACTATGCATAATTTCACATCATCAGCCAGTAAATGTGAATGAGTACATGAGGTGTCACCACCACCACCACCACCACCACCACCACCACCAGACTCACCAAAAAAGCAGTAGACAGTCCCCAGCATGAAGCATATGAAGCAGGCTACTGACGGAATGACCTCATACTCCTTCCTCATCTCCAGCACACAGTTATCTGTCGTCGCCATGGTGGGTCTTACTCCCTCTGTCACAAGCATAGAGGGGTCTGCCATCATTGCTCAGAAGTTCAGTCTGACACAAAACGAAGGCTTAACCTCTCACTGGAAACTTAGGGCCATCCTTGAGCATTGTTCAAAGACCTAAAACAGAAAACAGAGGTTGTTTTTGATAATAATGTACTATTTCAGTCCATTACAACGGGGTCTTCAATCCTTCAGTCTTAACTTAGAGACTTTAGCCACTATTTTTCAGGCCAGATGCACAGCTAGAGGGTTAACGCACCTAAAAAAGTGAAAGAGAAAGTTGCTTTCTGAAAAGCCACTTATTATTTTATTTTCAATTGTCTTTTCACAACAACTTATAACAATTTATTATTAAGGGCTAATATCATAGCAAATTTTAAAACATATCATTCATACCCCCAGTCCATTATAACTGTCCAACACAACAGCCTGGTTCATTCTCAGGGATAAAGAAAAGTTGGGAAATGGTTATATAAGGTTAAATGTTTTTGGTACATAAATCCCCACACATACTGACAAATTTTGAATATGGGCCCATTCAATTTTTGTGGTCAGTTTGACCACAAAATGTAATGTACCACAAGAGATAGTATTCACTCTGCACTGGAAACACCTGTAACCTTCCTCTCCTCTCCAAAGTTTCCTCTCTGGCAGGGCTGAGGGAAGTAGGATCCCATCCCCACCCCCCTTTCAGGCACTCTCTCTCTGACCATTCACTCTACCTTGTCCACCCCCCCCCACCCCCCCAAAACACAGGATGCAGGTTGAGGAAGTGAAGTCTGCTTGAGTCTGCATGTGTTTCGTCTACATTCATTGTTTTGCACATATGGTAAACTGCTTCATTTTTACAAACCTCAAATGAAGTGGACAAACAGCTCCAGCCCAGTGCACTACAGTGCCTAATAGGGACGCACTAATACGGTACTTTAAGTAGCTCATATCTTATTTTCATTCATTCATTACAACATGCCTTCCCTATGTTTGTCTGTTTAGACACATTTTTATTCTAAAGTTATTTTCATCATGACTGTCTTGTTTTACACTTACCAGAATACCTTGTGCCGCTGTGTTCTAGGTGGATGCTAAAGGAGGAAACCACGGCCCAAAAAACCCACAATATACTGATGCGTGATCATTTTTGTGGTTACTGCTAGATTCATAAATTGTCAGCACTGGTTAATCAATACATCACACCTTTTCGAGTTATAACCAATTAAAACTGTAATTCACAGAATTTTCCATCTGTGGAATGAAGGAATTGTCCTGCATATGAACAAAACATTATTTCACAGAATCCTCTGTTAAAGATTTGATGAAATTTTAGCTTTACAGAAAATGTACCAGCCATTTTCTGACAGTGTGGATGTACACTTTTATCAACAGCTGTTCATTCAAGGGATAGTGATCTGCTTTCCGCACTCAGGGATTCATGTCTAAGAATGTTGAGTCAGACGCTCCACCCTTCTTGGGCATTTTGGAAATACTTTTTAGTGACAGGAATTCTATTTTGGTAGTGGGATAAGTATGGTGTCTTAAAATAATATCCTGTATAGTGAACATTTTATGCCCCCAATCTACTACACCTGCACGCTCCATTGACTCGTTTACAATGGGACTGTAAAATAATTCACCCTTACTCTTAAATGCTTGCAGTCTCTATCAGGCAGAAGACCATCATTATTCAGCTAACTTACTAAAATACATTATTCTGGTGTATATCCTGGACACCATTTAATACACATGGGGTTATAAGCAAATTCTTTCCTAATAACACAGATGAAAATCATTTTGAAGGCCTACTTTTCCCACTCTAAGGCCTCATATTTTCTGACTCAGTCTGTGTATAATAAACCTTTCCCACAGTTGTCAATGCATTCCCTGCCATGGCTACTCCTTTGAGAAATGGTTTGTTTGGGGATGAAGCTCCACAAAAGCAGAGGAGGCCGGCCAAGCATGTGTGTGTGTGCATGCTGATGCCTCTCTGCCATCAGAGCCACTAGAAGATCAGGCACGCTCCTCACTGTGCGGCAAACTACAGTTCAGCAGTGATCATTAATCCACAGATTTAACTGATATGTGAACAACCATGTTATCCAGTAGTGACTATTATTTAGATGTGCTACACAAAGTAGCTTTTAGTTCAAGGTTCAGACAGTCAAATATTAGACTGTCAACACACATCATGGTATGTTTGCATTCTCCGGGGGCCAAACCCCTTAAACTGTAGGCTTTTATCATTCATTAATGTAGGTTTATCATTCACGTAGTAATCTGGAGTCGTATCCAGTAACTAATAATAATTCAGTAATAACTATCACTCACAGCTATATAGTGGAGATACACAAAAACAAGCTGCTGCAATATTTTAATGGGTTGCTAAGGAATGGAACTCAATGTGTTTGTGATCCATTTAATAATATTGGCTTACTGAATCTATGCATCATTAGAAGGAAAAGTCAATTTATTGTAATAAAGGTGTTCCTCGTGGAGTTGTATTGGTGAAGTATTTAAAGAGCCCATATCAAGGAAAACCATAAAAATAAAAGTATGTGAAGTTTTAAAACATAGCATTCTTGCCCCAGTTGCAATGAAATTAATGTATGCATATCAGTATTAAAGCACAGTAACAAATTAGTCTGTGTAACTCTATGGGATAAAGAGAAAATTATGTACACATGAATCGTGTTTCAGTACATAAAACTGCATAAAAATCGTAAGTAGACATTTAAGGGAAAAATACAATGCAAGAATGCAGAATATGGGCCCTTTAATGGGTTCTTTTCACAGTACTTGTTCCTGTGTATACTGTGTAATCATGTGCATGTACATGTGTGTAGCAAGTACTGTATGATTAAATATTGTTCCATCACTTTTTACCACATTAAAATGGACTCTATAATGATCTTTTTTGAAACATAATGCCAAAATTGACAAGCCTCTTTTCAAAAATATCTGACTTTACTTGAGCATGTCATCAGTGTCCGTGAATGACATCCTTTGAGGCTCATTAGGAATCAACATCAGTAGATATGGGGGGCTTTATAATGCTTGATTAAGTACGAACAGTGAGCGTACAAACTGACCCCTTCTATCGAGCTCACTGAACTGTAGCTTCAAAGAGAGTTGGTCTATTGACAGTCTGATGACAGTCATCTTATGAGGCCACATTCCTCAACTAACCACGGTCAGCTCCGCTGCTTCCACTTCAGAGGCAAAAACAATAAAACAGAAAATTTCACATGAGAACTTCACATGTAGGGCAGTATGACATGAGTCATAACAACAACAAGATTGAAGTTCTTCCTTATTAAGAAAACCTTTTTGAAACTACTGACATTCACTCTCAAGACAAAACTTCATAATTGTGATTTCAAATTTATTTTATGTGAACATTTCAGAAATAATAAACTAATAAAAAATTATCCAATTATTATCTCTTTAACTTAAATATACGTTTAAAAGATGTTTCCCCATCCTATAAATGTACCATTTTGTATATGTAAGGTTTGATTACGACAGTTACAGTAAGTGGAAATTCTGTATAAAAGTTTGTGATTGTGGCCTGATGTGACCTTTAGGGGCAATCCTCTGTAAAACAAACTTGTACTTTGTTGTTTTGGGTCTAAACTCCACCAGATCTGAAACGATGGCACTATGGGTTAATATAATTTACAAACTGTAACCAGGACTTACAAACTGTAATCTGGAATGCCTCTTTCAAAGCTCCACATAACACAAATTACTAAAAATTCATAAAACAATGGTTTAGTACGTTTCTAACACAATTTCCTGGCAATATGTTGCATTTGGTTATTTATATTTATGCAATTAAGCAATGTGATGCTTTCTTAGAGAGATGTTATTGGCAGGATGTGACAGGTCAGCTGATAGAAAATCTCATCAGGTGGCAGTACTGCACCTGACGAGGCCTCCCAAACGTGATGAAGCTTGAGGAACCTGAGCTGACCCATAAGCTCGACTCCTGGAGTGGGCCATGAACTCTGTCCTGTGGTCTTCAGTACTCGAGCTGGTTGTTTGCTGCTGCTATCTCTCACCAGCTCTTTGCTTTTCATGATGCCAGATAACAGCAACAGCCTCCAGAAGCGAATGGCACATCTAAACTGATGTATTAACAATAGATGGCCATGAAATAACCGAGCAGCCAGTTGTCCAAGTACTGCTGGTCCACTCAAAAGGAAGGGCTGTGTATTAAGGGGCCTGGATTCCCACACGGTTCACTCGATATGGGTGGACCCTTTAAAAGCTGATATTATCTGCATTATCTTAAGTCTGGAGTGTTTCAGAGCAGAACCAAAGCAACAAAAGCGCTGTACTGATTAGAGCGCCAAAGCCAAGATATTGAATCAGTTCACTGTCACACTCAGGAATGACTTTTGGTTGTATCTTGGCCATTCACACAGCTGCCCAGCAACCTGCAGGTGCACTTCACCTCCACATTAATAGGCTTTCTGAGTATCTCCGCGTGTGCTCAGTTAATGGCCTAAGCCAGAGCATTAGTAAGGGCTAAGGAAGGCAACACTGACCCTGCAGCTCCCAAACAGCCTGCTGCTGGAGGATTACAGAGAGAAGGCAACACACTTTCCAACAAGGCAAAACAACTACCTAAAGCATTAACAGACCTTACAACCTATATGTAGTTTCTCACCTCTGCAGAACTTCAGATTTGACCCACTACAGGAGAATTAAACACACGCAAACTCCACAAGCTTCATGTTGCCCCATTTAGTGAAAAGACAGAGCCATTGTTCTGGAGACCCAGCTGATCTGATCCGTTAAACAGTGTTAAAGTTGTCACATAAATCCAGGTTCACGAAAGACCTTAGTTCCAAAGACAGGAACACTTACCTAAAAACGCTGTGATTCACCAAAGGCTCAAAAGTGCGGAGGATTCTAAAAACTAGAGAAAACATTCTGGGACTGTGTGGAAACGCCTCTGCTCTGCTGTGTGTTCCGCTCGGACTGGGCCAGGCGGCAGCTTTCACACGCCTTCAGACCCAAATCCTCCCCTCACCAAACACTCGCCAGCGGACAACTGACATCATCGCGTGGCCATCTGTTAAAGCGTTAACCCGCACACATACGTGCTCCCTCTCTCTCACACACACAGGCACACACATACACACATACGCACACACACACACACACACACACACACACAAGAGGCCAAGGTACTCCAGAGGTGGTTATTTGTATTCAGAATTTCAGAATAAAATTGCTTTTAATATCTAAGATTAAATTGATGTATATAAGCTTCGTGTATGTAGCGTACATATAGC
>JBBPCX010000016.1:14714488-14774368 GCA_037974365.1 Hydrocynus forskahlii | reverse complement strand
TCTCTCTCTCTCTCTAACTCTCTCTCTCTCTCACTGTCTCTCTCAGTCTATGAAAGATTTGGAGGCTAATGCCAGTGCCACAGAGGCTGTTTTGTGCTGTAAGAAAGCTTTTTTCTATGATCTCTAATGCCAAAGAGATGAAACACAATGAAACCTTATTACCCCCTTATAATAATAGCTGCCTTTTAATATTCCTGATGGATAATTAGATAGATATCAGGAGGTACAATGATAATGAAGTTAATTGGGGCTTGCAGTGATCAGTTCGTCCAAGAACCAAGAGTGGGCCAGTTCTTTGAATAACACTTTTAGGTATTTATCCTGCTATTACTTTTATCATCATCACCACCACTACTTCTACTATTACAGAGTATAAAATGAAAGCTGGTTCTTGGAAAAACCTTTAACTGGTATAGAGACTCTACCTTATTGAAAAGGTTCTGAACATCTTATTTATAATAATGGTTCTTTAAAGAACCATCCAGTGACAGGGCGTTCAGGGAACCCAAAGTGATGCTTTTTTGAAAGTGTCCCATCAACAACAAGAAAACACATATGTATTCATCACATGCAAGTATGCACGAGTGTACATTCATTTGTTTGTTGGGACAAAATTGAATCTACAACAAATTCCGGTAACATGGCAGAAAAATCATAGACTAAGGTAAACTACAACATGATATAAGCCATTGTCTTTTTATATAATACTTAAAAAAGGTAGCTTACACTTGTGAACATCATTCCAAAGTGATAAACTTTTTGCTGAATGAGTGGATTTATGCAAATCTGCATAAATCCACTCATTTGTATAAATCCACTCAATCAGTTCATTCAAAACAACCTGCTTTGTGAGCTATTATGTATCTATTATGTATTATTTGAACTTATCCTTAACCAGAGTCACATGGGTGTGCTGTCATGAAGCCTAGCCCAGTGGTGACAGGGCAAAATGTCATAGGAGAAACACCCTGGACAGGTCACCAATCCATCACAGGGCAGAAACACAGACAAACACATTCTAACACACAATCACACCTAGGGGCAATTTAGCACCTCCAATTCACCTGATGTGCCTGTCTTTGGATTGTGAGAGGAAACCAGAGGACCTGGAGAAACCATGCAGACACTGGAAGAACATGCAAACTCAGCCAGGAATAAAACCCAGTGTCTTCTTACTGTGAGGTGACAGCACTACCCTTGTTCACATTATAAGGCTGCTTAGACCTGATCTTTTTAGATGGATGGTTCATATTTCCTGTTTAAGAGACCTCAATCTGTATTTAACAATAACAGACTTGTGCCCTGAAATGGCTCACATGCTCACGTCCTAATATTAAATGGTCCACCTGCTGTCACGCACACCAGTCACATGATGCGCAAGGGGTCCCGGAAGTGACGCGTGTCACAGGGTATATAAACAGGAAGCAGGTAGCAACCAGCGCTCAGTCATTGAGTGCATGCCAACTCAGTCTCCAGCCTACTGGTCCCGTGAGTACTCCGGTTCTCTCTCTCTTATACTCGCTGTGTGTGTGAGAACGCAGGTTCCTGGTGGGAATCTTAACTCTCTAGTGGAGTGTTCGCAGAACAAAGCACGTGGTCTACCAACTCTCTCGTGTCTGTCCGCGATTGGGTTCATCCACCACGCTACACTGAGCTAACTGCCTGGCCAGGTAAGTCTTGTTCTGTGACACCTGTGTCATGAAATACAACAACAGCAAATGACAAGCAGCACAAATGTTCATTGGATCACTCACTCTGATCAGCTCTCAGCGGTTCATGGATAGAGGAGAGAGTGACTGCTATGATAAAAAAAACCCAAATGCTTTAATGCTCCAACTGCATTTACTAGCAGACACTTCAAGTTAGCCACTGCTGCCATGCCATGAACATGGGGTGATTATTATAATAATCTTTATTTATATAGCACTTTTCAAAAACAAAGTTACAAAGTGGTATACTATTTTTACATAAATTCCAATCTGATTTTCTCATTAAGGTCACATGGCAACAAGTATCCAAGCTAGGACCACATTAGGTGACTCAGATCTGATTTGGAAATATCACATTCGTGTGTTCACACAGCTCAGAAAAAAAACAGATCTGCGCCATTTTCTATATACGGACTGTCGCCTATTAAAAATGTAATTAAATTATAACACAAACCAAGAAAAGAGAGCACATTACTCCAGTCCTCAAGTCCTTTCACTGGTTTTCAAATAAATATAGAAATGAGTTCAATGCGTTACTCTTTGCTTATTAGTCACACAATGGTTTAGGCCCTAAATATATCTTTGAACTTTTAGATTAATAGAAGCCTGGAAGGTCTCTGACATCAGCAGGAGCAGGTCAGCTAATGATGCTCGGTTAAGAAACTAAACAGGGTGAAATGGCATTTAGTAATTGTGCTGCTCACTGCTGGAGCCAGCTTCACATCAGATCAGAACTGCCCAAACAGCTGACAGTTGTAAAAAAGTAGTTAAAAACAGCCCCCTATTGTCCTCAGGTAAGTAGCAACTCTTGCACAAAAACCTACCATAAGTGAGGAAATGTAATTTTCCCTATTAAAGAACCATCCAGTGAAAGATTCTTAATGACACGGGTTGAATATGTGCCAGTATTTCCCCTCAGGAACAGCAGAAATACACCTCAAATGTCTGGGTCAGCCTGGAACCACTGTGGAATCAGATTAAGCATCCATACTCAGATGGAAAACACCTGACTGACATCCATCAGTGTCCATCCATCATAGTCTGGGTCAGATCATTAGTTTGCTTCATTAGACACACAAAAAATACATTTCCTTTGAATGACACTCCTTTGAATGACACGCAGTGCTACACGGTTCACATCATTTGATATATTGCTTGAATGATACAATTTTACTGTTTTTGACGGGAACATTTGAATGCAAACATTTCAATGTCAAATATGTTCATAAATAGAATAAATAGCTTCCAGAGTTGCTTAAGAAGCTGTGATAGAAGCTGATGGTCCTTCAGCAGTATTTTACCAGAATGCATACGCTTATGTACCAAACAACATCAGACCAACAGCACAAATGGCCAACAACTCCAGCAAGTATTATACAAAATACACTCCTGAGGTATTTATCTCTCTCCCAATAATAGAGCTCTTGACTGAAACAAACTCATCACATAAGAGTTCCACGCTGCCAAACAGTGCTGCCTCATGTTTGCACAGGGGCATCCACATATGCTCGAAGGACCAATTTGTTTCACTTCTTTCAAGTGGTATGCCAAGAGAAACATAAAATACATCCCTGTGACTTTGTTTCACTCACAAAAACTGAAAGTTTGACTGTAAAACACAACATTAGCTGATACGCCATTCAGGTTTCACTCCAATGGCTTCTATTTGCACATGCAAACACATGCAGGAGACTTAATCTGGCCTGGCTGCTTGCCTTGTGAAAAGCCCTGAAAAAGACAATAAGAGGGTCCAGTTCCCCAGGCCCACTCCAAACCATGGAACCCAATGTGAAAGCACTGTCTACACTAATACTAACAAGATGTCTGTATTTGAAGTGCTGACTATGAAGATAAATTGTAAAACATTAAAGAAGTGAAATGCATTCAGACTATATGACCCTTCCTTCTGTAATAAGCAGTACATGTGGCCAGTTTCTAAAATGTGTACAATGATGTTTATCTTGTGTTCATTAGCTTTTGTGTAAAATGATAATTATAAGAATGGAAATTTGTGAAGGAAGAAATTGTAACACATTCAGTAGCGAATTCATAGTTTGCCAGGTTAGAGACTTACTGCAGCAAAGAATATATTTTTGAAGCTCATTTTATTTGTTTGTTTGTTATTCATTTGTGTTTGTTGGTTTTCCTTGTAGTTCTCATGTTGGTGAGGATTCCGAAATTGTTTGCAAAATGCAATTACACTTAATTCAGTTTATAAAATATATAAAAAGTAAGGCTGGACACAGCATTCAGTGAACACTGCATTTCTGTGTCTCTGATTTATCATGTCTTAAAGTAGACTTTAAAAGATTGCTTAAAGGAAGAATCAGCCCTAAAAAGAGTGAGGTAAGCGGCGTCAATGGGCGCGAGGCAGGGACTCAGCCTGGGAGTGGCGCTGGCCAACCGCAGGGCACACACACCATTTGCCTATTAACTATGAAACATGCTTGCGATTGGTGGAACCTTCCAAATGTTGGGCGTATTTTCCAGTATCACCCTTATTGTCTATTGATTTTACTTAGAGGAAGCACATGCTGCCGGCTGGGTAGCATATATTGCGACAGAGGGATATCCAGCTAACAGGCAGTACTGACAAAGAGAAAATCTGATGACAAATATGTATGGGTTTATTAACATATCCCACTTCTTCACATTAGGGGTGTTCAATCAATGTATAGCAGTCATGTCCTATAGTTTATACCTTATGCTAATTGCAGGAGCACCATCTCACATATTACCAAATAAAAATCTTCACTTGTAAGTTTAAGATGTGCTTATAAGTATGTCTTTTTAAATCAAGCAAGCTAGCAAATGCAACCTAACTTGACAGCATATGAAGAAAGACTGAAAGTTAAAATATTGAACTGCTACTGTGCAATGGAACTTTGGAAGAATTGTGCAATACCACATGGGAGAGATTCAGAGAAAAGTTTTTTTCTATTCATCCGATTGTCTGAATTTGCTGAAAACTTTTTCAAGTAAAGAATGAAACACTAAATCAGAGTCTCACACCCTGCTCCCTCATCTGCTTAGCAGGTGGATTGGGGGTTAAATGATGAGTCTAACATGACAGAGGTCAGTGAACAGGAGCAGATTGCTTGTGACAGTGGACAGTTTTCTTATCTGGACAGCAGTCTTTCACTATATTTCTCTAATTCAAAAACTGCTGTCCAAAATGCCTTCCAAATCACTGTCCAAATCGACCTGTCATGGAGCATTAAGTCTGCACAGAAGCCAGCCCCCGTAATGATAGGTCTCTCTGTCTCTCCCTGTCTCCCCCTTTCTCTCTCCTCCTCCATTTGTCTCTCTCTCTTTCTTCCCACTAGTTTCTTTCTGGGGTGCTAATGATGAAACACATCAAACACACAGAGCTCCAAACCTCAGAAAGACCCGCTGTGCTGTAAAAACCCAAATAACATATTCAGCTCCATCCCCCTCACGAATACTTCAGAATAAGGCTCATAATTACTCAACATTTTGACACTTTATCTGGAGGTTGTCTACATAGCATATTTAATTACATTTTACATAAACTTCACATAACACCCAGTCAACATTCATTAAGTATTTTATGTGACTATAATAAGGACCAATACATCAAAAAAAGATCCATTTCAAAATAAAAGTCTACATTCATAATTTTAGTTCTGAGGGCAATCCCTATTTGAATAGTCAGAGATTATGTAGCTTTACCCCCTTTCCTCAATAAACAGTGGAAGCAGTGAATGCTGTCTTCATGTAATGAAAATGCATCTTATCCATGCAAATAATATACATTATTAAACCTAATAAATATTAAAATTCATTTTTTTCCAACATTTCCCAAAATTGATATTGAGAGCGCCAACAAATACAAAAAAAATTACAACTGTAACACAGTTAGTTGTTGTTTTAAAGAAGAATGTAATGTCATTAAAAAGCAATATTTTGTGCAATTAACTTCATAAGTTATCTTTGTACAGATTTCCATTGCTAGAATGATGCTGAGTACCAATGCTGCTTAAACACACATCTGAAGCAACAAACAGACATGTGAGTGTCATGTTTTGTACTTTCTTTGTTGCCAATGAATGAGTCAGTAATGATTTGAATTTGATATCTGAACATCTGCAGGGTGAGTAAGTGCCAGCAGCACTGCAGTGTGTATGTGTGTAAATATGATGATCTGTGTAGATCTATTTGGTAACAAAAGAAAAGGGAGCAGGAAAATGTGTCTGATATGAACAGAACAAATAGTGTGGGAATTTTGTTTTGGTACCATTTCAGTTCTGTATTTTGAGCAGGTATTTTCAAAGTGCAAGACTCATATACCATCATATTGCATAAGCAATCATTTGGCTTCAGTGAAGACAACTTTACACAATACAGTGGTTGATTTGGGTTCATTGAAATCACGTTAAGGAAATGGATTTTATTCAGAATATAAAACAGATTACTCATCTTAATGTAGAAGTTTAATACATTCCCTTTTGTATTAAATTTTTTTGTCACCAGTGTGTGAATGGTAACTGGCAACTCTTCATTACATTTAAGAAGTCTAAATGCAAAAAGGCATGCAAAAGTGGTTCAAAATACATTTGTTTTTACTGTAATTGAAAGTGTTCCTTTAACACAAAAATTTGACAGTTTGTTACTTTGTGTTGTAAATTGTTCTTTTTTTTAGTGTGATTTAGTAATGAATTGACTGTCAAGTATATAAATTATACACCTGACAGTCAATCCATTATATACAAATTTTATACAAGTGTACAAAATTATATATAAAACATAAATCCCAGTGTAAAGACAGCATATCAGCCATAATCTTGGATTATGTTGTTGAACATTCCAAAACACACCAGTGTGCCTGCACACTTGAATTTAATACTGTCAGCGTCACACCTGTGTTGAAGGGCTAAGAACTTTGTTGGCAATGGAGGGGTGGACCTCTCTGGGGCAGGAAATACAGAACAAACATATCTTTTAGCAGGTGAATGGTCTTTTCTGCTTAGGAAAGTTCCTAAATAAGTGAAATGACCCACATGTATCTAAGCGGCAACTATGATAAAAGCTGATTCAATTCTCTAAAAGGTAAGGAAAGGTGTTTCAGTGCTTCCTCTCTTAACTCCTTTGGAGTGGGGTACACTGGACCATCCAGTGCAAAAGGAAATGAGGTAACGCTGTCCCACAATTCCTTGCGGCAGCAACGTTTAAATTGACACACCATCACACCATTTCCTCATTTATATAGCCTAAATGAAACACTGTAATAACATCAGTCCCTGCATAATTATGACGCATCAGCTCCTGCATAATTAGGCAGTCAGATTACCTGAGCACAACTGTCTATGAATTCTACTTCTCATTTTTTCTTTGAGCTCATGATGTTTTCCGTTGAGGTCAATGAAAAGGGGTGAGGAAAGGATAGTAGTTTCAACCACAGCCCTGGCTGCTAGTCAGAGACTATTCATTGGCATTCTGTCACATGGTGTCATGGGAATGGCAACAGGGATACACATGCAGGAGTTTCAATGTAAAAACAGGAAAACAAGCAGCAAACACACAGGGCAAACAGAGATGGAGCATTGGCTTAAGCAGTAAGGGGTAACAATACAGGGAACAGCCAGGTAAGGTCGACACAAGGCAGCCCGGGTTTGCTGACAGGCAAGGCCACCGGATCTCACAGGATCTCCATCACACACACATGCCGAGGGGAGGCCTGCACCAGAGCCACAGAGGGGGCGGGCTACACGCTCCTGAGAAGAGAGACCTGTACAAAGTGGACACACAAGGTCCCAGAGGACAGCAGACAGAGGTTGCCCCAATAACCAGTATGGGCAAGCCACACAGTCCTGAACAGCAAGGATGGTGTGAACCAACACACAAGATCCCAGTAAGTAGCAGACCTCCACTGTATTAGGGACCTTCACAAAAGAGGGGAGCATGAACCAGGTGTAACATAGCCAGGCAAACACGCTCACACCACATCCTAGGAGAGGACGAGCTAGTAATAGTGAAGGTGAATCGTCCCAGGATAGAGGTGAAGTTAAATAGGGAAAGACAAATGAGGAGCATTTGCGTCTAATAGAGGTTGGGGGACAAACCAAAGAGGAGATTCAGGAAGGGGGAACTCAGGATAGGTATGAAATAGGCTGTCAAAACAAAAGTTCCATGGATAATGAGCAAAACAAATGTTACATGTTCTCAACTACTACAACACTGGCTTCTAAGGGTTAAACACTTTTAGGCCACAATCAAGATTTCATTACAAATATCCCATCAATTTTATTTTAACACTGAGCAATTTGTTACAGCATCATTTAGCTCTCTTTATTTAAGCCACCTCTACTATGAGGCTGGTGTCAGTCCACCTTTGTGTCTACCCTATATGATTACCCTATTCCTTCTCTCTCATTCCTTCCCATTTTTGTTGTGTTTTTTTCCCTGTTATGCCACACTCATGCTTCCCATGTGTCTAAGTCCCTTGTGCTATGGAAATATGCTAAGCTCTTTGGTGCATAGTGTGTTTGGCTCATGCTATCCTCACTGCTCAGGATCATGAGGCCTGCCTCTTGTGGGTATCCCCTTCATCTGCTGTCTTAGACCACGGGTGTGTATGCGGCATGCAGACCTCTCTCATACGGAGTGTGTGGTCCGCCCACACTTGGCTTGCTCACTAGGGGCTTGGACCTGGACCCTGTAAAGTTGTGACAACTTGGTTGTATGGCAGGCCCCTGGTACTGAGACAGCCTCCTGTTACTCTTGTTAAGCTACTCTTGCTCATTATCCTTCACTTTCATGTCCCATTGATTTTCATTTTATTTTTTAACAACAGTTATTCCTCAGAAAGATCAAAGGCATGTCAATAAATATAGCAATAGAACTAGGAGCTGTTTTAATGGAGCCCAGTGTCCTGGGGAAGCAAATGCAATTTGTCATGTACCATTACAGTCTTTTAGATGTAAAAATACATTACAGAAGTATGTATATAATACATAGTGGCACAATCTGTCACTATTGTGTAGGGGGAAAGGAGGTATTAAGAAAAACATTTTGGCCTTTACATAACATATTACTTTAAGTAAGGTGTTTCGAAGCCTGAAAACTTTATAACTAAAGAAAGACTTCTGTCACTTACAGTCAATTAAAATTTCATGACCACATATATTTTGACATATATATGACATCAATGATATGTCATAATGATAAACATTTGTATATTTTTCACACTTAACATCATGTACTTCGTAATGTTTCAATTTTATTTCTGTACATTATTTTTTTCTGTATGGGGAATGTATAAGTCACATATTGATCAGCCTTCTTTTGCTGTGAAGATCAGCTCAGTCTTCAACCCACCAGCTTCTGAGGTAAATGGGGATGGTAAAGGGAAACGACACTCTATAGTATTATTTACTGGTGAGATATGTCTCCCATGGCGGGACTGCAATGAGTGGCTTTACCAGCAACAAAGAGAGAAATGAGAATACTCAGCAGGGGGCAAATATCGACGAAATAATGATTGATCCAGTAGCAGATTCCAAATGCGCTGGCTAAGAAAAACTGTTCTCCCCATCACCAGGCATGACACCGATGCATATTTCACCTGTCTGAATTTTCCTCGTATCAGCAAACACAACTGCCACTGGTCTGATCGATCACCACTGTAGACCAACAGCCACTGACCTGAGACCAGTTTTGCTATTTCCTTCTTAAGTACTGTGTTAAAACAAGATGGCCTTAGGTCAGCACATGGGGAAATTTATTTGAGTAGAATCTGTCCTTGGTTGAGGACACTGATGATTCATTCACTGAATCAGTTGTGTAAGTGTCTGATATCAGCGTTGTGTAGAATAATATACTTGCATCCACCAAAAGTTGGTTTGAACTGAATAAAATGCATTTCAATAGCAAAAAACACTTCATAAGCCAGGGATCAAGAAGAGTTTTTATAAGGTCATACTTTACATTTTTCTTCCTGCAAGAGAGCGCATACCATTTTATGGGTTTGTGGGTGGAACTGGAGATGACTGAATGGTGCCAGAAACCATTTTGCCTCAAGATGTTAGCAGTACATCCACCCTTTGCTCCGTGGTCCAGGTCTGATGATTATGTTCTCATTGTAGGTGCTTAGGAGTTAAAGATATTCTGGCACCTTTCTATAATAGCCAGTGTTAATTTTTTTAGCAATTTGTGCTACAATCGTACTTCTGTGGGATCAGTTTATATAAACTAACCTTTGCTCTCCACATGCATCAGTACGCCTTGGTTCAATGTTTTTTTTCTTTCTTGGACCACTTTTGGCAGGTACTAGGCCCTGTATACTGGAAACACCTCACAAGATCTGCAGTTTTGGAGACGTTCTGACCCAGTCATCTTGCCATCACAATTTGCCTGCTGTCAAAGTCTCTCCCTAAACTTGCCTGCTTCCAACACACCATCTTCAAGAAATTACTGTTCCCTTGCTACATCCCATTCCTTGACAAAGACAGCTGACAGGTAACATTACTTTTGCAAAGAATGGCCATTAAAACTTGTAAAATTGCAGGGCCTAATGATTTTGCTGCGCACTCCCTGACACTGTTTTTTTATGAACGGCATTCTAGAAGTGTACATGTTCTTCAGTAGTCAGTGTTACATACATTTATCAGGCTTTCCTCTGTTTTCATAAACTGATCAAGAATTTTTTACAGCATGAGGCAGAAGGCTGCTGTGGAGAAGCATTCCTCTAAAAAGGGAGAATATGAATACCAAAACAGCAGAGCACTCATGAAATGCCCTTTTCTAAGCTGCATACTGTGCATGCTAATTAGGTAATGGTAAGGGTAGTAACGCTGCAATCTATTAACTGAAAAAAAATACTTTTGTGGCAGTAGGGTGATGTTAATTTTAGGGTTTTTCCCTATATCTTCATGCTAAAATTGAATCCAACTGACAATAAATCCATTTTAAAGCTGGTATTCAATAAAGTTCATTTCAAAAGTATATAATTGTCTTAAATGTATTTTTATGCTCTAAAATTGACATTAACCATTTATGGAACTAAGGGGCCTAGCCCAACCCCTGAAAAACAGCCCCAGCCCACTATCCCTTCTCTGTAAGACTTTGCTATTGACAGTAAACGTTCTAGTAGATAACGTTCTACAGTGCTGACTAAATCCAGATTGAGCTGGTAGTTCGCCAGACAGTGAAGTATATTCATCACTTTAGAGAACGTTTCCACTATTCCACAGTCCAGTAGCGATGTGCCTAACGCCACTCCAGCCAGCAATTGGCATTTTTGTAGATGTACTGTAAAAGAAAAAAAATGGTAGTTAATAGAACTTTAAATAAATTAGCAGAATGTAAAACACACATTACAGTTCTGGTAACTTACTATCATAACTGAACTAACCTTTAATTTTAAACAATATCATTTTTATATTGTAACAACAAATGAGCAGCATTATTTATTGAGGGAGGATGCAAGTAGCCTGATGGTGGGCATTTAATAAAATAATAAAATGGTCCCTTATGGTTGCGACATAAGGGACCATTTTATTCTTTTATTAAATGCCCACACCACAGCACAGCACACAGAAAGAAATTCTTTCTTTGCATTTAACTCATTCACCAAGTGAAGCAGTGAGCTGCCACCAACAGGGGATGCCCCAGGAGCAGTGTGTTGGGATGGTACCTTGCTCAAGGGTACCTCAGTGGTGCCACTAGCAGTCCTGAGATTCAAATCCATGACCTTCTGATCGCAGGGGCAAAGGAGGAAACTCCAAAAATTGCCCATAGGTATGAATTTGTCAACCCTGTAATGGACTGGCAAACTGTTCAGGCTATGTCTTCACCTTTTGCCTAACAAGGGCAATCCAGAGTTGAAATCTATAAACCATTCAAACTGGAGCAGTCATCAACATGGATGTGAGGCAGAACACATAATCCAGGCAGGGCATAGTAAAAGTCAAAGACCAGAAACAAGAGTATCAAAGGCAAAACCAAACAAAGTCAAAGATCACAAAACAGACAAGTCCTTAAATAGTGCTAGAGACAGGACATTCTCAAATAACTCAGTTTTAGGATCCCTAACTCCCCTAGGGGTGAGGTGGGTGAACAGCAGGGTTGGACATCACAATAGCACGGACTCCGTAATGGCCTTGACCATGAGTTTGCCATGAAAGCAATCGTTTGAGTGTTTAAACACGTTCATGTTTTGTCCACTCATAATTTGCAAACACACACACACACTTATGTGGGTTATGGTCTCATCACACACGCACACTCACACACTTATATGGGCTATGGTCTCATCATGTTACTCCCACAGTCCATTTTCAGACAGGTGATTGGTCCTCTTAACTACTCCACTTACATCAGCATAACAAAGCTAATGAGCTCTCTTAAAGTGCTAACAGGGACGGACAACAGCACTGAGGTGAATCACTCTTCTTCAACCTCATAGGGCCATTGCGATCAACAATAGCAGATGTATTATCACAAACAGTGGCTTCTACTGTTTTGCCACTGATTCTTATTTAATCTCTTGCAGTACATACAGGCGGAGCAAAACTGGAGTGTATCTATTGATCCATCCACCATTTAATTTAGATGCAGTGTAAAGAGTTAACATGAGTAAATTAATGTGAAAAAATGTCAAAAATGGACACCAATGACTGGAAAGTTGCCACTGGCTAAAATTAAATTTCAGTCCATTTAAACCGGTCATGAAGACGTGCACACACCCCGAAAAAGCACTTAGTGTCATCAAATAGATAAAAGGTGCAAAAGCTTATACAGTTTCCATATGTCAGTGACAGCTTATAAGCAATGCATGGTTTCATCTTGGCTATTGCCAGATTGGGATTTTCAAAAGTACTCATCAGCTTTTTAGTTAATGTGAGAAATGATGTCCATTCCTAACTCCAAAAATATACAAGGAGTAAGCATTGACTTGATACTACTGGAACAAGCAGAAAAGCAAACCTATTTCATTATAGGATTTCACCAAAAGAATCAGAGATGCTGACCACCAAAAGTCTTCAGCTCTATTCTGACAGTTTTTCTGCAAGTCCCGGAACACTCAGGCTTTTTAGGTCAACACAATCAAGCCAGTGAAAAGTATCACTCATCATAATCAGATCATAATCTTGCCATTACAAACGGCTGCAATCAATAGGAGAAAGAACCTTCTGTACTAGACTGAGGACAATTTTGCTGTCTGGGTGTCCTTAGGGTACTGAGTGTTTTTGAAAACGGCCTCAGTACAATATCAGAAAATTAGAAGTGTTGAGTTGCTGTGGAAAGCTCTGGTAATATAGGACACGTGACACTTGATAAGTTCTGATTTGATTGGATAATAGCAATCACACAATTATAACTGAGGACAAAACATATTCATGATATTCATGTTTTGCAGAACTTCTCATTTGCACTGGTTAGCATGGCCATGGTTTTCTTCATTCTGACCTGGTCGTTGAAAGGATGACAAATAGGGGCTGCTGGCATGGGCTAGCAGGGATTTACCTTCTCTGATTTTTTAAAGTAATAAGGCATCAAACTGAGGTTTCATCTTTGTTAACAAATGAGTAGAAGCTGAATCAAGGCTTGACACAATAATTTTTTTCCAAGTTGAAAATTGTAGCACATGAAGAAATATTGAATGGAGCTATGGAAATTTAATAATGAAATAATAATCAAACAATTTATTTTTTCTTAAAGCAATATGATTATTTATTTGATAATAAATAATACAACAATTTATACTTTAAACTGCATAAAACTATGCAAAGTATAAAATTACATGAACGGTGAACCTCTATAATACAGTAATTCTTCTTAGTTCTAAAAATCACCCAAAAATCTGCTCAGTTCACTGGTCCAGCAGCTTTTGTATGCAAATTACCAAGGCTTTGTTAGGTTTGCCAGTTTGCCCTCTAACTTCTGCCCTTTACAATGCTTTCAGCACATTAAGTTGTCCTCAAAAAAGAGCCATGCAAATGTTCTCTGCCACTGTGAGTTAAAACTGTATATCCTCCTGGCATCTATTGTTAGTCCCAAATGTGGATAAAATGCTTGTACTATTGAACCCTAAGATTATTTTGGACCACCCAAGGATCAGGATAAGAACTGGATAAGATGGGGGCTGATTTACCTCTAGCCCAAGCTGTAGATTCGCACAGCCTGTTTGTGATCACATGTAGTGAAGTGTCCCCTTGGCAGAGCTGGTAGAGCAGGCTCAAAAATAGCCCATAGGAGGCACTTCACTAATCACAAAGTTTTGTAGTCATGAATAGTAGAAGTGATTATGACTAGCAGCTCAAAGCTATTGTAAAACACTGCAGAGCAATCATTAATGCAGTAAGCTGATATTTATCTTTGTAGTTGTTAGTTAACAATGGTGATATATCAGCTACACAATGGCATTTAAACCGGAACGTAGAAGCTTGTGACAGGCATTCAGGTGAGATATATTTTTTTTCTAATTGCTTTTCACTTGCTTACACAGCCCCCCAGTAATGATTTATGATGATAATTTTGTAGATGATAAAATGTGCAGTGCAGCTGTAAAATATGGAAGGACTGTTAAGCAGGCTTACAATGGCCATTAGGTAACAGCACACATCAACACTTAACACACAAAAGTGTGAACAGTAGTTGTTAGACAACTCGTTTCATTGTTTCATTGCTGTAGAAGGGGTTTTCAAATGTGCTATAACAGTGCTATTAGCTATTATTTATTGATAGTTTGGCCCTCCTATCTAATACTAGGACTAGTAGTGTACTGATTATCATTATTCACTGCTAATGAATACATGTAAGCATGTTAAGTTGTGAATAAACCCATACTAATCAGCAAATCCCCCACATGCCATACTCTAACACATTATAAGACATTAAGGCAATTTAGTAATCTCTCACCTGCCAACATTTATTGAAATGATTAATGACAACTATAAAGAAACCATGGAAAGACCTACACTCTCTTTGTATTCATCACTTCTATATATTTTTTTTCATCTGTCTTTTGTCCTAATATATTGAGGCACATGCAGCTGCTCCTGCAGAAGGCAGATAAGAAGGATGCTTCTATAGCTTGGGAAAGGGTACAGTGCAATATGTCTGTCCATGGAAATCAGTTCAGGCTGCCAAGTGAAACGCTAAAGCAAATTAAACATGCTGTTCAGGCCTTCAAAAGCCAGTTAGAAAAGGTTTTAATTGGCCAGCAATTTCTGTCTAAGAAGAGAGAGTTCATGATGTATTACCTATAACATAATGACTTTCCCTGTAGCATGAAATAAAGTGTTTAGGAGTTGAATAATAAATGTTGTACAATTAAGTTTTAAAATGCAACTAGTGGGTGTCTACTAATTGCATTCCCATTATAAATAGGATATAACAGTGCTTTTAAGCAAAGAAAAATATTTGGGGTTACTTTCCACAAAAGCACAAAGCCCCTGAAACAGGGTCCATAAAATGGAAAACAAATTTTTCTCAGTTCGTTTAAAGAACAGAGCTTGATGTATAATGTAAAAAAATAATTAACTGTCCAGTCCATATATGAAAATTCAATCGTTTTACTATTTTTGGGATGTCATGATTGCATAGGACCAAAACAACCTGTTTAAATCTAAGGGATAAAGAGGTTTAGAGAGGTTGTATGAACATGAATGTTAGACTGCTGGGGAAAATATGTACTGTAAGAAAGGAAATATTAGATGGGCCTTTTAAAATGGATTTAGTTTATGATAACATAGTTTAATAGTTTTGTACCTGGATGCCCTTCACTCACTAATCACTGCCTTTCGCAGCTACCATTAGAGTCAGGTGCCAAATTTTTTGGAAGTCTTTTTCTAATCGAATCTATTGCCATCCACTCTGTGGCCATCCCCAGTGAAACGGATGAAAAGACCCAGCTCAGAACACAGCGGACACGCTGTCCCTGCTTGGTGCATCAGCCTTGATTCAAGGGTCCTCTCAAACACTACTCACACAAACATTTTAATATTAATAATTAATCTATCTAAGGGCCCTGTTCCGAATTTTCCCTTTTTTTCTGCCAAGTCTCTTTGTATCACTGACTGACGCTACTTTATTTCCTTCTCAGAAGAGAAGAGGAGGACTTTGTTCAGCTTGTTTATTAGCATCACAATGGCGGGGATGATGGGGGAGCTAAAAGAGGCTGTTGCTATGAGACGGTTGACGGGGCTGTCATTGGGGCGGAGGTTTATCTTGTGCTCTGTGGCCAAGGCGCGGGCGGATAAGGACGTGCTGGCCACCTCTCCAATCGCCACGGAGATGAGCGAGGCAGTTGGGGTTGTTAATCATGGAGGAGCGCCACTCTCATAACCCTGTTCACACAGTTATACACACACATACACACACACACACGCACACAAACACTACAGCAGTAGGTGTTGAACATCGGTTACACATAGAATAAAGCAATAGACACAAACACACACACACACACACACACACACACACACACACACACACACAGAGATGCTTCATCCAGTGCTTGAATTAATCTAGGAACTACAATAAATAATAAACAATACAGAGTTTTGTCTACCATAAGGTACACACATTCAGGAGCCAAGTGACATGTTTTATTGATTTGCTAAGTGAAAATAGAATAATAAAACCCAAAACATATTTAATTGAGGTCCCTTATTTTCACTTCAACAAAAAGTCATTTGAGCTGGTGTTCACACTTTTGCATAGAACATCCTTTACTATATGTTTTCTCAAGCTATCTGCCATAAGATTTGGTCACCATTTTGTTCATAGTTTATTACTAATCATTTGAAACCTGTGGTAATATGGTAAAACCATTTAACATAATACATATTACCTATACGTGATCCTTTGGGATTCTACATTTGGCAATAGTTGTATCAACATATGTATTATATTTCATTCATGTGCATATCTGAATTGAATTCAATATATAATTTTTTTTCAGTGAATATGGCATGGGATATAGTCGTTTATTGTCACTGAAAGAGGAAAAGTAAGGATGCCTGATCTCTTAAATATGATAAAATATGTCAAAAAGATCACAAAATAGAAAGAAGAAAAAGAATGTCAAATTGCTGAAAGCTTCTTTTTTCTCACACACCCTTGGAGGCATGTAGAGAAGTTTAGCTTACAAGGATGTGCTTCTCAGGGGGATTTGGCTAGGTTTTCAGATCTCTTGCTCCAGGCATGTCTCAACTAGGTCTCCCTGCAGTTTCAGTTGAAATGAGAGCACCTGCTTGCCTACGTGTGTGTGTGTGTCTGCATGATGAAGATAGTGAAGGTTCCTCTAATTTATAAATGGTGCACACAAAGACTAAATTCACAAAGTGCACTGAGTATGCATGCACACAGCTTAAGCAATATTGTGCTATATTTCAACACTCCCACCCTCCAAACCAGTATCTCAGTGGAAACAGAGAGTGTTTCTTACCCTGCAGCATGTGCTCCAAAAACTTAACTGCAGTGTTTGCATTCTTTTTCATGTCCCATTTGCTTTTACTGTGTTTTTATAATGTCTAAATTGTCACCACGATGTTCACAGCCTGTGCCATAGGTAGGTGTGTCGTAGCTCGGGAAGATGTCTGACACTGCTCATTAGGAGTCTACTTGCTTTAAGTGTGTCAGCTATCAGAGAGAATGCATGGGTCGAGAGAAGAACAGAGAGAAACAGCCTGACAGTAAAGGTCTAAAACTATTATATAGCTCATCACACCAGTGGCTGAATTCTTTACCTTAATGTCCTTCCAAGCCACTTAAACAACTATCATTCTTAAACAACTAACTTTCAGATATCATAAAACACAATGGCATAGATAAGGTAGAACTTAGAAGGTGGAAGAATATGTTACAATGATCATAGAAGATCATGGCTGGTATTTACCAACAGTTTCTTTTTCTTCTTAGAAGAGCATTTAATGCTTTGAGGAGAACATTACAGTTACACACTAAAATAAGTAATTTCAGCAAATCAATATGTCTTTACAGGTAAATCTGCACCACATATCATCAGCACACAGGGAGTCATATAAATCATCCATTTAGACTACAGTGTAAATAATTTAAATGACATTTAACACATTTATTGTATTGTAAACATACCATTGGCCTTTATGATAAGCATCTGGCTGTTTAGTTTGAGTCATCTGTGCTTTACCAGGAACATACATAACAGGAACTGAATGTATAAACTCACTGTGAGTGCAAAGAGACCTAAAGGAGTGGATTTGCAGTTACATCAACACAATACTTCCTATAAAGTCACGAATATGCAATGACATGCAAAGGTCTTGTGCATTAAACACTGCAGGAAAAAATAGACACTTAAGAGGATGTGTTAACATAATTTCATTCCACTTTTGGTGCATAGTACCAGCTTTTGTCATGAACGTCTATATTTGTGCATTATTATGACATCGTCATTGAAGCATGACTATATTTTGAGTATATTTTGCAACGTTTTTTTTATATGCAGCAGATATAATACAGAGAGCTTACTCTGCTGAGAGCAAGTAAGTGGTCAACAACAAGATGTAAGGCTCAGTACTGTGCACAATTTCAACAGCAGGACACACTGGGAACTGTCCTATTTTAAAAGGCGCAGCATAGTGAGGGTCTTTGGTGAGTTTAGAAGTTGGGTGTTTGGAAAACAGCAGGCATGAAGTGAAATGGGTGAAAATGGAATAGTGGAGAGATCTGAAGAAAAGATGTTTAAGGTTCTTGGATTAACTGGAGGCTCCATTTAATGGACTGTGTAGGCTGACTATCATTCTCCTTCATGTGTGTCTCTCTTCAGCAGCCTGTGAGATTTCCCAAAGGCCCTCACCACATGGATGTGAGCCAGACCCCAAACAGAAGTTTACATTTCATAATTGTACACAAAGAAATTTGTGGAGAATTTGTTCTAATCACGCCATCAGAGATTTTTGGTATTCTTGGTTTTCAGTGTCTTCTTGTTTTTTGGCATCAGTTTCTTGGACAAGAAGCAATTGAGTGGGTGGATCTTCTTGACACTGTAACAGAACGATTGTGACTCTCACTTCAGAAGTGTCCACTTTGAAACTGCAGAGATGAATCAGAAAAGCAACCACATACTAATGTAAGTGAATGCCTCATCAGCAACCAAGAGAGCATGACTGAGAAGCATAGTAAGGCATGCAGAGCTGGTACTGAGCCTTCAGTTGTCAAATCCCAGGAAGCAAAGTCATAAGGCATGACAAGGTATTCATAGTGACCAGTGTAGTTCTTGTCCCTCCTAAATATGCATAATGATAATAATACATTTTATTTATAGGTGCCTTTCACAACACTCAAGGACACCGCACAAATGTAATAAAAACAAATACAGTAAAAATACAACAGAGCAAAGAAGATTAAATAGAATATGCAATTTTAAGCAAGTGCGTCTTGAGTTTGGACTTAAAAGTATAAAAACATTTAATATTTCTAATGTCTGGGGGTAAGGAATTCCAAAGCTTGGGGGCAGCACAGCAAAATGCCTTGCTCCCCATAGTGACCAGACGAGCAGAGGGGACAGTAAGATGGATAGAAGAAGAAGATCTGAGGGCGCGAGAGGGAGTGGCAGTGTGAATAAGGTCAGACAGGTATGGAGGAGCAAGCTCATGGATAGCCTTAAATGTATAGGGAAAGAATTTTATGACTGTTCACCTCCATGATTGTCTGAGACCGGCCACCCGGATGCTGCAGCAACAATCGGTTTGCATAACTAAAGGATTTCTGCACAAACTGTCAGAAACCATCTCAGGGAAGCTCATCTGCATGCTCATCATCCTCATGGAGGTGTATATGCTGGATGTGGAGGTGCTGGGCTGGTGTGGTTTCACGTGGTCTGCGGTTGTGAGGCCGGTTGGATGTACTGCCAAATTCTCTGAGTTGCCTTTGGAGACGGCTTATGGTAGAGAAATGAACATTAATTTCACGGGCAACAGTGCCAATAGTCAGCATGCCAATTTCACGCTCCCTCAAAAGTTGCGACATCTGTGGCATTGTGCTGTGTGATCAAACTGCACATTTCAGAGTGGCCCTTTACTGTGGGCAGTCTAAGGCACACCTGTGCAATGTTCATGCTCTAATCAGCCCCTTGATATGCCACACCTGTGAGGTGGGATGGATTATCTCGGCAAAGGAGGAGTGCTCACAAACACAGATTTAGACAGATTTGTGAGCAATATTTGAGAGTAATGAGTCTATTGTGTATTTAGAAAATGTTTCAGATCTTTGAATTCAGCTCATGAAAAATAGGAGCAAAAACAAAAGTGTTGCGTTTATATTTTTATTCAGTATATTTGATGTATATGTGTGTTCCACACAGTCGCTCCTGTTAGGCAAGCAGGGCGCATAGTATTTCAAGCAGAAGTACTCACTATAAGGCCCAAGGCTGTTCTTTTTGAGGTAGTAGAGGGATGAAAAATACCGTGCCCAAGGGAAAGTAATAACCTGATACTTTCTGTAATGTTAGGTGACTTCAGGACACTTCATATGTCCTCGCATGCAAGGGAACAGAATACAGTTTCTCTGGATTCTATAATTGTAAACTGACTGGTTTGGTGAAATCTAATCATAGTGATGTAGTGAGTCTATAGTCTTGTTCAAGCTGGAGTTACTCTAATTTAAGTGATTATGCTTTATTTCAATTTAGGGAAATGATACAAATACTTTATCCTGTACAAACTGATTAGTAAAATCCCAAAATTACGAAACCATCTCATCTCAAGCTATGATACTGTGTAACAGTGGAAATACAGTGGTGTCACAGTTTACAAAACCCCAGAAGTGGCGACAAAAGTATTTAGAAATGAAGAAAACAAAGGAGAACAAAAAAAAAAATCCAAGACTAAAGAACCAAGAGTAGACTAACTGGATAGTAGAAAAAACAGAACAAATCAAACATCTAATGACAGATGGACCAGGAACAAACTAGCAAAAGCAGAGAACACAAAGAGATCCACAAAGACCAGCAAAAATGGACATACAGCCACAATGAATGGCGAATGGCAAATGGCACGGCTGAAAGGGCAGAGCAAGGAAACAAAACCAAAAACAGAAGGACATGGTAAGGGGAAAACAGACAGAGACAAGGGCAATGCAGGACATGATGTTAAATATTACTTTGCATGAAGACTGGGTTGTAACAAAGAGAAGTCACTTCTGTATAATGAACACAGAAACAGGCCTCAAGCAATAAAAGATGGCCTAAGCATGCTAGTGTAACTGATTAGGTGACAAAAGACCAAAAGACAATGTGGCCATTAACTGACTATCTAAAGCTTCTCAGCACTACATACCTGCTCTTTTTCATGGCTATAATAGAATAACATGTCACAAAGGTTTCATACATTTTCATGACTGATGTTGTCAGTGTTTTAACCCTGGGGGTTCACTGGGCTCCACTCAGACAGCTAAATTTACTAGCTCATATCTCTAAGGAACATAAACTTTTAGCTCTGCATGCTAGTGGCAGCAGGAAATATTGTGACTGACATTTAGTAAATGTCACATGGTGTGGTAACAAACTGTGTGGAAGTCTATAAATATTAGTTTGTGTATCACTGGAACAAATATTTACTGTACTACAGAACTGCGTTAATCTTCTTATGAAACACGCCACTTTCACTTTTTTGGATATGTACTAGCATTGGCAGAAATGGAGGTTTAACTGGTTCAGCAGTGGACTTTGATTCTCATTTTACTCTTGCTTATTGGCCAGTGGTCCATGTGGAAGGGACAGTTTTCTGATTTTTCTAATGAGAGGCCTACACTCCCCAGTAGTTTGAAGAGGTTGATCAAATGCCCGCTCACCCCATGGGCACCTACAGCTGTCACAGAGGCATCTCCATAAACACCAGGGTGACGGCTGCCCCACGTATCTCAGATATGCAGAGGTTATGTGAGGCATGAGAACTACTTTGCATTTTTTTAAGCAAACTCCTCTGGATAATTTTTGCCTGTAGTGTCTTGCCTTAAAACCACTTAAGAACCACTTAAAGGCATAAATACTCTATCAATGTAAGAGTTCTTCTTAGAACCTTTATATTATATCAAAGTTCTTTAAACTTTTAAACATTTTTGCATCTCATTCACATAAATGTCTCTTATCAGAAAGGTGTTTTAGGAAACAAAAACTGATTCTTCCCTGCCATGACATGAACAACTCCTTACGGCATCTTTAGTTTTTAAGAAGGTGAAAGTGTTGAAAGCCCAGGGTAATAAGAAGATTCATTTTTCATTAATGTTATACTCTAAGCTAGCCACAGCCAGAACAGGATTTTTATTCTATGAAAATGTCTGTTGCACACATGGCAGAAAATTAGACTACTGATGTGTCTGTGCCTCAAAAGAAAACTTAAAGTAGGGCACACAGATAAATATTGAATGAAAGGTTTGTGGAGTGCACCCATACATTGTGATCTACATGTCAGTTCACTTCTCAAATTCTCCACAGAAAGCTAAAACTGTGCTAAGTTTTCTGTACCAGGGTTACTTGAGTGCAGACAGCTATAGTTGATGTTTTGTAGTATGGGTAGTATGGTGATGTCTGGTTTGTGGACAGTTTGTTCATTTTATCCCTGGGCTGCACATGCCCTCCATTTGTTTCATTCACATGAATTGTCACAGCTTAGCTACAACCTCATTTACAAACAGGTCTTTCTCTCGTTTACCTTCCACATGTCTACTGCATATTGTTAGTGTGGGAAACATTGATCCATTCACAGATTATAAGAGTTGTTGTCGGCCTCAACCCTGTCTCAGAATGAAAAGACATGAAATCAAGACAATTTGGTGAAAATAAATTAGACATATATTCACAATGGACTGTAAAAAGCAATCAAACACACATCCATATATTTACAGTCTTTGTTACAGTCTATAATCTTAGTAAAGTGCAACTCTCTGCACATTCTCATGGTCTTCATCAACCATGGCACTGATGTTAAATAAAATGGAACTGATGTTAAACTGAAAACATGACGCACGTGGGTGTTCCACAAGGATAACTGCTTAAGAAGGAATGTGGGGAATGTAGTTCCCTTGGTCACTGGAGAACAATTGGTGACAATTTTCAACATGCTAGTATGTTAATAAGACCAGTGACTGTATGATCTAGTCTTAGTCTCCCAGCAAAACCGAGCTTCTTTTCCTCACCAAGCCACGGCCTTATAGTTTCTTTTGAAAACCCAGTTACTGTCCCCTCAAAGAAGGTAAGAAATCTTGGTGAAGAACTGTCACACATTGACCACCTCTCTAGGACATGCAGATACCTTCTTTACAACATCAGAAGAATCCGACCCTTTCTCAACACTGAAGCCACGCAGTTACTTGTCCAGTCTCTGCTCATCTCTAAACTGGACTACTGCAACTCTCTACTGGCTAGACTTCCACTGAAGGTAACGAAACCACTTCAGCCAATTCAGAATGCAGCTGCGAGGTTAGTCTTCAATGTTCCTAAATTCTCACACCATGGCTTTATTACAGAAACTTCACTGGCTCCCTGTGGCCGCTCGCATTAAGTTCTAAATCTTAACACTTCGGCACTGATCAAGCAGTGTGTCACTTCTCGTCCTCTCAGAGCTTCAAGCATTGCTCATCTGGAACCTCCATTGCTGAGAAGAAGAGGACGACATGCATCAAGACTCTTTTCAGTCTTGGCCCCCCAGTGGTGGAACGAACTCCCTCTTGCAATCAGATCTGAAGATCTGAAGACCCACCTCTTCAAGGAGCACCTTGGTGACTAACCAGTCCTCTCGTTTATCTCTTTTATGTCTTTTTCTATATATTTAAGAAAAACCTCAGACACTTACCCTCTTAACTGTTTTTCCTTATATGTGTACTACCACCTGACTTTTTCTTTTGACAGGGTTTGTTAAGGTGTGTAACTTAGCTGGCAGTAACTTGGTTAAAAGCAAGTGTTGATCTTAATGTAGCTTTACAGGTGTGAAGAACAGATGTAGACTTAAGCACTGATATATGTCCATCTGGATAAGAGTGTCTGCTAAATGCCGTAAACATAAATATAAACGTAAACGTAGTTTAGGGTTGAGTTTAAAACCTGCTGCGAATGAATTCAGCCTAAATAAAAAGCCTTATTCAGCCTAATGTGTTTTATCTTCATAAATATGAAATACTGTTCTTATGAAGTATTGCATGCAAAGACCTATTACTGCACACAAAATATCTGACTATACACAAGGTTTAAACACATACACAGTATTTTTACTTTGTTGTAAAATAAGTTGCACAAAGCTCAGGTCTAAAGAGTTTAACTTCCCATGACAGAAATTTTAACAAATATCTCTGGAAGTCTAAAGGGAAAGTCCAGTGCTGATCATTGGAGAAGAGACTTTGTTCGGTCCTTGCAAGGGAAACCCTCTGGTTTACTGGAATCCAAAAATGAGTTTTTCCGCAGTTTCAAATGAAGGACTTGGCCGTTCCACTCCACTCCACAGGCTGCCTGTAACAAGCTTAAATAAGTTGTTAGTGAAATTGTAAAGTGACAACAGAACAAATGCAACCAAATGTTGGAGGATGGAGGTAAATTACATTAAGAGAGATTGTGGGGCTGGCCCCTGTTGAGCGACATGTGCTGTTAATCTATGTTTTTAGAAATTGTTTTATGTTTCAAAAATGCAATAACCAACCCCAAGCAATATGTCAAAAGTTATCTTCAGCCAAAATCATTGTCAGCAAATTATTCACCAGCCAGCAAATTATTCACCAGCCTCTAGCAGCAGATGTTTCTGCTGATAGCTCCTGCTGGCACGAATACTCATTCATTTGTTTAGGTATTTGGCACACTTGTTGCAGAGTGACTTATAATGGTGAGTAAATGTACCCTTAGAGTCCTGAAGTATTCTTTTTGGTACAGCAGTGTTATTCATGTCTGGACGGGGAAACCCACTAGACCCATGTGCAAGTCAATGGCGTTATGCATTTAATCATCCCATTCAGAATCACTGTTGAATGGGGTAGAACAGTGAAGAAAGAACTCAAGGATACACCGTGATAAGATGGGCAAGGAGTACCTGTAACAAACAGTTAAACAGCATACATCTTAATTTAGGCTTTGAAAACACCTTGACAACTGTCTACAAAGGCATAATATAACTATTTTTATGCCATCCATTATGATCTGTATGTTTCTTAAATATGATGTCATAATATATCAGCTTACATGAGCCCATTCTCTGGCTTTTATTTATTTTTTTTAAGTTTTATGTGCAATTGCTGATGCAATTCTGGAAACCTGAGAGCTACAGAATGAATATTAAATATGTAAAGTCAGTAAAATGACTTGAGATTGAGAGTACGCTACTTTTTTTTTTTTTACAAAATCTTTCCCTGCAAGAGGTGAAGAGAGAGTAGTTGATCAAATGCCAAAGCTCACCCACTTCACTCCTCCTTTCACTTTTCCTGTACTTATGACCACCTACCTCTTGAAGAATATTTCTGAAACTAAGTCAACATCATTATGTCTGGTAAGACTGTTGTATCAGCGCCCATCAGCCTTGGCAGAGGAAAGCAGGCGAGCTGGAGCGCTCGGCTGACAAAGACGTAGGAAAGCAAGCAAGGATTAGCCTTACTTGCCAATGTTTCCTGTCAACATGTTCAAGCCTGACTTAAACCACAGAATCATCTGTATGCAAACACATTATCATGATGAACATGATCATTATTTGTCTCTGAGGTGATCTTTAGAGAAGGGTATTGGAGTCAGAAAACTTTGTTGACCTGGAGGTAATTGCTTATGGCACAGATACACAGACACACGTCAAGACATAGTCAAAAACTATATAAAGTATAAAGTCAAAATAAATCCAATAAAAACCCTGCGGTAAATGGTCAATATGAAATATACAATGCTTCATACACAAATGCTGGATATAAATACTATAGATAAGAAACTTACAGTTAAATGATTTACCAGTAACACAAATGGTGGTTAGGAGTCTGTTACTGCATGCAACGGAGATCAGTACTATATAAGTAATACTGACATAAGTAGTGATATTTCACATAGTAAGACTTTTTCACATAGTAATAGTAGGATATTACACATAATGAATGATTTAGCACCCTGTGAGAAAACTGGAAATGGTGATGCACATGGCAAGACTATTGCACCTAATAACAAGATAATAATGCACAATGATAATGATTTAAATCCAATAAGAAATTAGCATCAGTAACATCAGATTATTGCATAGATAACTGTGTGGATGTGTGACAGTTGTGTTAAAACAAAAAGAATATTATGTTCAACATACTATTCGAAAGGGCACTGAAAATGTGGTGCACTGATGTACAAGATTTACTTGATTTAAAAGAATGTGTCATTTCACCTCATTTCCACTTTTTCGTGTGGATTACTCAGAAACAACCCGTTTGTATGTAAATGACATTGGGACAAAACCCCGCTAAGCCTGGAGCTACTTAGACGCAAAAGCTTTCCCAGAAGATCACCCATAATCATTATGAGCCCACAAAACAGGCAGGCTGTGTTTTCTGGTTGCCAGCCTGAGAACAGAAGCAGGGATCAGTTGTTTCAGCCCAGCTGAAGGGCTCTCCATCGGCAAACACGACCAGGGCTTGGTTCCTCTCCACTGACCCCTTGGCACTGGAGCAGTGTCTACATTCGCTCTCTGAGGCACAAGTTCCACATATGAACATGCTAACAACACAGGACAAAACAGGAGCCAATGCATTTTAATGAGAAATGGATGGGTCCAAGTCATTCAGCACTTCAGAAAGGCTCTCCAGAGTCTGCACCAAAGCATGATGTAAAGCTCTGTCAGTCTTAGACACAGCCACTCTGACCCACTGCTTTCAACCAGCATGCTGCCTCCTCACTACTGGAGAGCTAGTTAGCAAGGGCACATTATTTGATTTTGATGTAAGATTCATTCAAGGTTATGAGGGAGCTTTTCTTGTGCAGAACTTCAGTTACGACTCAAGTGCTTTGAGTTGGACCTAAGTTTAGAACGGGCCCTCTCTAGATAACGCATGATATATTAGTAATCAGCAGTGACTTAGAGAAGTTAGAATGTGTCTGAAGTAGAAAAAAGTGATACAATAATGTAAAGAACTGCATAAAGAATCACAATCTTGTGTTGTAAATACAGTGGAGTCAAAAGGTCTGAGACCACTAGTGAAAATGCTTCTGGTTTGCATTCTTTTCTTATTTAATATAAATGTAGAATCTTTCAAATAATTCAAATAATTACAGAAATTTATGAATTTTGTGGAATGCGCGGTGTCCTTTAATGACACTGAGCACTTGATCTGGCATGCCACAGACTTACATAAAAGTCTACAGATAATGCCAACATAACATTAACTAACATTAATCTCAGCCTCATATGTGGTCTAGACTACTGATCACTGAACACTTTGCATTGAATATTTTTGTATGGAGTGATCCATCAAAATCTGTGCTAAAAGTCATGCCATTAGATTAGTAGTAGCAACATTTTAGTTAATGTGTGGAGGAAACTTTAAGCTCCTGTTTTCCTGGCCTGGTTTTTAGAACGTTGTGTGTGGTCAGTAAAATGATTTAATCTGATATTTAATTTGTTTACTGTAGCATTTATTATTTGATTACAACCAAAATTTTAGTCATATTTTCTAATCTAATTAATTAATAATGAATTAATAATAATTTTATATTAATATTACATTATTACCCCCTTAACCTCTACTCCATATGGAAATTACATCTAAGCTTGTCACAATGTTCTTTGTTTTAAAATCTTCTAAAACTTTCAGTTTATTTCCAGGTTTAACTGACAAAGTCCCAGATTTTTAATTAGGCTTCAGATTTTCAGACCCCAGTGATCATTGTAAATACCCCTGATGCTGAGGTAGTCCCGCAAAAAATATATATATATATATTATAAATGCTATTACTTTTCTTAATCTTGTGAGACTGCTTTGATGATTGCTTCCTAGACAAAGAAATATAATCTCACGACTCATTAGTTTACTTCTGTGTTACTCTATAAAATCTACATCAGCAGGACAGTACAAGGGAGACCCCAATATTTTTTTCAGTACTTGCAGAGCTGTCTCTGCATGAAAATCAAATCTGGCCTGTTAACACCAGAATCAGAATCAGAAAACTTTATTGATCCCAGAAGAAATTGCTTACATAAGAGTGCGGCTTTCTTCTTCAGCATGAAAATCTTTACCAACCTCTTTCATATAAGGTGGATTAAGTGATTTAACAGATTGCTTGTCAAGTTACGATCATGGAAATGTTTGCCCAAACTCCGCTGGCTGCATATAAAGTGGAAGATATGCAGTCAGCTGTTGCAGGTAGCACAGGTAAACGCAATTTATATACAAGGACGGGGATGGATATATTCACAAAATTCAGATTTTAAATGCATTGCAAATAATTAATATTGTTCTCTCAGAGACATGTGTTTTTATTTTACATTAAGGCAGTAGTTGTTATTGTCACGTTCCCTCTCTCTCTCTCTCTCTCTCTCTCTCAGTCCGAACAGCAGGCACATGCGCAGAAGTACATGCTTCAAGTTTCTTTTATTCAATGAACAAACAAAAACCAAAACAGACTCGAGGGCCTGAAACACTATAGAAACTTATATACAAAACCAAGGAGAATATAACGCGCACAAAAGCCAGGGCGATGGTGGACCGACACTGAGGTCCACCTCAAACTAACTTAAATACAGAACCCAAAAACACCCACACCCAATCAGAACATAAACCCCATTACTCCTGATCACACCGGCAGCTGACACAAATAATTACTAAACTAATATCCGGTGTGATCAGGAATAAACAAAACTGAATCTGTGGCGGCCACTAGCGGCCACCCACAGTTACTGACCCCAGACCTGACAGTAATATACTTACAAAAACAATGACCGCAGTGCATTACACTAATTTTTTTATAGCAAGAAGTAATTACATTAATGTAACACGTTACACTGTGACACTGTAGCTAATCTATACATTCTATCCCTCAACACACTCCCAAAGAAAAGCAAAACATGCTTTCAACAGCTCAACACAGTTCCATTACACTGCACCATCAGTATCAATATCAAAAATACTTTCTATCAATCCAAAAATTGGCTCAAAATGTTATCAACAGCTGTCTTACTTTGGTGGGTTTTGCAAACAGTGAACATTTGGAGCCGTGTGGACAGCAGAGGTCCAATCAAATGTCCAATCTTCATTTGAGCAGCAGCTGCAGACAGCAAACCTAATGAGAAAACAGGATAACAGTCTATTTATAGTCCTTACTATAAATAAGTCTCAGGGAATTAATTAAATATAGTAGTCTCTATAAAGTTTTAGTGTGGGCCATGACCACTGAAGCTGACAGAGATGTGTGCGTATGTTTGTATTTGCCTGTCTCTGAGTCGTTTTTTGTGTGTTCGTAGGTGTGTATTCCCACAGGACTTGATGTCTCCGAATCATTAAAGCCAGACTGTGTTGACTAAATCGTAGCTTCAGAGCAGTTGTGTGATAAGCTATTTTTACCTTCCCGACACATGCAGGCAGAGATAGCGGGCGTAGTCAACAAGGGCAGATGGATGAAGAGAAATGTGAAAGGGGCACAACATAAAAAAGAAAACACTGAGTGAGGCAGCCAGTCAGTGAGAGAAAGAGTGCGGAAGACCATTTCTGCCACCTGAAAAGAAGTAATTTAATAAGAATAATATATTGATAAGAAAGTTTCTCAAAGTTACCTCTTTATGACTTACAGTAATGAGGTCATAATTATAATTTAGTATCACATCATATCTTAATTGTCTTGCTATCTTGCAGTAATTCGATATTTTTGATTACAACCCCTAAATCATTATTTATAGTTTTTTAATCACAAAAATATGTCTCATAATTCTGACTTAATATCTGTAGCACATAATGAGAGAGTTTTCACAATTTTGAGACTCATAGCAAAAACCTCTTTCTTCAAATTGCAGAACCAGGATTCTGTGTGTGCCTGTATGTTTGTATGTGTGTATGCAAGAGAGAGAGAGAGAGAGAGAGAGAGAGCACACACACAGGTATCACAATAAATTTATTTTCTGTTGATTTTGCTGGACAGCCATTTTAATTCATAAGGTCAATATGTGGCTCCCTGTGTGGGGTCTCTGGCTCATTCAAGTGAAAAATGCACAGCGAGTACGGAGGGGAAGCCTCATAATCAATATTCCGTGTTTTTTCCAATCACCTCTGCCATAAACCAGATGGACACAGACCTCAGAAGAGATTAGACCTGAGCTCTTACACTTCAGGACTCCGAGGCATTCCGAACCCCTTGAGCGGGAAGGAAGGGAGAATCAGTAGTAGTCAAGGCAGAATGATAAAGGGTAAATGCCATGCTCATTCTCATCTTGTTTTTATAGCATGCATCCATAATGCCATGGTGAGGCACCCTGGTATCTATTCATGTGGACACTGTCGGCTCTGAGCTGAAATAATGTGTGTTATAAATGCTTTAGTGGACAATCAGCAGACAGCTGGGTTTGCAGATTGGGTGGGGTCTGGTGGGGTTTTTCTCCAAAGTGGGAGTACCTGCATGGCTTATACATTCTGTGCACTAAAATATATATATATTTTTTACACAAACACACACACTGGAAACAACAGTTATACACTATTATTTTCTATTCATAGCAACTTCAAGTCAGGTTCAATAGTTTTATGGTGGACATGATGAGCTCCATTACTCTTTCAGGACTGATCAAAATGCTCTGATTTTTCACAGCTTTCTGGTCAACATATCTGGAAAACCAAAGAATGGCTTGCAAATTGAAAGATATCAGTTTATTTTCCAATACCGAAGAAAAGAGACCAGGAAGAACGCACAGCCTAGGTCCTCACATTAAAGGAAAATTGCCCAGCATGCAAGCTGTATTCAGAAAAGGTAGAAGAACAAGAGATATTCTTGAGTATGTGCTCCATATACTACAGCAAATGTTTTAGGTATGTTGACCATTGGAAATTAAGAAGAAAACAGGTATCCAAATTATCATCAAACTAACTCAAGCTGTAAAATGAACATATAATATGAGACGCAGGACTGGAGGAAGAGGATCAAAGGTTCAAGACAGGTGGGAGAAACATCAATAACCCTCATTCAGAGTAGAAGATCAGGAAGACCTGAAGGCCCTTCTAAGGATGGTTAAAGAGTGGAACAAGAAGATGGAGCTTCAGCTCAATGTGTTGAAAATAAAGGTTGCAACCATTGGGGAAAATGTAAATGTGGCGTGTCTCTAGAAAAGAGACTAGTCATTTAGGTGGTTCTTTATGGATCTTAAAGCTGGAAAATAATAGTATAGTATATTAAAATAATCCAGCTTTTCTATTATTGACAAATATTGATTTGAAACCTTCTTAATATAAAAAAAAATCATACCAGTTCTAATGCTCAGTTCGGTCACAAGCACTTTGATGTGGGGAAAGTTAAGACAGAATTTGTGTGCAGCAAGTGAAAGGTAATGTAAATAACATTAATTATCTTTTTACAGTGGCAAGTGCCAAGGGTTGGGATATATTAGGCAGCAAGTGAACAGTCAGTTTTTGACAGTGATGTGTTGAAAGCCAGAAATATAGGCAAGCATAAGGATTTGAGTGGCTTTGACTAGGGACAAACTGTGATGGCTAGACAGCTGGGTCACATCATCTGCAAAATAACAGGTCAACATCAAAAGTGTACAAGGAAGGACAACCAGTGAACTGGCCTGGGTCATGAGGATGCGTCGGCATCATTGTACTGGAAAAGGGAAGGCACCAGGATGGACTAAGGGAACGAGGCAAGTCAGCAGAGGCACAGTGCACCTCCAGAGGTCTTGTGGAGTCCATGCTTTGACTGGTTTAACTTGAATAGACGAAGGGGATTTTTTTGCCTTGGCCCTGACTGCTGCCACATGTGACAATCTGTGTCATTACTGCCATATTTAGCACACATGTGCTACTGACAAAAAAACTGATGCTGGAAAAAAGACAAAAGCACTGTTACTTGTTGGGGAATATCAAGCTTCCCGTGTTCTTCTTTTAGTAATACCTCCTTTACTCTGTATATCAGCTATAGTCCTGTGGGAGCTCTGAGCTGTACCATCATGTTGTTCCTGGCTCTACCACATAGTCTTCATAAGTGTTTCTTTGTTCTGAGCTGAGTGAGACAGATAATCTGTGAAAAAATCAGACTGGTCCCATGTAGAGCTCGTAAAGCCATTTGCAAAAATCCACCTGCATTAAAACAACCAATCAAAGTCAGGAGGAATGTCTGAAAGAGTGTCAGTCAGTCACACACATGCTGTGAGCAGTCTTTTTCCCCCGCATTCAAAATCGATGCCAAGTCAACCACATTTCCGCTTGACTGCACTTCTGTACAGAATAAAGTCAGGTAAAAGTCATTATAAAGCATGTTTTTTGTAGTTGTGGGGCTTACTTCATCTTAGATACCGAGCTTTGTATAACGGCCTAAGGCAGCATCCTCTGTGGGGAGGCTTGTACTTGTTCAAAAATTCAAGCTAAGTCCACTTTCTTCTCAATCCTACCAACTGCAGCTTTTGAGCGTGCCTTTTACTGTAACTGCAGGTAAATCAAATGCACAGTTCATTATAACAATTTCATGTTATGTGCTGAGCTATCTGTTGTACTTTCAAATAGCCTGTTAATTAAACACAGAACTCTCATAACGATTGTCTTTATAAACATGTCCTTAAGGAATACTGATAAAATATATGTATATTAGGTGAACCTATGGCATATGTAAAGGAGGAGGATTAGCTGGTGCTTACCGGGAAACGTCTGCTCATGGTGAAGCAGTTGTCTACCTCTTTTTCACTCCTTCTTGCTTTTTTACGGATCAGCTGGCTACATAACCTATATTTATGTTATAAACAAGTTAAGCCCTACATTTAAAGAAAAAAGTTTTCACAAATGGTCATATGAACAGATTTTTTTTCATTTTCTTATTACTTTATTTATATAACTTGTTGCTAGATGTCCTCAAAAGCACATATAGATGTGAAAAGTGCTAGCTACATCATTGCAGTGACATTAGCACAGAGAACTCTGTATAATAACACAAAACCGAATAACTGAAGGCTATTGTTGCCACATTATTAGCCCCTATGAAAGAAGTAAGACTCAGAAAGAAAATTGAGCAATTCAAAAGCCCCCAATACTGGAACTGAGGGCCTCATTTATTAACATGTGTAACAGCACACAAAGGGCTGGAATAAGACTATCAAAGTACTGTCTCAAAAGAAGCACTAAGACAGTAAATCAGAATGACAGCATGTCACTGACCTACTTATCAAAGTGATGTTTCTCAGTGTTGTAGTTATCAATAGGGCTGAATCAGTGAAAAATGAAAATCATATGCCCAACAGCAATTTTAATGCGGCTGGTGCAGGCAGAAAAGACAGCTACATCATCCAGCAGCTCATTATTCAGCAATGGCCCATCGTCATCATCATCATCACCATCATCAATGTCATTGTCATAATTAGCTCTTCGGAAAGAATTGGATCTCTGTACATCCTGATTGGGGCGTTTACCCTTCCACTATGATCCCAGCTGTGTGGACATGCAGCTAATCTCCACCACTTCATCCTCTGAAATTTGTGTAATAGAACTCATGGGAAATTTTCCTAAATCAATTTTTCTTCACTCCCTCTCCCCCTCTCTTTCAGTTCTCTCTTTCTCTCTCTTTTTTGTCTCTCTCATTCTCTTTCTAGGCTTGTGTTGGTCAGCCTCCTGCTCATTCTCCACACGGAGTTGGTGACGACATTAATAGTTCCTGCTGAGTCATGAAAAAAAATAAAACAAAAGCAGTCTCCCCTGCCTGAGAATAATAAATGTACTTATATTTGCCCTTTTCCGTCAGCTGCCAGTCTGCTCTGCCAAAACTTTCACTTCAAGCGTGGCTATGTGAATGTTCCTAAGAGTGCATATTAACATGCATAATGGCATCGTGGGATGTGAGAGGACAACACTCAGAAACAATATGCACCCTGCAAGAGCTCTTGAGGCTTTTTCAGCATCTTCACAGAGAACACAAACACACACACACACACACACACACACACACACACACACACACACACACACAAAGCACTCGCAACACAAAGCAGAGCAGTGAGGAGAAACTGCAACAGTGCTTGGGGATGAATACATTATGTCTGTCAGTTGCTTTAGAGGAAATTGTAAATAAACTGTTCAAGCAAGTTCAGCTTCAACTCTCTCTCTCTCTCTCTCTCTCTCTCTCTCTCTCTCCCTCTCTTTCCCATCCTCTTCTCTCGTTATTTTTATATATTTCCATCTCTTTCTCCATCTACTGCTCTCTGATTCTCTTTCTCTTTCCATTTTCTTTTTTCCTTTGTCCTCTCTCTCTTTCTCTCTCACTCTGTCTCTCCTGTTAGTCTCTCTTTCCTCTTCTTTTATGCTGAACACTGACTTCTAGTCCGCATCTGCACCAGTACTCCAACACCCTGTACACACACACACACACACACACACACACACACACTGTGGTGGAAACAGGAGCGTGGTCATCAATATTCATTCAGTGACTATTGTGGGATTGATATGCATGACAGTCATGCATCCGCCCCATATTCTCCCACCAGCTGAAATGACTGTAGAAGAGGAGGTCACACATAGATGTGCAGACCACTCTTCATTAGCCATGTACCAGAGAGAGAAACCTCCTACTGCGGCAACCTATACTTAACCTTGTGTCACAGGAGAGAGAGAGAGAGAGACAGAGAAAGTAAATAAGTGAATGTGTGAGAACGTCAGTGTCTACATGAGCTTCAGCTACTTTTAGGTGCACCCATTGTTGACACTTGTCTTTAAAAAGCCCACTAGAAGGGTATAATGTCCCCCAGTACTGGCCTTTGGAAAAGTGAAATTGCATTTACTTTGATGGGGTGCCGTGGAATACCTTTTGGATGGTTACATGTAATCAGTTCCAATGTCTAGTGTGAAGCCCTCACAGAAAGCAAACAAGTCAGACTGACTATTAAACCAGAGTCTGCATATATCATTCAAAGTTGCAGTTTGTCACAAAGGAAGCTATGCTCCTGATGTAAATGTACTTTCAGTCTCCTTATCTGAAATGGTCCTTTATTACACCCTCACTGTCTCTTTCTAGAACTGATGGCTGCTGTTCATAATCCAATTGTTTCCTGGTGTAATTGCAGAAGCGACGCCCTAGGTATGGACCTTTCAATGGTCATTATGCCACTGGGTGTTACGGTGAAGCTAATGAGATCAGGTTTGACCAGCACTCACACAATGGAGCAGAATAATGTTTCTTAGAGGAGAAAATGGTGGGGTGAAATTCTCATTTAAGCTAAACCTTATGAGTTCAGGGTGGGAATAGACTTGAACAGCCTCCCTTGAAAATCTTTTTGCCATCCATTTCTCACTTAAATCAAAAAGTTAAATTATTTCCAGTCTTTCAAAGCTTAAAAAAGTTATAACAATATATTATTAATCAAAATACTCCAAAATACACATAAAAATAAAGTAGTCTTAATTGCATTTCACCTATATAAGCCATGACAAAAGACAAATGACACTAAAACAGAAACAGAAACAGAGAGAATGTCCCAACCTGAAGGGGCCACTTCCCTAAAGTTACCCTATATGTATAAAGATTTATGCACATCTGTGCAAATCTATGGTATGGATTTAAATGTGTAGAAATGTATTTTCCCCCTTATCTTCAATACTACTAACGTTCTTACTATTCAAATTCGCTGTTGTTTTTTTGGTGGCATTCACAATGTATTTGTTAATTAATGCCGGTGAAGCTATTTGAAGGGGGGTGGGGTGGGGGGCGAGAAAGAGAGAGAGAGAGAGAGAAAGTGAAAGAGAGACAACGCGTGAGAAAAGGATATGAATATAAAATAAGGCATATGTTTGGTGCAAATATAAATAGAACATTGTTGTTGTTGACTCAGTAATAAATTCAAATGAATCACTTATTTGGCAAGCCATGCTTTGACAATTTTAGGGTTGGAATAGGAAGGAGGTGGAAATGAAGCTCTAACTCATCATTACATAGCTCTCTGAGTAGATGTTTACATCTGACTGATGCGATTTAGTCAAGTGCACAGTGGCAACTTTGAACAAATCTGTGAAAAAAAAAAAATGTCAGTTCAAGCACAAAATGCAGACAAACCCACTTGGCTGCCTGGTTATTTTGAGCTGACTGTAAATGAGGAATTTTTGAAGTACGCATGGTTTTCTGGTTTTCAGAAAAAAAAAGCCTCTGGGCTTTAAGTAAGTGAGTCCATGAATTGTCAGTTCTACTGGAGTTGTGATTTGTGTCGCTGCAAAGCTTTTTTTTTTTAAACTGAAGAAAGGTAGATTAATTCGCTAGACCCTGAGTGTGAAATCTGGTACTGCCAATGCTATGAATAGAACTGTAATTACAGTGCTGGGTTAACGTATGCAAGAGGCATTGATCGGCCACAGCATGAGGGTTAGAGGGCTGTGAGATCAAATCAATAATCTTGAACAAACAGTTGTATGTGATACTGTATATATTACTACTCGTCTTAGAACACTTAGACGGCAATTAGGAGTTAGTACATAGGGACAAGCAGTACTTTGTTACAGATCATGTACCATATGCTGCCTCACATTTCAGCTTTACGCAGCTTTTTCCGCAAGCTATGACTGTCATCAGAGCTGGATAAGTACATTCATCCTGTGTTCTTTGATAACAAACTGATACCCCAAACAAACCTATTACATTATCTGTAAATAATTTACCCTGTTGTAAGAAACTGTGTTATGTAAGTGAGGTATACAACTGCTAGGAACTATTTTATGTGTTCAAATGAGCTGCAGACATATACATATAACTAACCTCCAGAATGATTTAGTCTTTTAATAATGTACAACATGCACTGAGTTGCCATTTTGTAAGAAACACCTACCTGTTACTTACATTCATTGGGCATTTTATCAGAAACATCCATCACATGTAGGTTTACACTTACTGGAGTCCCTTTGGCACACAATCTACCCTGACCAACAATGGAAAGAGACCATCATTTACAATCGGTGGTAGACCACCAGGCAGTACGTTAGTGTGTATTTCCCTAATATGAGTGCATCAGGCACATTGGTGGTCCTGAGGTTAGAAACTGACAACTGTCATACCAGTGCAGCACACACTAACATGCTACGACTAGTTTAATGTCACTGTTGTGCTAAGACTGACCCACCACCTAAATAATATCTGGTCAGTGGTGATCTTACAATGGCCCCTTTCTATTGGTGCATAGGATGGAGGGGTCTCATAACATGTGCAGAACCAGATGTGTTGCAGTGACTTTGTAATATAGTAAGTGTTTCTGACAAAAGGGCCAGTGATGATGGGTATTTCTTATGAATTGCCAACACTGCTTGTCTCTCTTATGTTCTTCTGACATGAGAGTTCTAAACATGGATGATGTGCTGCTCTGAGGTTTCTTTTACTTTGGAATGCATCGAAATATCAGACCCATTTCACCCTGCTGAAATAGACCTGAAATTGAAACTGTATCAGTATGGGCAAACTGTTCCGCTTTGGCAAGAAAATGATTTCAAATTTGTGTTCTGACAAGCTGATTCAAGTTTCCTAGGACTTGATAAATGGCTTACGAGTGGAATCAAGACTGTTAAAGTATAGGAAAAAGGACTGAACTGAGCTGATTTTTGACACACCTGCTTTCTTCTTTAAATTACACTTTCTTATCTCTTCTTGCACTGGCATTGAGTAAGAGGGTCGAAATGCATGGCTAGTTTGGAGTGGAAGCTCTGTGTAGAATAATGTGCAAAACGGAATAAAAAATCATTACTTTTTAACGGATTCAATATTACGATGATGCAGAGGAAGACAATTCATTAGTGGTGCTGCAGCTGAAGCTGTTCCATACACTAATGTACAGCATGTGAGAATAAATGCATTTAATTCATCATTTTAATCTGCAGTGATTCATTACAAAGCACAAAAAGGCTGTAACTGTTTAGAAATCAAGAGACTAGCAGAAACCAGATCTTAAAAGAAACACGTTTAGCTGCCTTTTTTACATGACTGGACCCTGGATACTCTTATTCCAGAATTCTATCTATATAGAAAAAGATGGAAGATTGGCTCAGAGAGAGATAAACAGTGAAACATAGACTGTGAAGATTAATCACGTAATAGTCCTAAATACTACACATATAAACACAAACTACACACATGCAAATCTATAAAGCAATCAAGGGCTATTGTGAAGGCTTCAGGCGTCGTTAACTGAATGAATCCAAAAACAATACAAAAGCCGAAAATATGTTTTTAACTCAGACATGCATTGTCTTCATCACTTTTACGAAAAGCCCGACAGGGCATAGGTTACCTGTGCTAACAGTCTTATCTGACTGTGAGCTGTTAAATGGCCTCTGTACACTTCTGAGTTGTGTTCTTTTGTTATGTAAAGTGCACTAAAGACAGACTGGAGAGAAATGTTGGCTTGTTAAGGGTGAAAAAAGGAACATTTCATTATTAAGCACGAAAATCGCACTGCAGTTAAGGATTCGAGTATAGTTGTGTAGTTCTAGAGACAAGGAAAAAGTCTTCCTTCAGCTTGGTTGAGTTCAGTAATTACTTATTGTCTAGCTATTTTTATCCCCTCCCCTCCCCTTTCTTAGTCCAGTTCACATTATTTTGCTTGGTGTGTGTATAGGCCTGGGCAATTAAAAGTATCACTTTTGAAACAGTGTGCTTTTGTCTCTGTGATATTTCTGACATTCTGAGGGTGGCTCCTTTATACACACCGGCTGACACATGCTAAAAATGTTCATTTCTCAAGTCAACTAAAACATATTTTCTGGACGTTTAACCCATTAATCACACTGTATTTTCACACTGCATGTGAGAGATAGAGCAGTTAAATATGCTATAATAAAACTTTATGAAATGTTTTTATGCAATGAATGTGGCTTTGAAATTTTGATCTTTGGCCAAAACTGTGTCAGAATTGATGAAATGGAACAAAAGCATCAAAAGGCTGGCAGGTAAATTTTAGTTCTTTTGTTTCGTCTCAGAAAAGAGGCACCCGGGTGGTCCAACTGTGCAAGCATTGCCGCTATTATGGCAGCACAGGAGTCTACTAGCTAACGTGACAGAACAGGCAGTTAGTGCTGTCCTTCAGCTTCATTACAATAACTTACTCCAAACTACCATTTGTGTCAGTAGTCTTTCACTCAACTGTGTTACTTATATATAGTATTTACACCAAGCATTTCTGTATGTAGCATAGAGTATTCACATGGAGCTTTTTTTTTTCTACAGATTTTTTATTAGATCTTATTTAGACTTTATATTATATTGTTCTTGTTTCTGTGTCTCTGTGTCTTTGCAGTCGTTACATAAGCAATTTTCTCCAGGATCAATAAAGTTTTCTGATTCTGATTCTGATTACATAGTCCAAGGATGTCGGCTGTCTTCACAGGTACTGGTGTGAACTGGTCTTCACTCTTCACAGTATTTAAAACTTTAGCACTTAGTTACATTTATTTTTACGGCATTTATCAGACGCTTTTATCCAAAGCGACTTCCATTCCCTAGCTACAGGGGGCAGTCTCCCTGGAGCAACTTGGGGTTAAGGGTCTTGCTCAGGAACCCAGTGGTGGTATACTGAAGGTAGGATTCGAACCCACGGCCTCTTGGTCCGGAGGCAAAGATCCTTCCCACTAGGCCGCCACCATCCCACTTATAAATCAGCATTACTTACAGTATATATCCATTTCAATGTAAAATGGGCATTCATTGTTACTGTTGTCCACTGAACACAAATTAGTTAATGAGAATCCAAATGCCAGAGTTGCCAGAAGTTTTTATTCAGTTCACCATGAAAAAAAGACAATAAGAAAATATCACAATATACAGTTCATATACCACTGCAAGATTTAACTTAAATGATCATTGTAGGCTATAACAATGGTCCAATGTTGCCACAAAGTCCATTATTGATACATTTGTACAATATCAAATAATCCGGCTTGCTCCCCTAAGCTTGCCAGTTCTCAAACTGTAAGAAAATCAATGGAAATGATTAGGTTTTATCATTATGTTTAAAGTCGACTTAAATAATAGATTGATAGAATATAAGATTTTTGTTCTTTTAGCTTACTTTTAACTCAAACATAACTAAGTTTAAACACCAATTTTTTTTTCACAGCAGTGTGTTTAGCCTTTCAAAAGGAGGTGATGACTGGTGGTTTACATGGCATTTACTTGGCATTTTAAGTTCATGCCATGACACATTAGCTCCAGAAAGAGGAGAAAGGACCTGACCTTTGTTTTGTAATAAAAGGTAAATGCTTCACTTAGAATACTTCTTTAAAAATGCTTCATGATAATAACATTTATTATGCCTTCACAATGTATATTTGAAAATCCATGCATCCTCAAAAGATCTTCTACTCAAATGAATACTAAAGGAATAAGTTTAAATTGCTAAACTGACTGACTACTAATGATGATCTCATCTGCATAACACAAACAGACCATTGCTTAATTTGTGCTGGAATTCATGAGTGAAGTGAACAGTCCTTAAAGTGAAATTAAATTTGAACTGGAGTACTTTTTTCCAGCACAAATAGTAAATGATGAGCATAAAGAAATATTAGAAATCTGATAAACATGGCACAGTTCAGCTCTATATAAAACATCAACATTCAACAAATTCTCAGAGTATCCCTATGCTCAAACAGTTGTTATAATTTAATGCCCCCTTTTGCCAGTCTAATAACATTAACATACTTTAGTGTCAGTTAATGTTATTAGATCGTATTCCAAGACATTTTTGACCATTTACTTGGTCCATGCATTCAAACATTTTCGCCCAGTTTTCACACAATGTTGGCTTATTCAACTGATGCCAAAGAAATTTAAACAAAGCAGATACAGAAATTTCAGCCCTGTCACACTGCATTGTGTTGATAACATGAAAGATTTCACATTCTGTTTGTATGTCCCCTCCTATCTGTGCTGTTCTCTTTTATTCTCTTTCTAACAGTTCTAATGGACTGGCCTGAAAGCATTTAAAAAAGTAAATATTGCATCAGCCCACCAAATAGTGTCTACATGTGCTGCAAAACACTTCAAAGCAAACTTGAAGTAAGAGTATGGCCAAAGTGACGAAATAAAGGAACGAGCAAAGAGTTCGTATGAAGGACTAGTTCTGTCATTGGGCATGTACATCTTTTCTAACTGGTACTGATACAATATCGATATTGCACACACATTAGCTCATTTTCAAACAATTCAAAATGACGAACATTTACACTATCATAAATCAACAAATATGTTCATCATCAATACTCCAATATTTACATCCATTCCAATATTTACATCCATTCCAGGAGCTTGAATAGCTTATAGCTAAGACATTTGTACAACTGTAAATTACAAGAGTGTATCGTTTTTACACAACAATCTGAACTGTAAGAGTATCCACCACAAAACCTCAAAGCTTTCGAATGGACATTTTAAAAAGTAAAAAAGTGATTTTTCAAATAGAATCAGCTTCACTGTTCAAAGTCATACTAATCAGCCTATCGGGGTCTATATGATTTTTTTTTTCAAATAGAAATTACAGGCAGTATTGTTTCAAGGAAGCTACTTGGCGTGTAATAGAGACTTAGTTCAGCGAAATGACTAGGAGAAAAGATTTATTTATATAGATTTATTTATATATATATATTTAACACTGTTTTGTCCCGAAGCAGTCCGAGGTAGTAGACATATTTTGCTGTTAGTAAGACTGGCCTTGCTTGTACATAGCACTGTAAATAAAACACTTATCTAGCTACATTAGTATACACCACCCTAGGCAGTAGTTGTTGCACTTGATTCAAAAACAGTTTTTTTCCAGAGAGGTGAGACTGTTCACAATTAGATTTCAGTTTTAATTTAATACTTTTTCTCATTGTGTTAGCTCTGGTCAAACTGCAGAAATCTTAAATTTAGCATTTTCTTCAAATTCTACTGTAGAATCTCTTTTTATTTGCTGATATTATAACATGTTGGTGAAAAAAGAATGTAAAATGTGAAACTTTTGCAGAGGCCAAATTCTATGCATTATTTTTTCTCTTGTATGTTAAATCCAACAAATAAACATTAATAGTACAGTAAAATGTGTAGAAGTGTGTACACGGTAGATGCTGTGTATTCATTTAGTGTGGTGCCCGAACCTTTGCCTGTATGCATCATTATGCATTTTAAAGTAATTCATACAACCGCTTTTTTGTGAGCCTAGGCCCCATTACACTGATTCATCAGCAGTGTACTGAAAAAAACAAGCATTTGCACAAAAAATTAACACATCGTGCTGCACATGGCCTACAAATATGACTTGACATCAAACATAAAATTACATTTTCATATCATCATAGCAATTAATGTTTTCTTCTAAATGGTACTCTCACCTAAACTCTGGGTCCCACTAAGCAGACCACCAGTATGGGACCACCATCCCAAAGTAACCCTCTACACAAATACTATCTGGCCAGAAGTATGTGGATCCATGGCCATCACACCTTTATGAGCTTGTTTAGACATACTTTTCCAAAACCAGAGGTATTAATAAAGAGTTGCTCCTACCCTTTGCCACTAAAACATTTTTCATTCTTCTGGGTAGGCTTTCCACAAAGGTTTGGAGTGTGTCTGTGGGAATTTGTGCCCATTCAGGCAAAATAGCAATTGTGAAGTCAGGCACTGATGTTGGTCGAGAAGGTCTAGCTCAAAAACAGTCCCAGACTATTATCCCTCCTCTACCAAACTTTATTGTTGGCACTTTGCATTCTGGTAGGTGGCGTTCTCCTGGCATCGGTCAAATCCTCATTCATCCTCATTCTGGCAGAAAGTGAAGCTTGATTCATCTCTCCAGAGAACACATTTCCACTGGTGGCGAGTTTTACACCACTCCAGCCAGTGCTTGGCATTGCGCATAGTGCTCTTAGGCTTGTTTGCCGCTTATTGGCCATTTTATGAAGCTCTTGATGCACAGTTCTTGTGGTGATGTTACTTCCAAAGTTGTTCAGTATAAACCATTCTATTGTCAGTATTTGTCTAGAGAGACTGCATGACTATGTGCTTGATTTTATACACCTTTTACCAATGGCTGTTGCTTAAAAACTTCTAAACTGTCTACTTCTGGCCATATAGTCTATCTGCTCTAGCTCAGGGCTAGATCTGAGAATCTATGTGAATATGGTTTAGAACAGTATGCAGGTGTGAAATGCTTAATATTTTATGTTGCAAGTCTTCTCCTATGGAGTTCACACTTGCTTTTGCAGGGCTATCAGATAGTCCTGGTTTAAAATGTTTTAGCATAAACAATGCTTTTGTTTTTGTCTGTGAGTCATCTGATTAAAAGTCACCATTGATAGAAAGTACCATTTTGCTTTTGCACATACAATGCTGCTAACCTTGGGCATCATATAGCATTCAATACACAGTACATTAATACTTTTTAAAGGAAATTTGTGTACCACTAAGACACACTGAAAATGAGACAGTTTAAATGTTGGATTAAATCCTCATAGAAAAATGTCCTTGCAAGTTCAACTCAGTTACCCTCACTTGAGCCAACCCTCCAGCCTCACTCAAATCTTATGGTGTCCATCTCTCTTTCTGAACTTGACTCAAGCAATACTAAACATGCTTGCAGTGGCTTCTCCTCCAGCCTGGTCTGAAAAGTTCACTCTCTTGGCAGAGACACTATACGCACTGACGTCGTCCTGCTCCGTTTCATACTCTGGGCTTTCATGGGAAGAATCTTTGATGACACTGTAGTAAACAGGGGCACTGAGCTTGGCTGCCTTCTCCTTGCTGGATGCACTTTTACAGTGGCAGAGCCTCTTGAAAGCCGTGCGGAACTTTTGGGACATGGCGTTGTATATGATAGGGTTGATGGCACTATTGGTGTAGATGCTCAGTCTGCAGAAGAGCAGGAACCAGATATTGTGGTAGGGAGGGTCCATCAGTGAGTTGACCACAACTAGGGTGCGATAGGGCATCCACAGCAGAGCAAACAAGACCACCACCACCGCCAGCATCTTAGTCACCTACAGCAACACAGGGACAGCAACAGAATAGGACAAAGCATGATAATACAATATGATAAGACAGTACAATTAACTGTATAATCTTTGGTCCACAAAAGTGTCTGTCCACAAAAGATGCATGACTGCTGGAAAACGCATATGTTATCAATTTCACATATTTATTTGTTCGCATGTGTAAATTATTTTGTATGTATTTTATTTAGTAGCAATTCAGCCAACCTTAGCATTTAGACCAATCTGTCAATTTTGTTTTTAATTTGCCTAGTTTTGATAATAACAACCTAGTTCATATTGTCATAGACAATAACAGCACAGCTTATTAGTGTAGCATATTGAACTGGAAACTCAACATCGTATAGTGGCTCTAAACAAATTTGGTTAAAAAGATTTTTTTTTCCACTGGCAATAGTTGCTGTGAAATTGTGCATTTGTGGGCAAAGTATGGATTCTTCAATTGAAAAACAGATTATAGAGTTACAGCATTCTGGATGAGTACTCTAATGGAGCAGTCCTACACTTCTGCATTCTTGTCTAATTATGTTTTGACCATTAAATGAGCCCTACGAGATCCATCTCAGCAGATACTCGAGTGGAATTTTTGGTGCTACAGACCCATCTAAACGTGAGGAGGACCACCATGCAAGCAGTGACAGACGGAGCAGACTATGAGGCTCTGAGCTCCCGGTCTGGTGTCACCCTCACAAGAGACTATTGATACATAAGTATCGCTATACTTACATCCAACGTGTTATACTTGTTCTGCTACAGCAGATGTACATGGACATGTGAGTATATAACATCTTGTAACAGACATTTAGGTATTTGAACTAAATTTAACTGAAACATCTTTTCAGTAAAGATTTGAAAGATTTGAAAAACGATGTTACGGTGTTTGTGTTATAGTTGATATAGTTTTTAGACCTGACATTCAATATTTTGAGCAGCTGCTACTAGGAGTATTGAGGCTACTGTTCGGAAAAGTTGAAGTGTAGCACTGAATGCAGTGCCAAACACATTAAACAAACAAATGCACAAATCACAGGAAAAGCAACCAAAATGAAATAAAGTTACTAAAATAAACTGAAATAATCTGCACATCTCAGTATGTATGGATAAGAAAAAGGAATCAGCTTTCAGGTATATTTTGCTGTTCCTGTAATTTGGACCATAATGAAAGAATCAAACAGTTGGTTCAGTTCAATATTATCCACTGAGAGTGTCTGAAATACATAATAGCAGGTTTTGGTGAAATATTGCCGCTGTCATTTTTGATCTCATGGTCCCTTGCATCACAGCTTCCCCATTTTTCTTTCTCCAAAAGAAAAACTGTGTAAGGCAACAGGCTGTTTTTGGCTACAGCTAGTAGTTATTATATCATTTTAAATAAGTAGTGCTCTCTATAGTATTTGATTATGCATGTGATGTAATTTTATTGTACAATGGGGTTTCATGTTCATAATCTTGAGGTCCAACTTCAATTCAATTAGAATTTTTTTTCTTATGGAAAAATAACTGTGCATGTTTATGATCATTTCAATGATAATTATATCTTGAACTAGGAGGTTTGCTTTACAGTTGAATGCTACTTGGTCTCGTTCCAGCTTGGTCTCTTCTGATAGCTCATTTGAAGTAGTGCTGCACCTGTTTTCTGGAGGACACTGCACCCTTGTTCGGTTTGCAGGACACCTTCACTGTGCTGTTCATCCTTCCCTGGTGGATTGAGTCGTTGCCTCTTTCTGACAGATTTGAGGGTAGTGGATTCATGAACAATATTCTAGCAATCAGCCCATACAGGACAGTAGCTACAATCAGTGGAATCACATAAAACAAAGTAAAGTCCAGGAAGTAGATGGGCATGTAGAGGTTCCTCGACACCCGATAGCCACACTGGACAATAACTCCGTTAGCATAAACCATCTCATGTATATCAACAAGGAAAAACCACATGATACAGTAGAGAGAGGTAAAAACCCAAACACAGGCTATGATCTTTTTGGCTCTGGATACAGTGCATATGAACTGTGCCTTGATGGAGTGACATATCGCAATGTAACGCTCAACGGTGAAAGCTGTGATGGAGCAAGAGGAAACATTGATGCCTAAGTACTGCAGGTAGGTGATGCACAAGCAGCCGGCGTAGCCATAGATCCAAGAGGAAACAACATCAGAAATGTTGGGCAGTCCAGCAGCCAAGAGAACAATGAGGTCTGCAGTGGCCAAGCTGACCAGATAACAGTTGGTTGGAGTCATCATATGTTTGGTTCGGAGAACCACCAAGACCACCATGATATTGCCAGCTATTCCTACCCCACAGATCAGCAGTGTGAGGAATATGGTGATGACCTGGAGTTCCAGGGAGTTCTCTGGCATCTTGGCCAGTGGTTCGCTGTTGGTGAAGTTAGTGATGGTACTGAGAGTAACATTCTCCATTGTTGGAGGAACCAACCACTTCTTCTCCGGTCTTGGTGTAACGTTTCTCAATAGATTCTTTTTTCTCTTTCAGTAGATACCACAGAAACCCTGCAAATAAAAAATCAGGGGTACTTCTGTTAAGCTGGACAAAAAAAACCCAAAAAAACACATGCAGTGCTGAAAAAGAAAATTCCTGCTTTCCCCCTCTTGTATAGGTTTTGTATTTAGGTTCTTTAGCAAACTGAGAAATACTGATGTGTGCAATACCCCCGGAATTATTACAAGGAAACAAGCAAGCAAACAAACTAACAACTTCAGTTTCAAAATAAAATCTGAGAAATGAGATGTGTCTAAATAGTTGAATGTAATAAACAATCACTCTACAATTTTCAATCATTTTCTGTTAGATGGTACTGGTGCAGCAGCAACCATCAAAGAAGTAAAAGGTAAACAGAAAAACTCTTACCATGACTACATCTTTTTTATTTCTACAGCTGAAACTCTTCAGGTCTTGTGGAAACGACTGGATTCCTGGGGCAAAGATTTAACAAAGCAGAGTAATGTTCCTCTGTGTGTTCTTCTCCAGTGAAGTACAGCTTCTAATGAGACGGCAGCATGCTGCAGAGTGCCAGCACTATCTCTGTTCCTCCCTCCCTTCTTCTCCATAAATCCCATTCCCTCTCTTTCTCATCTTCCAGTGGTTACCCCTCCTTTTTTATCCCCTCTCTCTTGTTCTTCACTCTCTCACACCCATTCTCATTGTCATCACCATTTCTCTTCCTCTATCTCCTTCTTCAACAAGCCTTCTCATTATCAAGGGTCATTAAAAACCTTACAAAACCTCAGACATCGACTAAGAACTTAAGCTTATTAAGTCTACAGACCCTGCCAGTATTCCAACTACATATGCCTAATGTTTCTATTCTGTTCTATTCTATTTTATTCCAAAAATTATTTCTTTGCACGGTACCAGAACATACCTTCATTTTGATGAAAAGAGGATATATGTGACAGACATAGATTGGGTAGTGAACCTAATGTATTTCACCTGGGCTCCAGCCTTGGTTTCTCCTGAGCTGAATCAGTGAGGGTTCTGTTGTCAGTCACAGCAGAACAGAAAGAGCTGAATTAAATCCTTTTGGATGACAAATTGAGTCCGATTCTCTTTCCGAGCTGATGTATTAAACTGCTCGGTTGTGTCTCATTCCCTTTATGAATACCCTCGGCTTATTTACATAAAAGGTACTCACCCTCCAATGGTTGTTGCAGGCGATAACAAAAGCAATTGTAATATCAATTATTTCTCGATTATTTCTCATGACAAAAGCAATTGTAATATCAATTATATCTCACTTATAGCTCATTGAAACAGGCAATGAAATTCTGTTGAAACTGTCAATCAAGACTGCATTTGTATTTGTAAGTAGGGGATATTTCATCATGAATTAATGTTGGAAAGATATTACTGCATATGCAGTCTTGTTTTGCAGAAAGCTATACCATCTTGTACATTTTCACCATGTGTTTGTTGTTACTTGACCTTGAAAGAATCAGGAAAAGAAAATGTGGATGCAACACTCTCCAGACAGAATGTAACTCAAATGTAAATGCAATTCACAGTGGAACTTACTATGTAATTAAAAATAGAATCATGTAATTACGTTTGAATAGTATAGTACTCCTAAAAATGTTGCTTAGTAACTAGATGTTCTGCATTGTGGTGAATAAAAGTTGAGAGACTACATGGTGTATAGAGTCCAGCAGAATGTGCCCGCTGGACCAAGTGGGGCAATTTGAATGCTTTAACAGGTAAATCAGGACCGTTTGAATGTTGTAACTGTTGCATAAGGATTTACAGACAAAAAATTGAAACCATTTCAGACAATCAGCATTTTTAGTACAAAATTTAATTTAGATTGTCCATTCATACAGACATGTATTACCTGCAGAACTTTGACTGGCCATTTTGTTGAGTGCACCCAGTGGAACTTTAGGAGTGCAAATGTAGCAAAGGGCACATTAACCAAATTTCAACTGGTTCTTGAGACATTTCAATGCCCCCATGGACAACATTTCATAAAAATCGACATGTTTCTAAATAATGTGGCAGTGGTGAAGTATGTCATATTTTGTAAAGTCTTAACCATAATGTCAGGAGATACTGGCCGGTGAAGCGCACTGAAATTATTCACTTGTTGGCGCTACTCAAATAAGTTAATGAGCTTGAGACCAACTTGCCATTCAGATTTAGTCATTTTTTCTTTTGCAGAGCTATTGCTTAAAAAAAGCTTCATGCTACCCCACTTCAGGGGGCAAAAGCACAAAGGGCAGCCACGAAGGAACACAAATCTCTTCGCCTGTATCATCTATATGGGGCAACAGGCATGGCAAGTTTCATGCAAACTGGTAAAGAGTAAGTATACGATATTGTCAACCAAACACTGGTGGATAAAAGAGAAAAAAAATCTTTCTCTCACACTCACTCTTACCGACCCCATCCTTTTAGTCATCTCTTTCTGTGTTTCTCTGTTTCTTCTTCTACTTTTCTCTGACTCTCTTTTGTTTCTTTCTATCTGCTGAACTCTTGCTCTGACACACAGTCTTGCTCTAATTTTGGGGGGTCTGCTGGGCACTGAATTGCTGTCGTAATTTTGGAGCTACACTCATTTTTTTTGTGCAAGTTGTTTGTCTCATGCCTCACCAAGAGAGCCTTTCATTTGCTCTGCTGTGGGATTTTGAAAAGGTCCCACTGGCCATTCCATTTACTTTATGTCCCCCCGTCCCCTCGCTATGCCACACACTATTCTACCCCTTGCCTGCCATTCCAGAGTTAGAATTACTCAGTTCTAGAGTAGAAGTGGCTTGGCACTCCACTGGTTCCAATTTACATTTTGTTGTCCTCATGGTTTCATAATGATTATACTTTTAGAAACGTCTCCATTTAGTACATGCTTCAAAGGTCTTGTTGCTTGCTTTGTGAAACATGACAGAGGCGTGGCATTCAACAGAGTGTAAATCTGTGTTTATTTCTTCTTTTTGGAATTTTGGACTCTTACTTTTTAACATTTCTCCAACATTTTATTACAATAACTATGAAATGGATCTCAGATCAAAGATTATATCACAGATTGATGAGACTGATGAGCAAGTTATTTTTGTAATTCACTAAAAGACTGCTGAAAAATGTATTTGACCTAAATACTTGAAAATATCTTCTTTCCAGAGATAAAGACATCAGCTGGTGACTTGTCCAAATATATTTTGGAGTTTTTCTGTAGTTCAAGAGTTTAGAGCTGTTCAACGGTAGGGGTCCAGCAGACTCCCACCATCTCAGTCTTAACAATGTTCAGTCAGATGGACACTACTGCATAACACGATGTAGAAGACAAGGAAATCAGCATGACCATGTCAAACCTAGGTTCTACCTGTCTCTGCTTGGGTTTCTGCCTGGCTTTTGCAGAATCTAACCTCTCAGAGCTAATGCAAATGTGTACTACTTGAATTAGCTTGTACACTAGCTAGCACTAGCTAGCTAACTGTGTGCTTTAATTTCTGTTCCTCAGACTGAAAGTTTGTTTTATTAGAATTGCACATTCAGTGCAGTTACAAGTTCATGAATATATGTGACACTATGCATAAACATATACTATTAATGAAATAACTGCATACAAGTATGAATCAATAAATTGTAAATTCAATAATAAATTAACATAATACATCTACTGAAGACTGCATTAAAAATGGCATAAAATGAACATGTCCCATTTCTTAATTGGTCAATTGGTTCTATGCATTTGTATCCAACTTCCCATGCAAATTATGGATTAATACCTTGGTGGATTAAATGGTGGATTAATACCTTGCTTCTACAGAAGATACAGAGGTTTCTGGAGAACATTTGCACAGGTGGCTCAAAGATGTAAACTCTGGATCAAAGTTCAAATAGCTAATCTTTAACTATCTTACACCTCTGAAACATGAACTTTAATAACTCCACATTTATCATTCAGTGCATTAATATTCATAGGCAGAAACCGGAAAATATTAGAACATTAATTGCAGGTTACAGAAAAGAACTTCAAAGGATGACCAGAGTGTGGACTAAAATAGCATACTTATAAATAGATGAATGCACATGTCTTTTTAGACGATGTACAAAGAGAACATTCAGCTCCTGAGGGACTTTGGAATTTGATCCAAAACAGGATCAGGTGATGCAGTAGCTTCAGGCACAACTATGAGATGAGTGGGAAGAAAAGCACCAAAGGCTTTTAGCAGGTCTTTACAAGAATGGAAGTGTATAGATCTAAAGGGAGGTATGAGTAAATATGATGGTAGCGGTGGTGACTTGTTTTGGTTGGATCAATACAGACGACCCGTAGTAATATAAGAACAGAGGAGCAGAAGAATATCCAAGGTCTAATTCTGCAGTCGAAAATGACACATTGAACCAAGATCTAAGAACACGTTTATTAGCTTAATCCAATATTAATTTCAACAGATTTTTTTTATTAATCACACATGTATGTTCAATTGAAATACAAACCAACCAACCATAATATATATACTGTTTCTTTACACCGATAGTTTCCACTTATAAGGAGTGATGTTGTCTAGAAGACATCTAGACAGGAAAGCCTCTTCATAATTGGAGGCATTTGCCTAATTAACAGAAAAATCAGAAGCGAAGAATGTAATTTTCAAGCTGTTTTTGTTATCATGCTGTTTTGATTAATCTCTTAGTTTTTCTCCTCCTTTTAGTCCACACTCGGCAGAATGCGAGTGCTGTTCTGTCAGACCTTACTCTCTTTCATTCATTTACATTGACCCTAATCATCAGTCTAAGAGCTTCACTTTCTGAAACATGAATGCCAACAGGATGCATTAAAGGAAAGTTACATTGTTGAAAGATCTGTTCCAGGTATCATTGTCAACAACCTCAAAGCGAAACCCTTGAGTGCTCTCCATTCACTCTCCAAGCCAAACACATTATACTTAGTACATTCTATTTCTATATCTTAATGTGTGTGGATGCAAATTGTTGCTGTCTGAAACAAACATTGAATCTGTATGTTTTATTTGTTTATTTATTTATTTATTTATTTATTTTGCCCCAACATAATTTGAAAACACCTGGTGTTTGAACAAATTCATGATGAACAGATCGACTGAAATGGTCCACAATGATTTAGAATAAGTTTTCATTGAAGATATGCAATGTTTTCTTCCCCTTCCTTGTAGAGCATGGACTACATGAACTACATAATGCAAACCAGCTGAGCTATCTAGACTGTCCACTCCTGGGCATTAAAGAACAATATAAAAAAGTTAGCTAACAGGCTGACAAGTATTTTATTCACATTTTTGGTTCAAAAGTAAACATCATGTAAAATACCTTAAAATGTTTTTTAAGGTAAAAACATTTAATATAGCCTCTATTGTTTTAAGTTAAAATACCTTTTTTCACTATATAAATCTACATCTCAACATGCAAATCAAAAAAATATTACCACCCCTCATTAAGACACCTGCCGTATGCTGTGCTGAACAAATATGAGTCTGAAATATGACAAATAGTCTGCAAGTCAAACAAGATGTCTTTACTCTCCCACCTAATTAGTAGGTTAGTTTGTTAATTATGTTTGGCTCTGGGGAAAACTGCCATAACATATAGAAAAAGCAAGGTAGTGAAATGATTTTTTGCCATTTTTGCCTGTTAAGACGAGGCATTTTGTAAATACATACATGTCTTTTCTCAGTGGTGTTGTAATACAGTTAGCAGGTTTGTATGAGAATCTTACAGACCTATTTTCTGTACATCATAAAAATAAAGGTGCCAAAAAGGGTTTGCCAGACAAGTTTTTGCTCTTCCTGTCAGTGGATGGTTATTAAAAAGACCTGTTTTTTTCCAAATGAGTATGAGGGTGAAGAACCTTTTTTTGGCTAACTTCCACACAATGTAAACATACTGTTGTGGTTAAAGGTAATAAAAGAACATTTCCCTGAATAATTTAGAAATCTTTATTTTCACACACACACACACACACACACATGCACGCACACCCATACCTACATGTACAAAAAATCAATCAGTCAAACTAACAAAAAAAGTCAGCTTTTCAATCAGCAATATCATGCACAAGTGCAGTGATCTGTTCTCTTCCTGAAGCTATATGATGTCACTCTGTTGCCTAACATCAGTTTACTGACATCAAGTGGACGTTCAGAGACACAACAACTTGCTGAAGAAATCAGAGAACGTATCAAGAGGTTTAAAACAGGGCATAAAAACCAAGATTATTATGTAAAATCATGATTATTGCTTAATTATGTTGTGTGTTTGTAACTGCAGCCCAATGTAGGTCTTTGTAACTCCCACTTTTCAAATGACAGCAAGATCTTGTGTCCATTGTTTTTATTGCTTCTGTCAGAACAAAACCTCATATCTCAAAAACAGTAACTTTTCAGAAGAAGGAAAGAACATTCTTTACTTATAATTAAAGTTAATGTAAATTGTTTTTCTCAAGCAATTTTATAATTTTAAAATTATTGCACACAATGTAACTGGCATTTTTAAATTACGTATAAAAAACAAACAAACAATGCAATGTCATATATATATACATATAAAATATTTTTTAGGCTTCTTTTTATATACTAGTCTCGTGCAGGTCGTAAAATCTACATAATTTACCCTGAGCTACTGATTTTCAGGCTCTGTATGTGCATAAGACATGCGTTTTTAATCTCCTCTTCTGCTTCTGAATTTTCTCAGTCAGGAACGTGATTCTTTTCTCTTCCTGCTGCTGAAAGAACGAAGACGCCACTTTCCTGCGGAGGCGTCGAGCGTAGACTTCCAGGAAGGCGAGGGAGTAGCTAATGAGGTAGAGTAGACCCAACGAGAAAAGCACATTCGCATTTAGGTGGCTTGGCCTGGCCTTGCACTGAGCTAACTCGGAGCCAACAGTGGTCCTGTAAGTTTTACTGAAATTCACCATCTCTACACTACCACATCTAAATAAGGCACAGAAGCTGTACTGAAAATCAACCTATTGAAGAAAAAGAGAACAGTGAGATTAGTGATTAATATTTCTTTCCCATGATCTTGCTAGTTATTATCCAGAGTCCATTTAGTGTTGAAGAAAGTAGGACCTACCTTAAAATTAACCTGTACTGTAATATCAGTGGCCGGGATGTCCAAAATCCAAGTGCCACCAGTTACTAAAAGATAAAGCACAATGCGGTCAAGCATTACCAGCATGACTGTCATCAACACATATAGAGTGATTTGCAGAATGGGAACCAAACACCTAATCAGTTCTCGTTTTGTCATTCTGAAACTGATCGAGCTCACTCCATTCTTCACGTCCTTTGCTTCAATTTCGATCCCTTTATCAGTGGCTTTCTGTCTGAGCAGCCCAGTGATATAGACATTATCAAACCTCACTGATGTCAGGTACGACTTCAGGTAAACAGTGGATTCCATGAAAAGATAGAACACAAAAACAGCAGCGAAGATTCTGCTGAAGAGCAGCTTCAGTTCCTCTAGTTGTTGTTTGGCTTTTGAAAAATCTTCCTCAACATGTTTGCTTAAGTTGGTCAATCTGTTTCTCAGCTCACCCACATTAATGTCTGTAAAGTGGTCGAATCTATTGAGTTTTTCCACAAAGGATAAATCTTGGTGTTTAATGGTCTGAATGCTGCTGACCATGTTGCTCTTTATGCTGTTGCTCAGCTCAGATGAATCGAGGAGGCTATGCGCCAGGTTCTCTGATGTGCATTTCATCAGGTGTGTAATTGTAGCTATGTTAGCAGCAATATTAGGAAGAATGTAAATCACTACAGTCATTGCACATGTGGAAAGGACAAGTTTGCGTCCCTGTCTGGTGCCCAGTGTTGGAAACATCAGTGTAAATGCGCAACGGAAAGGGTGAACAAGGCACGAGAAGATGAACACAGCTGCTGCGTAAATCCCTGCGGAGAGGCCTGCAGTGAGCGGGTCGTACATCAGGAGCCTGTTCAGCCAGTGGAACAGCAGTGCAGCAGTGCCCACAGAGATGGCAAGGCACATGAGCAGAAGGGTAAAGATTTGTCTGGCACTCTGTGGAGTTGGAGTGGAGTAGGAGACCCAGATAAATTCCATTCCATTCCTCAACAACCTTCTGTTAGAAACACCAGACAGAGGACAAGAAAGATAGAAGATAACAATGATACATTCTACTGATGCTATTTTCCCACCATAGTTTCCCACAAAAGTCACTTTAGTCACTACTTTAATTTTCCACACCAGTTTCAGTCATTAGTGAATTCAGGGGTGTTCAAAAAATGCCTAAAATGTTCAGTACATAAGGCTTAAGGACCCAGACTGAGGAAATCCAAGTAGATTATTCTGATTATCTAGCACGCTTGTATGTATTTTGTAATGAAAGTAGGTCTACACTGATCAGCCATAAAATCTAAACCCCCAACAGGTTAAGTGAATTATCTAGTTATACTGGCACCTGCCAGGAGGTGGGATATATTAGACAGCAAGTGAACAATCAGTTCTTGAAGCTGATGTTAGAGAAGCAGGAAATACTGGCAAATGTAGGCATCTGAGTGCCTTTGACAAGGGTCAAATTGTGATGGCTAGATGACACATTTTCATGTCCAAAATGGCAGGTGGTGTTCCTGGTATGCAATAGTATGCATACTTACCTGGTATGCATACATGCCAAAGAAGGGATTAGGGCTGCAACTATCGAATATTTTTGGAATCAAGTATTCTGTCGTTTAATCGATTAATTGAGTAATCGGATAAATCATACTTCTGTGTTTTTAAACAACTATATCAATAGTGTGTTATGCAACATGAAAGGCCTCTTAAAATGAGCCAGCAATTGGCTGTTATTCCTCACAAAAAAAGTTTTCATTCAAACTCAACACTTTTATTAGATCAAACCTTAAAACCTTTGGCTTATTGGCTCCAGAACTAAGCCCATTTAATGAACCGTGAAACATTTATGATGTACATGAAAAAAAAACTATGAAATACAACTTTACAAACATAGGTTAGTGAAAAGTTACTCAAAACACGCCTTCCCCATACATAAGGTACATATACATATGTACTGTTGTGGTAGGCCAGGTCTGTTTTACCGTGTATACACTGCACTACATTGTCCGCCTTATGCAGTGTAAAGTGGTCCCACACTTTAGACACTTTCTGCCCTTTACGCACACCAGGATCTTCATTTCCCACCATTTCCATAGAGAGCAAAGTAAACGCCCCGTCTTAAATCTTTGAAATGCGTATCAGTTAAAACAGTCCGTGTGAAACAGTGATACCGGAGCTGCACAGTGCCTACAAAGGGGGAGTATTACGATAGCAGAGACATTTTAAATAGATGGACTTCGGTTACATAAATTAAACGAAGCCTCGAGGCAAAGATTTTGCCTTGAACATTTTTTGTAATCTAATTATTTGAGTTACTCGAATAATCGTGTCAGCCCTAGAAGGGATCATTCAAAGAAGGACAACCAGTAAACTGGTGATAAGATCCTGGACACCCAAAGCTCATTTACTGCCAGCCCATCTGGTCAAGTCCCACAGAAGAACTACTATAGAACACCTTGCTGAAAAAGCAGTGCTGGCTTTAAGAGGAAAGGTGTTTGGGGCTGTGCTACTGCAGATCTGTCAGAGAACCCAGGCTGACACATGTTCACAACAGAAAGCACGTAAAATGGGCAAAGGAGCATCAGAACTGGACCATGGAACAAGGGAAGAAGGTGGCCTGGTCTGATGAATCACATTTTCTTTTTCATCATCTGGATGGCTGAGTCTGTATGTATCACTTACCAGGGGAGGAGATGGCAGGATTTGCTATGGGAAGAAAGCAAAGCAGTGGACTCAAGTTGTGCTCTGGACAATGTTCTGCTGGGAAACCTTGGATTCTGGCGTTCATGTGGATGTTACATTGACATGTACCACCTATGTGTCAAACATTGCTGCAGACCAAATAGACTTAATGGAAACAGTTTTCCCTAAAGGTAATGGCCTGTTTCAGCATGATAATGTGCTCTGCCTCACTGCAAAAACTGTTCGGGAATGGTTTGAAGAAAAAGGTGTTGACCCCAAATTTCCCAGATCTCCATCAGATCTTTAGATGGATGAGACCAACTTCTGATCTATGGAGACCCTACCTAACACCTTACAAGACTTAGAGGACCTGCTGCTAATGTCTTAGTGCTAGATGCCAACAAACCTTCAGAGATCTTGTGACATGCATGCCTTGATGCAACAGAGTTGTTTGGGTGACATAAGGGAGACTTGCACAGTATTAGACAGGTGATTTTAATGTTATGGCTGATCGGTGTATGGACAGAAGGGGATAATGTTGTTTAAACAGATAGATAGACTGTAGTGATGGCAATGGCGAGTTAACTTCCATGCCATTGTTCAGACAGTGGACTATTTCTAAAAATAGCTACTTGGCTATTTTGTTTTGTTGATTTCTTCTTGGCTAATTAAGTAATTATGACTCTGTCACTGATTTCTATCACTCTTTTAAATAGCTAAATAGCTTAATCTCTTAAGACTGGTTCATTTAGTTAGCTAGAACATTTATACTGAAATTTAAATACTAAAATGTTTCCTAGACAAAAACAAAACAAATATTTGTTTATTCAGCTGATGGTAAAAATGTGAGCTTTACATTGATTTATTTATTTCCATAATGTGCCATTTTAATGTGTTTCCTTGTTTAGTTGTTTAATAATATGTTAAAAAAACAACTTCCATGCCAACTATTATTTTAACTGTCTACCCACAAACACATACTGACTGCACTGACAGCCCACTGTTTTATAACTAAAGAAACTGTCTAGAACTAACCAGAAATTGCACAAATTATAAAATCTGTGAAAGACAAGCAAAGCAATTTAGGGCTAACCTATGGTTTATGTTGGCACACAATAATAATGAATTCAAAAAGTTAAATGACAAACCTTAACATGTGCCTCGAATTCCACAGAGGCATTTTGCTGCGTACAGTTGGAAGGACGGATAGATGAACAGATGAATGGATGGAGGAATAGATGGATGGATGGATGGATGAATGAATGGAGGAATGGATGAATGAATGGATGGATGAATGAATGGAGGGATGGGTGAATGGATGGATGGATGGACAGAGATAAAAGCTTAAAAGCCAGCTGCTCAAATGTCAGAGCCTGTCAGGATCACATGAAAGAGATCACATCCCACCAACACATACAGCACGAGAAAACACACACACACACACACACACACACACAAACGTCATGAGTCATGTTCTTGCTCAAGTTCACATGATAAATACTCTGGATAAATATATGTTGCATCCACACATCCACACACACACACACACACACACACACACCGTGTCTTATGACATGGCAAGTTATAGAACAGTATTCTGTGAGTGTGTTCCTTGATGACTTGAGTGTCTGGTGACTAAAATGAGCTCAGAGAAGTTCCAAAAACTCCAAATATGAGTAATATCTATCTCAGTGGAGGATTGTTATCAGATTTTAGTTGCTATTTATGTATTGGGGCTGCAGTCCAACTTCAATTGTTGACTAAAATGGTCAGTAAGTTACTTTTGAGCCCTGAACATAATAAAAAAGGAAGTGTAACAAATGAACAGAACACTTAAAAGATAAACTTGTCAAGCCGAAACTGGAAGTGTTGTGCCGTTTTATGGTCACAACAAGAGCTAACAAGAAACACTAACTTGACATGAATGGGATTTTTACAAGTAGGAAATACAATGATACATTGAATATGATTTTATGTATGTTTACAATTACACTTTTGACAATAAAAATGACAATAATAAAGGGTTCTTTGAAGAGATGCCATTGAACAGATTGGATCTTATCAGTGATGCTACAGATTTCTCATGAGCAGACTGGGACAAACTGATTAAACCTTGAGAATCAGGAACTTGTTTGACTGGAGTGAAAACCAGCAGTCATGCTGGCCCTTTGTGAGTAATATTGGACACCCTTGCCATTAAAGAACCACATTTTATTCCCTAAACACATTCCCAAATGGTCCAAATTGTTGCTTTAAAGCCATATCCCTAAGGAACATTTCAGTGGAGTGGTTCTGTAAAGAACCTTTTTTAAATTAATATTTACATAAACATTTCATATTTCTTTAATGTATATGGTTCTATACTAATAACATGATTTCCCTAAAAACTATATACCCAAGCAAATAACCACTCAGACCATTAAAGGGGACATATTATACCTCTTTTTAAACAAGTTTATAATTGGTCTATGGGCTTTACAAAACATTTTCATAAAGTCCTTGCACAAAATCACTCTCACATAAAGAGATCTCACCAGCTCTATTCTTGAGTTTCAGTCCCTTTCGAAATGAGCCGTTTAAGGGCTCTGTCACTTTTATGCAAATAAGCTGTTGCTGGCCACGCCCCACCCATCCCATGCTTACGCTGCGTGTTTACTACACGTGAAAATGGCAGAAAACAGAGCCGCTATCCAGCCCTATATGTTGGACCCCGAGTTGGACCGAGAGCAAGATGAACACAACACTTCATGAGTGACTTGCCTTTGCTTGTAGCCGTAGCGCTCAGCGTCTTATGTGTGCTCGTAAAACCAGTAGACAAAAATGGCGGATCTTCATATAATCTAGTGGATAGTGGCTCGACAGGTGAGGGGTGGTTCTATGCAAACTTCCTCATCCTAACGTCAGTCCAAACGGCTCATAGAAGCATATGATTCCTCACACCAAAATCTTTCGGATGAATGGATGTTTTTTCATTGCCCTTGGAGTGTTCATAAGAGAAGCAGAGACCCAAATGGAAATACAAAAGGATGCAAAAAGTGAGTTTTGCATATGTCCCCTTTAATTTTAGGATGCATTAATGAATGCGTGACAGAACATTTTTGTGCAGTTTCTCAGGTTTGTCAAACTAATTTTATTTTTCAGAACTGTGTTTGTCATGTCGGCTCAGAGAGGGAGGACACAAATGCGGGAGTTAACAGAACTCAAACTGACTTTAATGATAATCAGACAGATACACAGTTACTGAATCACAATGAACTTGGCAGAACAATACACATGGAGGTTCTCTCTTTCAGAATCACATGAAGGGACCCATTCTCACTGACACGGTCCCAATATTTGAATCGCTCCACTACAGGAGCCATGAAGGCATCTCTGCCTTGCTGGTTAGTCTAGGAAAGGACATGCACACACACAGCCAAATCAATACCTCCACCAGACTGTTTCAGATGGGTTATGTGAGACACAACCATTACTCTTCTCTCACCTGCCCTACGAGCTCAGTGATACCAGCCCCCAGGGAATGCATGCCGGTGACCAGAGGCTGTCTCCTGCACCAGCTAGGTCTTTTAACCGAGAGACATGAACACACAGAACAATCACATGAGACAAACACTTAACCTAAAACGAGGACTCATCACAAGACACCTGGAAACACGAGGGAAACTGATCAGGTATTCATAAGAGAAAACACAAGGACTGATAAGAGGCAAGTGTGTTGCCCAGCAACACACATACCTCACATGCCGGGACATACCATGACATATGGGGGATGGGGGGTGGGGGGGGGGGGGCAGTGACATGACTGGGAACCCAAAA
>JBBPCX010000016.1:14685981-14714388 GCA_037974365.1 Hydrocynus forskahlii | reverse complement strand
TAGTATATTTAGAGCTATAGTTTTAAAATTACACTGAAATACAATGTCACTGATGTCATGCAGAACACTTCCATAAGCACATTATTAGTACATTTGGATTTACAGAAGATTTATAGCCTCACCAGGCTGGTTTCACTCCAACAATCTTCAGCACTTTGAGGGCGATGCGTCTATGTAGGCCCCACTCCTCAATCGCTGAGGCCATCACCAGCCCACTCAGAAAGAGAAAGTTAGTCTCCAGAAAGTACTGAGGGCAGACCTTCTTGGAGGGCAGGATGCCCATGGTGGGGAAGAGACAGACGGGCAGCATGGCAGTGATGGCCAGTGGAAGAGCTTCCGTACACCAGAAAAATGCCATCAGGAGCACCACATATAGACATTTTCCTTCCTGCAAGAGAGCGAAGAGCAAGAGATGGATCGATTAACCGGACGGAGGGAATGGTGGATAGATGGATGGATCAGTGGATGGATGGATGGATCAGTGGATGGATGGATAGATGGATGGATAAAACAATGGAAAGGTGTTGACAATGGATGGGTTTATGAATATATGAACATTTATATTGAATCTATGAACTGAGTTGAACCAAAATTGTTTTCATAAACGTTACTTCTTAGATCAGTCAGCAAACTGAATCCAAAAACCACGCCTGTCCAGTTGGAGAAAAGGTAAAGGACATTTCTACTGAATATCTGGAAGCATCTTAACTGTAGGCTAATTCTTCAGGTACAAGCATTATCAATCAATATTAGGGCTTATTAACCAGTGATGACAATATTATTTAAAGACCTCTATAAAGCTACACATCGTCGCTGTCTGGCGGAAACCTCGTAACTTTACTTTTGGTCTTTGTTGTTTTTTTTTCATAAATCGATACTATTGGTCAGTGTCCACGTGGGTCTGTAAAATGTAGAAATTATTAATCAATGAAAAGTGTTGAAAATAGTTTTTTGATGACACAATTTTGATGATACAGTATTCATTTATTTAGAATATACATAGTTTTTTGAGTTTCCTGAAAAATAGCCGTTTTGGACATATAAGGTTTTGGCCCGACAGCGACGACATGCTATGTAGTTATGAAAGTAAAGAAGGTAAATGTGGACCTTGGCCCTAATTAAGAAGTTATGTTGACTGGCTTTTCTGTGTAATAGTGATTCATAAAATAACTTCCCTATAAAACACTGTACATTACACTCAATGCAGCATCCATTTAATAAATGTCAATTTGTAATATAATTGTTGCATTTGAAATGTATTTGCATAGGCCTACAATGCTTAAGCTTCCTGCATATTATCAATGCTGTGACAGTGTAATTCATAACGAGTGCAACAGGGGCTCTCACACATGAATGAGCTCATTTAGCACTCCTAAAAGAGAAGGACATTTCAGGTCACTGCTTTCTTCATATCGCCTAAACATCTTATATGACTGGGATTAAGCTAGGGACACTTTGTACACTAGCGAAGTTTATCATTTTCAGGGAGAGCATCACAGAATGGCACATGTATTCAAATATCATGTGTGTATGGAGGGAGTGCTGTGGGGGAGTGTGTACAATTTTCACTTGTCACTCATAAGTGACATATTACTGACATGCAGCTAAGTCACAAGGCTGGTTATTCAGCATTTTGTGACAGTGGAATTGAAAGTTACATCCACGTGACTTGTTGCAAGTCAGTAATATGTGACTTATGAGTGACAATTAGTTTACCATTCCAAACTACTGAATTTATAGTTTCAGCATATATTGTATTATATTATATTATAATTTCCACAATCGTTTATCACATTTTACTGAATATTGGTAAGTTACAATATCCTCTCTAATTAGTTTTCTCTCAAATCTAGATGCCATCTGCATACCATCAATGCTTAATTAAAATCTTGAAATATTTGAAATGGTGTTTTTAAAAGCCAAAATATGTGCATTATACATGAACGGTAAAAGGTTTCATTCCAAATAATTTTGAACCATTTATGGCATTTTCATAATGTAACGCACAACTGGCATTTTCAAATGATTAAAACATGAAAAATGAGGGAAAACTTGCTCAGTCAACCACAATATGTTTGATCATCTCATACACTCTTACAAATAAAGGTGCCAATTTTGGTTCCTTTCAGCTGAACCTTAAGCTGCATGACTGTGAAGTTAAAAGCACCTTTTATAATGTCATGATATGCAGGTCCTAAACCAGTTAATCTGCTCTTCCTAACCCCTTTTAGCCAAGATCCATACAAGAGTGTACAAGAAATGACTAATCACGAATTGAGTAACCCCTATAAACCTCAGTTAAATAGATTTTTTTGTGAGCACAGCCTGAATGAATGCTCCATTCCCACAGCGTTGACAATCGATGATTAAACCAAACAAAATGTTTGACTAAATCCTCAGATGACTTGTGATACAAGGTCACTGAACTGGTGCAAGAGTAGCTCAGCACTGAGAACTGAAGATCATGAAAATAAAACCCAAAGACACAAAGCAGCTGTCCTGAGAAGGGTAGATCTAATGGAACAATCACGAGGTTCTGCACCTCCTAACTCCGTGAGCTCTCCATGCGGAGCTGTGATCAGTACGAGCCACAGGGTGCAGGCTGTAAGGCCAGCAGAGGAAAGCAGTGACTCAGACCCTCCGCGTGTTCCTCTTTTGACGTCAAACCGTTTCTGACAGTCGAGGCTTATTACTGAACGCAGCCTACCTTGGCTGGCAGGACGAGCAGCAGAGGCAGCAGGAGCAGCGGCGTCAGGAGCAGGATCAGCTGCTTCCGGACGCTCCACAGCTTCTTGGAGAACTTTCCCAAATCCATGGCGCCGTGAGTCGCTTCTCCCTCTCAGTGACCCCCTGTTCAGACCACGGGAGCTCCTTTTTCCAGCTTTATCGCCTCTCTTTGTTGATTTTTAGCACGGCGGGAGAAGATTAACCATTGGTTTACACGTTAACTCCACGTAATCCACGTTTTCAGGCTTTTGAAACTCGGTGGCAACTTTTCACGTTTCCAAACTGCCCACCACGCAGGGTCTGCGATAAATCAGCCCACCCGAGGAAAGTAAGCACTCACTCACTCAACCCTGTTTCCCTCAGAAAGTTCTTCACTGGACAAAACTGGGTGTGCCACGAGAAACTAAAGACAAGAGAAGACAAGGAAGATCTTCCTTCTGGTTGAAAGCTTAATCATACATTCTGACCACAGCAGGACACTGCAGTGTTCCTTATTAGCAATTTTTCTTGCAATAGTTGCGGTAGTTTGGATGCCCTGTTCTGTCCTTTTTGGTTGGCTGGTGGCCTGGTTGTTAGGGAGTTGCCCTTGTGATCAGACGGTTGTGGGTTCAAATCCCAAGACTGCTAGCGACACCACTGAGGTAGTCTTGAGCAAGGTGCCATCCCCACACACTGCGCCCGGGGCGCTGTGTTCCTGGCTGCCTGCTGCTTCACTTGGTGAATGGGTTAAATATAGGTAAAGAATTCTGTGCCATTCACACTGTGTGCTGTGGTGTGTTCGCATATGACAAGCAGACACTTTACACTTACTTTACACTTTCACAGAGGAAGAGCCATGGCACGTGAGCCGTCACACCCCAAAGCTCTAATCTCGGCTACTGTTTTGCACATACTTAGTTGTATTTTTCATAAAAGGACTTAAAGCTCATAAGCTTATGACCACCTTAGAATGGAAGTCACTAATGAAAGTTCTTATCAGTGGTCACAAAGGACACTGACCCTCAGCTCTCCACCTGAGCTCTACATATAAAATAAACAAAAAAATAAAGGGATGAAACTCTTGCAAATAAGAGCCACAGAGCAGTGGGACCCTGGCGGTCTGTCTGAAAAATGCCAACTCTGGATTTTAATAAATGTAGTTTTAATAGAAATGTCTATTTCCATCATATAATCCACTGTGTATAAAGAGACTGAGACTGCACTCAGATGTCCAAAATTCAACTGAAGAAGAAAATCTTGTGCATTTTAAGCCCCTTTATGGAATCGTCACCACAGCAACCATTGCCACAGCTACATCATTTCAAAAGCAGAGTTTAATACGAGGGTTTGTGATGAAGGTACACATTGCTAATTTTACAGGTAGGAGATTTTTTTTTAATTACAGCCTATTACTTTTGTTGTACTTTGGATTCTTTGTCAGTACTTTGGAATCTTTGTCAAATCAAAAGCAGCCAAAAGAAAACAGCTGTACTTCTGTAACAAGACTAAAGGTTTAAGAGAAATTCCACATGTTTTTCTTTTCCAAATTGCAATAATATGCGAGTGTGCATTGTTTTTTTTTTAATAAAGAGTTTTCTGTGGCACATGAACAGTGTTAAAGTTTCAGAATATTGGCTTCTATTCATGCCCAAGCCCATACAGTCCATACAGTATATGAACACTACACCACAAAAGGCAGCCCATTTTAAAATCACATCATCATAATGTCATGCAGACCTGCACATTTATAGCATTAATTTGCATGATTGCATGATTACCTATTCTTCTTATAGCGGTTAGCCCTGGCCATTCATGCTGACTGCTGCCCTGACTGCTTTTGGAGTGAGGCACTATGCGGAGCACCCAATCAGAATGGAGATCTGTGCGGTGGTGTTGGGGTGTGTGTGAGTGCAGAGATCTGTGTCTCCGCGTGGTTCCAGGTAGGTGGTGTGCGCTGGGCTCTGGGGGGTGGGGTGTCCGTGCTAGGGTCTAAGGGTGTGTCCAAAATCGTGCACTTGCACACTTTAGTGCGCGATTTTAGTGCATAGTACGTTCACACTGACAACCAAGCTAAAACTCTGAAAGTACCCGGATCGTGCAATAATAGTGGCCAAAAAACGCAGTACAGAATGTTGGACACTATGCGCACTAAATGGACACCATTTTGACCATGTAACGGAAGGGGAGGGACTTTCAACAAGTTTTCAGAGTTGAATAATGGCGGCCAACAGTGAAATGCAAGCCCAAGCAGAGGCAGCTGGTTTGTATAAATGTAAGTAACGTTAATAAGATTATTTTACTGATGTATACTGCAGTATAACCGGCAGATATTTTGGTGGGCTGGAGAATCGCGAGCAAATGTTAGTCCATCACTTCCACTAAGTGTAAAACGTTAGTGTGCCATTTCGCACAACTCTTACCCACGGCAGTGTGCACAACATAAGGAAGCGCTCAGTGCTCACTGTGCACTACATTCCAGTGCACTCACGTAAGTGCACGATTTCGGACATACTCTATGTCTCGGCGTGGTTCCGGGGGGTGTTAGGCGTGCAGTATGGAGTCACAAATTAGCTACACATTTGCGCTGTGAAGACTGGTGCCACCATTGGAAAAAGTTGTTTGTTGTAAGATTTTTTTTCTTTTTCTTTTTCTTTTTTGCAAATTCTACACTTTCTGTAATGTGCTGGTTTTTACAAAGCCATGTTAAATGTGTTGGTAAGTTAAGATGTTTGTAAATATGCATCATACCTTGGTGCTTAATTACTTTAGACAGCTGAGTACATGTACATGTGTGTTTAATAATTTTGGCTAGATCTTATGCCACTGGGTGGCTGAATAGGCAAGGTACTAAGCAGGGTAGCCTGTTAACCTATAATCGCTTACAGCATCAGCCATTTTGTTCCGCTAGGTTGGTAACACTTACGTAGGAATTAAACAAGAATGATTGAATAGTACTGATTAAGGACTTACATCACGACTATTAACTTCTGCTGCTTAGTTGTGTTGTTGTCAGTTAAAGCTGTTAATGTGATTTGTAATAAATTAGTAATTTAAAAATACTTAAACTAGTTCTTCAAAAGACATGTAAGATTCAGAAGTTCCTGTTTAGTTAACTGTTAACTACTCTAATCATTATTTCACTGTTACCTGTTGAGTAACAAAGCAGAACCCTTTGTTATTACCCTTTTGCAGCACTATTCATTCATTCCTGCTGAGTTCCTGAATAGTTACCCATTACCTACAAAACATTTTTATAAAGTTTTACCTCTTGCCATGCCACAAATAGACTGATCAGAATTAATTGAATAAATAATTATTTAAGCTGCTTGCAGGTATTTTCCAGTTTTATTATTTTATTTCGGTGTTTCTCATTGGGATGATGTAAACCCATAGAAATGAAAGAAAGTAGAAATCATATTTATTGAGAAACAATTCTTTTTCTGCATTTAACCCATTCACCAAGCGAAGCAGTGGGCAGCCAGGAACACTCCTTGCTCAAGGGTACCTCAGGAGTGCCACTAGCAGTCTTGGGATTCAAACCCACAGCCTTCTGATCACAGGGGCAACTCCCTAACCGCCAGGCCACCAGCTGCTACTTCTTTATATCTTTATTTACGGCATTTGGCGGACGCCTTTATCCAGAACGACTTTGTAATCTTTATAATATCTTTAGAGAGCAGCTTTGAGTAACACTTGTTTAATTAATGTTTGTTAAAACATTTAGAGGGAATGAGTAATGTTTGTTCATTTGAGCTCAAACTGATTATGTCTTCATTTGGGAGCTGCAAAACATTACAAAGCAAAATGAGCCAGTCAAGCCACTTTAGGCTTACACTTCAATAACTGGATACAACCACACACACACTAGGCAATAAAAGAATTAATCCCAATTATTTTTGTGGTAATTAATGATTTCAAGATGGTGATAAGCTTGTCTAATTGCTCTAACTGAGGACTTGTCCAGTTGATCCTGCCACCAGCCCTGCATTCTCAGTGTAGTGGTACAAACATGGTGCTACAAAGTAAAATAGTACCTAAAGATTTTTTACCACTATTTTATCAGCAGTGCACACAAAAACTCAGAAGATGGTTGTAGTTTCATTGGTCATTTTGGAAAGTGAAAATTTACTATGTCACCATCATGGTAAAGAAATAGGTCAGTACATTTCTGCACAATGTACCATTTCATATCACACCGCTCTGAATGACTTTGTTGACATCTCAACCATTGATTTATGCAAATATTTTGATAAACCAGTTAATTAGTGTAAATGCTGTAATGTAAAACAAGACTCAGTCAGCGTTCATAAAACCAGTTCTGGAAGTTTTCAAGTCAGCAAGGACAAGTAATGGAAGGTAAATGATTGTCTCACCTGGAAATGGATGTCTTGGAGAAAAACCCTAAATGAGCCATAATTGCAGATCTCATGAGGAGGAGGATTTTTCTTTCATTTTATTGCATTTAAAGAATGACAGCAGGCACTTTTTTCTCCTCAGGACCACCACTGTGTTACCATTCACTTCAAGTCAGGTTTTCATCTGTGGCTCTCACATTCTCTTTCCTGAGTTTCTTTATGTAAGGTCTCTTTACCTTTGTTCTATTGTTCAGATGCACTTAAGTGGATGGTTTGTGGAGTGTTTTTTTTTTTTTTTGGTTTTTATGTCTCTGTATGATGTATTGCAGTTTCCAATCTTTTCAAAGGCTTTAAAGCTATCTGTGACTTATTGTATGTTTATTTCAAAGTCAGTATGGACAGAGGACTGATATACATACTTCTCCAGTACTGTTATTTAATTATTGCTTGTTACTTTTTCTTGGAATTTTTTCTGCTGTGTGTAATAATAAAAAATGCATTAACAAATGACATTTCTGCTAAAATAGAAATCATGTAATATTTATGTAAAGCACATTTTTAAAAATTAAATTAACTGTTCATAGTAAATGTTGTTGGCCAACCTCTCACAGAAACATTTTTATTCCCTCTTAGACTTACTAAGGAGTAAGAGAGCTGTAAATGGATTCAAAAGCTGGATAAATCCCACACAGCTGCTTTTATGTTTGAGCCCATTTCATCTGTACTTATGTCGTGTCTAACGTGGGCACTCTATCTAGACATTTTTGTTAAATGCCACACACACTGTCTAAAGTTGGGTACCTACGCAAAGTGGAAGAGGTTAGGGGGAGTCAAGTGAGGAAGACATTTCAGTTTGGATTTGAAGTGAGTGGTCATAACTTTTCACTGCTGCTCCACTAGGCCCTCTGCAGGGCAACCAGTTCACATTCTGGTTTTATTTAAGCGTGGCTTTACTGACATCGTTCTGAAGATGTCATAATGGATCTTAATGAAAATGAATTCGGACACATATTACATTGATGTAAAAGGAGGAACCTCTAACCTGAAGCTTTCTTTTCCACATGGTCTTCATCAGGTAGACATTCATGTTCTGCTCCAGCTCTAAAACATCTGCGCCAGGTCATAAAGGGCTGTGCAGAGTTGATTGCCTGGATCAGATGTGTAAAAAACTGGCAAAAAAAGAACTACCTGTTGCTTAGAACCTCTGTTCTTAAGATTTTTTTTGTCTAAAAGAGATTTTTGTTCATTCATGTTTGTTTGAAAGGTTCTTACATGTGTTTAGTAAGTACACAAAAAGATATTATTTCTTAAATAATTGTTATTTTACATACAATGATATTTTCATTCTTTATCTGAACTGCTTATCCTAACCAGGGTCATGGGGGCTGCTGGAGCCAGTCATAGGGCAAAAGCCAGAGAAACACCATGGACGGGTCAGGGCAGACACACACACACACACACACACACACACACACACACACACACACACACACACACTCATGCATAATGGCAGTTAAGCATCTTAAGTACACATCATGTGCATGTCTTTGGACAATGGGAGGAAACCAGAGAGAACATGCACATGCAACATGCACATGCAACTTAATAGCTAGGGCAGCGCTAGTTGACCCTGATAACTGAGTACGTTTACCTTGGTGCACTATATAATGACTGGCCTTTTTATCTTTCTTGCCTTTTTGTTATTGATTTTTCTTTGTACTTTGATCTATGCCTCTGTCATACATGTTTGATCAGCGCTGACCATGGACTGTTTGGATGTGTAAAACTCTTAACATAACACAAAAAATAAAATTTCTTTAACATTTATATTAAATCTATAAAGCTGCTGAGGTCTAGCATGTTAGAATCAACTTAAATATCAACTAAACATATTGATTACAAAATTCTGAATGTTAGTTTATGTGATTCATGTGGCCTGAAGTGATGTTAATACATGTGAGTATTGTGTAACTGTATCTGAGGTTAGAGGTCACAGACATGGTCAAACTGCAGCTAGAGGCACAGTGCTGTGTTAATTTCTCCTTGACAACAGATTCAGAAGGTCTGCTGGTGGTTAGTGTGTGTGTGTGTGTGTGTCCCCAAGTGTGCATTCATAGTTTAGAGGCTCCAAAGTGAAAAATTTGAACATTTTAAATGACCTTTTTGTCCTTTTAAGTTCTTCTGCCAGATGCCAGCATAGCATTCTCTTGACCTTGTACTTTAGTTGCTTGGTGATGCCAGATAGACGTAGAAATGAATCCTCCATAAAACAGTCGAGATTGGACTTGGTCCACAATGAGCATGAAACTGAGTGTCACACTGGAAAAGGGCCATAAGAAACAGTATTCTTTCATTGTAAATCTGGGCGTATGCTACTCAGCTCTCAAAATCTTAGTTTTGGGTACAAGAAAAAACATTATACTGTGATATAAAAGCTATGTTTCTATATTTATGCCCTTTTACGGTTGCTGCCGTGCAGTTATACAAGTGCCCACCTCCCACTACTGGACTCCTGTATGTTTTGAATAATTCTGAACATATCAGATATCTTAATTTATTCATTTCCCCCTCATCTGCACATTTTATCTGTTCCTTTAATTACTTCTGACCAAACTCCTGACCTGGAGGATAGTAAGTTAGAAATAGGCCAATTAGAGTTTCAGTTATTGGTCTGGAACAGGTCCAGTTTTAACTATAGTTTAATGTTTTGATGCTGTGAAGTAAAAACTTCTGTCATCCTTTCACACCGTTTTTACGGATTTAATACTGCAAAACCTTTACATTATACAAGTATCCAAAATGCCTCAAATTTCGAGTGCTGATTAAATCTTGAGGCAGATCATTTGACAGATAATTGTAAGATGAATTGACAGTCTTGACAAATAATTATCATTAATAATAGATAATTACTGTGTATTATACATAATTAAATTGCATCTTGTTTTCAGAATGTCTTACAGTATTTATACCCCAGCGTTTCTGAATATAGCATGGTGCATTTCATATTGAGTTTTTATTGGATTTATTCAGACTTTATATTTTATATTGCACTTTTCTCTGTATGTCTGTGCAGTCATAACATAAGCAATTTCCTCTGGGAGCCATAATGTGTTCTGATTCTGATTCTGATTAAATAATGAATGAAACATCTAAAAATACCGGAGTCTAGTTTATAATATTAAACATACACCAATAGCACTGTAATAAGTGGAATAACTAAAATATAGGTAGTGTATTTCACAGAATATAACATGATATTGACGGTGCACAGAGAGGGGTTTATGACCTATACTTTAGGGACTAAGGTTAAGACCAGCCCCCTGTGTACATCATCCCCAGAAAAGCGCAATGACCCAATCGTTAAATCTTTTACAAAACATAAAATAGCATATTGGCACGTTTAAACATCCAGCTAAAAGGAGCATGCACCGAATATGATGTGACACGCATCAGGACTGCTTTCATTTTGATGCATGAACTAAAAGCCCTGCAGTGTCTTTATGCGTACATATATAATCAGATATGAAGCCACTGGCTGTCTAGGTTCATCTGCAGTGTCAGTCATTGCCACAGGCCCTGTGAAATCTCACTTTTACTATGATTAGTTTTGAACACTTGTATCATAATTATAATCTCCTGCTGACACAAGATATGACATGAGACAAGGCTGCATCATATATTGCCATTAAATGAATATCAAATTGGTCAAACTGGGACACCACACTGTGCTTGATAACCCTCTGATTAAACAGTGGCAAACAGTGGTATTAAGGGGAATGGTGAAGATGTCCTACAGTGCCCTGTAAAAGTGCCCTTAGGAGAGCTATTTAAATACCCCTTTGCAGCCAGAGAAAGGAATGTCAATGTGTTTTGAACCAGACAGGAATGGACTACTACGTAAAGGTTAGGTCACTACCAACGGCTATCTGTTTTGACAAGTATGATGTGGAGAAACAGTACATGACATCATACAGCACAACTCAGGGTCATGCATACAACAAAACAGAGCGTAAGACTATTCAAAGTGCCTATACTGACCTTTAGTAGAGTTTAGAAAATTACTTTTGAATTATAGGCATTTACTTGTACCTTTGGATTATACATTTTAAATTTTGATATATTGTGATGCAGCTAATGAGTCACTTTATTAGATTTGGACTAACCTTGACGTCCACACAATTTAACTTTGTTCTGATTCATAAAACCAATATGGAATATGTCCTCCTTCTTTAGAATCTGAAGATGACAACTTCAGTGATAATTTCAGATGGATCATCTTAAGATGATATTCTCTACAGGGTTTTGTTCAAGAGGCAGACTGCATGGACAGGTGTATAGTTTGGCTGACAGTCTTCAGTGTTGTATCTGATATAAAGTGATGGCAGCCATTGATCAAAATAAATGTTTCTGCTTAAATCAAGTCTAGTCTATTAAGACTTTTGCTGCAGTAATAGTCTCTGCTCTCCTGGGAATATCCCAATAGATGTTGGAACATTAGAGAGGTCAGGGATTGATGTGAACAGTTATTGTTGTACCCATTGTTGACAGAATTTAGAATCCTTCAGCCAGTACTTGACATGAAGCATCAAGATGCTGTGCCCTATTCTATTGGTCAGTGTTTTTCTTTGGAGATTATAATCACACAGTTGATTGGCTGTATCACAATGGGTGCACCTTAAAGTAGGTAAAGTCCCTTGAAGAGGTGTCTATATATACTTTTGGATATGTAGTGTATGACATTTTTTGGTTTTATCATACAGGACACTTCACTCCAACTAGTTGTTCATAGGATTCAAATGCCACATCTCTTCTGGCTTTCATTCTGAGTTGAGGGCTTTTTGTGTTCGCCAGGGAACACACAACCAACCTGCCTATCTAAAGAGCGATCATTCCACTCTCCCATCGAGTGTCTGCAGCAGGGTGGGCTGGACACGGCCAAAACATTCATTTTGATTTGCCACGCTTCATCAAACCTGTCATTTAGATTGGAGTATTGGTCTAAATGCCGGATCGTTTTTTTGTGGGGTTTTTTCCAGACACTTTTTTTTCTCACAGAAGGCAGCCAGAGAGAATCAGCATGATCGATGTGGGATTATGCACAGGAAGGTGAGTGTAGTGTGAAGCTTTTTGGTCTGGAGCTGTGTGGACTGAGGTCATGAGTTTGGAAGTGAGAAGTACATGGGATCAATAACCTGATGGTGTGCACACAAACACAAGGGCTTACTGAGGGATGTGCAATATGGCAAAAATAGAATATCATGATATGAGATTTTCTCAAGATATGAAATGTCACAATACTTATTTTTTCAAACAACTGATGAGTAGCAACAGACAAAAAACAGGCTTACATCTTACCACATTTTCCCAGACACCTTGGTTTCTCTCTCTCTTCCCCCCCCTCTCTCTGTTTCTGTTTTTATCTAACCAGAATAATTTGACATGCCCAACAATTAAACATGTCTGAACAGTTAAAGTTTGCTTTACTGATTAAGATGTCAAGTATGATTGTTAGTTCTCACTATAAATACACCAATACAGTATGTCATGGTATGAAATTGCATCACAGAATACCTTATTGTTTCATATCATTATATCATTATTACCTCGTGGCTAGTGTGTTAACTTGGGGCTAACATAAGAGCTTGCATCCAACTGGGACACAATAAAGCACTTCAAGTATTGTACTTTCATAATGTTGAATGCTGTAATAAACTGAAGATGAAAACAATAGTGTATTAATGTAAAGCACATTTTGAGCACATTTTCCTGTTTCCAAATGTACTGAATGGAGGCACCATCGAAAAATGAATTTTGTGAATAATGGCACCTTTAGTTTCCAGTTATCCAAACTCATGAACTCAAGCTGTAATATGCAAATATTAAACAAGTCATATTCCTGCAGTCATAACATCTTGTTCCCGAATGTGGTTAGAGCATCACTTTCTTGAATTCAGTTCTGAGATCACAATCCTGAATGTGATTATGGCGTCATATTCCTGAATGCGGTTATGGCATCACATTCCTAACTGCTGTTATTACAGCACACTCCTAAATTTCTGAACGAGGTTATGATATTCCTGAATGCTGTCATGAGCATTAGATAGGTTATTCAGTAACATTCAGTAATATTATCTTCAGAAGGATATTGAGTAGGCCCTACGACATATATGCTGCTTGAGAGTGTCATATCGGGCATGCAAGGTGGACACAACTGCGGGGAAGTAGCTTTAAACAGAATGAGCTTTAATGAACACATGTAAGGGAAATGAGCTCACAGAGCGCCAAACGAAACAATCTTAACACAAGACTGATGCAGGGACTGTTCCCGGAAGACCTTCACTCCAGAGGGGATCCAAGCTTGAGAGAGGGTGAGGTACTCGGCTGCTTGTCTGAGAACACTAGATGCATTTAGGCTCACTTGCAACAGTGGCCAGTAGAGCGCTCTACGCTCTGTGGAGTTGCTTGTGGTGAGAGCTGCTCACCGATACATGCCTGCAGAGAAAAGGGGGAGACACAGAGAGAAGACAGACAGTAACTGACACACGTGCCTCAAAGGAGCCTCAGCCCTGCACTGGTCCCACCTGTACAGAGGTTTGGAGCAGTGCAGGAAGTACACAGGCACAAGTCTGTTTCTCCTTCTCTAGGAGCACCGCCGTTAGATAGAGTTGTAGACAAAGTTACAAAGGTTGACAAACCTGGGCAGTAGCTTGGTGGAGGAGCTTGGTGACCACATGCCTTCTCTCTGCCCAAGGTCGAGGAGCCGATGTAAATCCACTAGCTCCTGGCTGTCACGTCTGTGCCCGCTCAACAAAGTCCGTCCCCTTAGTAGTAGGGAGTACACAGCTCTGGGCACGAGTAGGTGACGTCAGAGGTTGTTGTGTGTGTGGTCATTGAGTGTCGGGCTACCCAGGTGAAGGCAATGAGCCTCATTAGCTTATCTGCTGAATAGCTCGACACCTAATGACATGTCCGCCTGTCCAGTGATTAAGGCAGTTGATTAAATTATTGTCCGCGTCGTGTGATTGGTTCTGGGAGAGTGTGTGTGTGTGTAGAAAAGCCCGGCCGAGCCACAGATCATTGTGTGTTCACCCCAACCTTATCTTGTAACGTATAGTCGGGTTTTCAAGGCTTGCTACAGTTTGTCATTTGAGTTGGTTCAAGAGAAATCTTAACGGGCACATTCAGCAGAGTGGGGAAAGGAGTATGGACGACCAGCATCACGGACCAATGCTCCACTGCTTGAACCAGTCAAGTTGGGTGAAACTGAGAGAAGTCTCTGTTTCTCCGCTTTGAGAGTGACTGTGTGTGTTCTCTGTTCTCTCTCTATCCCCTGTGCTTCTACAGGTTTAAGCACGAAGCAGCAGAGATTTCCACGGATTGTGGAACTGGATAATCGGGCCTTGTATGTGCCGAGGGAAGTCATCGCGAGTGAGAAACTCTGAGACTTTATTCAGATTCAGTTTACGTTAATGTATTCTGGAGGAAAGTTCCTTCAGCACCTTTTGTGTTCTTGGCAAGCCTCAGCCCGATTGTGTGTGTGTGTGTGTGCGTGAGCCAGCTCGGGTCAAAGATTTGAGTTTCATTATTAAAAAGAACAGTATCATTATCCTGGTTCCTGCTTGTGCGTCCTTCCCCACACCACGCCATGACACTGGCCTAAGACCTCACTGGCCGGGACCCAGCTTCTCTCCTCGGGACCGTCTCCCTCCCAGTCCACCAAGTACCAGAGGCCGCCCTGCCATCTCTGAGAGTCCAGGAGATGTTTTACCCTGTAGATGGGGGCCCCTTCAACCTCGATCACTGTGGGGTGCATGGGCTCCACCTCCCCTTCAGCCAGCGAACCCGCTATGGCTGCTCTGAGGAGGGAAACATAAAACACAGGAAAAACCTGCATGTGAGGGGATAGTTTAAGCCTTTAAGACACGGGCTTACTTGCTTGAGCACTTCAAAGGGGCCTATAAACCTAGGAGAGAGTTTACTTTATAATCACCTATCACGGTAAAGCAGACACACTTTTGCATTGTTTTCAAATGCCAGAAGAGCAAAAGGTGATCGAAACCATTATACCCTCAGTGCTTGTTAGTCTCAAGTCCCGGGTGGAGAGCCAGACCCGATCCCCTGTTCGGAACACCCGCACCTCCTGCCCAGCCTGGGAACTCTGCTCAGTCACACATGGTAATAGGCCCAAAGGAACTGACCCAACTCCTGTACCGGATGGTAGCCCAAGGTCAGACTGACAGTGGTTCCCAGTTTATTAAAGAAAGCTGAACACATGAACTGGGGACATGAAACTGGGAACCTTGGTTGGACAGGTAGGAACCAGAGCCCGTTTGAGAACCAGTCCACGGCCACCAAAACCACCGTGTACCCTTTTAAAGCCGGGAGGTCCATGGCGAAGTTGACTGCTATGTGCGACCACGGCCTCTGCGGTGCCAGAAGTGGCATTAATTTTCCAGCAGGCAACTGACGGGGAGCCATGGACATTAACCACTTCCTCAGCACTTCAGGCACAAACACAAGACTGCGGGGGTTTTGCACATTAGTGTGTGTAATTTCTGAATTAGGATAGGATAAGCACTGAGGGTATAATGGTTTCGATCACCTTTTGCTCTTCTGGCATTTGAAAACAATGCAAAAGTGTGTCTGCTTTACTGTGATAGGTGATTATAAAGTTAAATCTACTGAGGAATAGGGTACACTAAGCCTGTCTAGGGTACAACCGCTTTGCCTGCTGGATGAACTCCAAGTTGCGGTGGTCAGTGAACAACATGAAGGGGTGTCTCGCTCCCTCGAGCCAGTGGCACCACTCCTCTAATGCCACTTTGACCGCCAGCAGTTCATGGTTAGTGATATTGTAATTTCAAGACGCACAGATGGAGTTTGCTGTGGTTTTGTGACAGCACTGCACCTAATCGAACCTCAGAAGCATCTACCTCCACAACAAAGTGTTTTGTGGGGTCTGGCAGCTGTAACACCGGAGCTGTAGTAAATAGTGCCTTGATCTTTTCAAAGGCTTCTCTAGCAGCCGGGGTGATGTGTAAACTCTTGGGCTTGCCTTTTAACAAGTCAGTCAGTGGTGCTGTCACAATACCAAAGCCACTCATGAACTGGTGATAGAAATTAGCGAAGCCTAGAAACCCCCACACCCCCCTGGCCAATCCGACAGCCAAGGAATGAGAGGTCTTTGACGTGGAACTCACACTTCTCATTCTTGACATATAACTTGTGCTGGAGCAGGCCACGAAGGACCTGATGAATGTGCATTACGTAATCTGCTATAATCTTTGAGTAAGATAAAATGTTGTCTAAGTAGATGACTACAAACTGATGTAGCATGTCTATGAACAGGTCATTCATAAATGCTTGGAAACAAGATGGAGCATTTGCTATGCCATATGGCATTACGGAATACTGGTAGTGGCTGGACATAGTACTGAAAGTCTTCAATTCGTCTCCTGCCCTAATGCGCACAAGGTTATATGCGCTTCGTAGGTGGGGCTTTATGAAAATGCTTACTCCACGGAGCTGCTCAATGGCCGGGGGGATGAGCAGAAGCGTATTCGGGTATTTAACTGTAACGGTGTTGAGCCCACGATAGTCAATACAGGGTCTAAGCCTGGCGTCCTTCTTCTCTATGAAGAAGAAACTGGCTGTTGTGGGTGAACAGGACCTGCGAATGTACCCCTGCAGGAACGCTTCAGCTACATAGTCATCTATCGCCTTGGTCTCAGCATCGGAGAGTGGGTAGACTCTGGACTGGGCTAGAGTGGCGCCCGGCAGGAGATCAAACCCCAGTGACTATTTCCATACAATATAGAGACCCTTCTGAGGTGTTCATCATGTCTGAGGCTGCCCGTCTCCCTCCACACTGTCCCATGGTCATCCCACTGGGGTGTTCACTTAGGGACTCTCGATAGTGGTGGTAAGATACGAGGTTTTACAGTTCTTTGTAGAATAAGGCGACCATTATTTCTTTAAGTTATTTGCACAAAATCACATAAAGAGATCTCACCAGCTCTATTCTTGACAGTTTCAATCCCTTTCAACATGAGCCGTTTAAGGGCACTGTCACTTTTATGCAAATAAGCTGTTGCTGGCCATGCCCCACCCATCCTATGCTTATGCTGCGTGTTTACCACATGTGAAAATGGCAGAAAACAGAGGCGCTATCCAGCCCTAAGTGTAGGGATTTGTGTTGTTCTTTGCAGCCAACAACACAACACTTTATGTGTGACTTGCCTTTGCCTGTAGCCATAGTGCCTGTAGCCATAGTGCTCAGTGTCTTATGCACGTGCTCGTAAAATCAGCAGACAAAAATGGCAGATCTTCAACCAATCTAATGGGTGGGGGATCGACAGGTGTGGGGTGGTTCTATGCAAATTTCATCATCCTGACGTCAGGATGAGGGAGCCGTACAAACGGCTCATAGTTGCATATGATTTCTGACACCAAAATCTTTCAGTTGACGGCTGGATGGATGTTTTTTTTCGTGCTTAGCGTGTTTATAGGAGCAGTAGAGGCCCAAATGGAAATACAAAAGGATGCAAAAAGTGAGTTTTGCATAATATGTCCCCTTTAATTAAGGGAGCCCTAAGACAAGACTGGGTTCTTTATGTCTGAGCACCAGGAACTCTAGCATTTCATGGTGCTTGGGCCCCATGCTAATGCCCAGCGGCTTTGTAGTATGGGTGATGGTTTGCCCTGATACTAAGTGCCCGTCTAAGGCTCTCACAGGTCTGGGGGCTGGCATTCTCTTCACCAGGTGGGAAAGAGAGGACACAAGGGCTCTTGCCAGCCGATCCGGAATCTATAAGAGCAGACACAGGAAAACACATGTTAGACTTGTGCACTTTCATGGAAATGGTAAATTGTGTAATGGGTGCATGTGTAAGAGTAAGGATTCAAGGCTTGTACGTGATCTTAGGTTTGATACGGGGCATGAAGCTACCAGGTTCCCACTGACCCCACAGTACAGACAGAGGCCCCCTAGCAGTCTACACCTCCTCTCCTTGTTCTTGGGGCCGCCACATTCGGCTTGGCTGTTTTCATGCTTGAGAAAGGTTTGATGGTCAGGGCTATTGGCTGAACTAAGGACATCCCTGGTCAGGATAATAGCATACTGCCTTCAATTGCTTCACCAACTCTGGATCAGCTGGTGTGGCTGATGAAGCAAATGAAGCTCAATGCTTACATCTGGGCTGCCTAGGCACCAGACACACACACACACACACACACACACACACACACATACATGCAAAACATACCATGACGTCACAGAGACGCGACAGGACTTGGGTACACCTAATATTCTGCCGATGGGGGCCACTGGGGGCGTGACCGAGGTGACCCAGACATGACAGAGAGTCTCTCTTGCTTTTAAATTCTGCAAGCAGAAGCTGTGATGCCCTGTATGACAGATTGTATCTGTAATGTATCTGTAATGTTCAAAATAGTGTTCTGGGAGTTAGACTTATTCCTAGGATTTTTAAAATTAAACCCTAGTGCATAAATTAAACAGTGTGAAAAAATTCAGAAATCATGTGACACTTTCTATCACTTTAAGGATGAACCATTTCTTTTTGCTTTACTCTTTCACAATAATCATAGAATCATAACCGTTTGTGTCTTTTGAGTTTTATGGATGGAAACACATGAGGTACCATTCATGCTCCTTTGGAGTCTGTGTTTTTATACTGAAATATGTGGTTGATAAAAATGGTTAGTAGAAATTGCAGTTTGCAGTATAGAAGTTGTGAATGTCAGGTAAAAAGCGTTTATTCCTACATGAATCAAGGTCTGCAGTTTTTCACATGTATAAAAACATCAGTATTCTCCCACTCTCATTTATCTAGACATTCACAGACACGTCACCAAGGACAGCCAGATCTCTGAGTCTCATCCATGGCATTTCAAAACACCTGAACCACACACACACACGCACACACAGAGACAACCCCACACTCAGACCCACATGACCACACACATGCAGTGAGTGAGAGTGTGGATGCAGAATCAGAAGCAGAAACAGGCAGTGAGAGAGTCGGACTGAGGCTCAGAACACGGCAGCATCACTGCAGGAGGACCAGATAGAGAACAGAGCAGAAGAGCTTCTTAACAAGACCTCAGGATCATTATCTTATTTCTGCTTTAACCATTATTTAATCATTTTATCATCTCTCTCTCTGTCTCTCTCTCTCTCTCTCTCTCTCACACGCACACATCCTGTGTCCAATTCTTTTCCTCATCAGTTTTACTCTCTCTTCACAAATTCTTTTCATCCCTCCAGCCTCTCAAGCCAGTTTCTCTGTCCACTTTCTATTTGTTTATCTCTCACTTCTTCTCCATTTGCACATTCACAAGTTCATTCTGTGTTCAAACTCTTCATTTTCTCCCTGCCTAATCCTTTCATTGCTTTCTTTCCCTTTTCTTGTCCATGCTCATTCACTTGCTCTTCATTTGTTTTTCCCTGTTTTTGACTTTAAACTCTTCTGATTCCTATATTTCTGTTTAGTTCTGTCACTCTCTTTTTATTTCTCTATTTTGTGCTCCTGACTCACCATCTTGTGTTTTACTCTGCCATTCTCTTTTTCTTTTTTTCCCTTGACTCGCAATTTTTAAAATTTTCACTCTCACTTGGCATTTCCTGATGAACGGATCTTACCGACACATGCTCCTCTTGCAGGAAAGCTCTCAGATCAACTTCACAGATGCAGAAAATGGCAATGGAACTGCACTACTTCGGCTGTCCAACAGCAGCACCGCCCCTCCACCAGTCGGAACATTGTGCCAGCAGGTTCAGATCCAGGCAGAGGTTTTCCTTGCCCTGGGTATTGTCAGCCTGCTGGAGAACATCCTTGTCATTTCAGCAGTTGTGAAGAACAAGAATCTCCATTCACCTATGTACTTTTTCCTTTGCAGCTTAGCAGCCGCAGACATGCTAGTGAGTGTCTCCAATTCTTTAGAGACGATTGTGATTGCGGTTTTGAGGAGCAACCTCCTGGAACTGAGCGACTATTTCGTGAGGCTGATGGACAACATTTTTGACTCCATGATCTGCATCTCTCTGGTGGCATCCATCTGCAACCTCCTGGCCATCGCTGTTGACCGCTACGTTACCATCTTCTATGCTTTGCGCTACCACAGTATTGTGACTGTACGGAGAGCTTTAAATGCCATTGCTGCTATCTGGCTGGTGTGCATCATTTTGGGAATTGTCTTTATTGTTTATTCTGAGAGCAAGACAGTCATTATTTGTTTGATCACAATGTTCTTCGCCATGCTGGCCCTGATGGCCACTCTTTACGTGCATATGTTTCTCCTAGCCAGGCTCCACATCCAGCGCATCGCTGCCTTGCCCCCAGCTGCCATCAGTGTTGGCAACCCAGCGCCACGGCAGCACACCTGCATGAAAGGTGCAGTGACCATCACCATCCTGCTGGGCGTATTTGTGTGCTGCTGGGCACCATTCTTCTTGCACCTCATTCTGTTAGTGGCCTGCCCCCAGCACCCACTTTGCCTCTGCTACATGTCCCACTTCACCACCTACCTGGTTCTTATCATGTGCAACTCTGTAATCGATCCCATCATTTATGCCTTTCGCAGCCTGGAGATGAGGAAGACCTTCAAGGAGATATTCTGCTGCTTCGGCACAGGCTGCCAAGCACCACTCTGTGAGAGTGAGCGAGAGACAGAGATTGAGAGGCAGAGAGAGAGACAACAGGAGAGAGAGAAGGAAAGCGACACAGAGTGAGAGATGGAGGGCATCAGAAATAGAGAGAGAGAGACAGAGACTTGAAGGACTCGTGGGACTGAAGGTGGTACTATTCAAACAGATGATGTATGAGAAGTTTGGGGCCATCAGAAAGGATTCATAGAGGACTAATGGAGTTCAAACATCAGTGAGCCTGATCGTTTGCTTAGAGAGAGGGTCCTCACACTCATATGACATGTTTGTGATGATGAATGGTGTAACTCTGCTACTGTCATTTTAACTCTTCTCTTACTTAATTCGAATTTTTATACAGCTGTCTTTAAGCTTTTGTGCTATTTTTCTATCTCATGCCAGTCAGACCGCTGATGGTGTGAGAGAACTGAAAGGCTGCGATAAATTCTTAGAGGACTTGACAGTTCATATTTCTACAATCTTATGCAAAGTGTTGGCACCCATGCTCAGATTGTATTTGTTGTTTTTCTTGATTGTTGAGCGTAATAGAGGGACAGTTCTTCTTAAGGGAACAATATTTCAAAGTTCACTCATGTTTGGACACCTGACACATAATAATATCTTCTTAACCTTTAGTTTGATACCATGGGGTGGTGTCTTGGTTCAGAACATTTTTTCCAATACAGCAAAATTAAAGTGTGCCTGATTATGTTCATATGTTAATGTTTCTGTTTTACTTCATTAGACTCAATATCTGAGATGTTACAATGGAGTTGAATGATCCACTCAAACTGTTTTTTGTCACTGCATGCACACTAAGCTAATACACTGGTTATGATATGGAACACTACAGTGTGCTCACCCCACCCTGTGCAGAACTGTGACCCTCTGTGTCTTATATCTACCACCATTCCTTGCCTACCAGAGTTTTTGTAAATAATGAATGTATTTATGTATTTATTTTGTAAATATTTAATACATCTTTGATTCAAGTTTCAACATCTTGTTATTTGAAGAAAAAGCTTATGCAAAACAAGAAGTGATATTTTCCATGTCTGATTGGTTGTAACGGTTATAAGTATATGTATATGTTTGTAATTATGTGTGTGTGTGTGTGTGTGTGTGTGTGTGTGTGTGCTTGCATGCGAGTGTGTGTGTGTATTTACACATCTTTGTGCATCTTACAAACGTCACTTGATTAATTAATTTTGTTAATTAATTATTTGTCTGATGTGATCATTTGTAATTTTACTTGATGTTTCGTAGAATGTTTATGATGAAATATAATACAGAAATAAAAATTGCTGTCTTGCATGGTGGTTCTAAGCTATTTTATACTAATACTACTAGTAATAAAACAATAATATGTGGTAATTATAGAGCGCTATTCAAAACATAAAAAGTCTTGATCTGTTGCAGGCTGACTGGTCTGTTGATTAGTACTCTGAATTTCAAAAGTACATTTGTTGATTTAAACATCTAAAGAAGATTCACTGTTACAAAGATATTTCTTTTCGTAAATTAAAAGTCAGCGTCTTTCAGACCGTTTCACATAAATGTTTCATTTAAAACAATAATCTGTTCTTGTTCATTAATACTCAAGAAGCTATTCAGTATGTCGGATACCTTTACCATCCTACACCTTTACTTTTAATTATGAAAGCAATAATATTCATGATTTTGCAAACTGATAAAGCCTCAATGTTCACACATGATACTAATGATACTAATTTGCTAACGTAAAATGGCAGGAGGCATCTTTAATCTAATCCACCTCAGAGTCCAATATGGAGACAAATCTCAAGAAGTTACATTCAGTTATCAATTTAAATGTCACAGTAGTACATATTTCCAAGGCAATATGCTATGGCTGAGGAAACTTCTTTCCCTAAAGGTCTAACTTCATCCTCTCAAAGCCAAATGTACAACTTTCTCCACATTATTTTATATATATATATATATATATATAATTAACTTGATTAGGCGGCCTCAAAAAGAAATCAGAATCAGAGAACTTTATTGATCCCAGAGGAAATTGCTTATGTAATGACTGCAAAGACACACAGAGACACAGAGACAGTAACAATACAATATAAGGTCTAAATAAAATCTAAATAAAAAATCTGTAGAAAGACAAACACTCAATATGAATAACCTCTGCTACATACAGAAATGCTTGGTATAAATACTATATATAAGTAACACAGCTGAGTGAAAAACAACTGACACAAAAGTTTGGAGTAAGTTATTCCACTAGAAAATCAGTAGTAATATTAAGTAATGAAAAAGTAATACTGACCCAAGTAGTAATATTGCACATGAAGCCTGTAGCACATAAGATATTGCAAGTAATTAAGAGATTTAGCACCCATTTAGAAAACATCACATGATTTTGCACATAATGATAATGATTTAATACCCGATAAGAACATTGCACAATATTGCACATGGTAGACCATTACACATCATAGCAAAAATAATGCACATAGTCCCTCACATAATGATAGTATTTCAAAATTCAAGATTCTTTATTTGTCACATGCATAGTCATACAAGTACAACATACAGTGAAATGTATCCTGAACCGCTACTTTTTGGCTGTGCAAACATTAAAAAATGAGTACAAGTTGATATAAGTATAAATGTAAGTGTAGATTGCACCGATTGTTGTGTGGATGTGTGACGGGGGAGGAGTTGTAGAGTCTGATGGCGGTGGGAAAGAAGGATTTTCTGTGGTGTTCAGTGGAGTTTTTTAAGCTGGGTAGTCTGTGGCTGAAAGTACTTCTCAGTTTGTTCACTACGCTGTGGAGGGTTGATCAGCATTGTTCATGATGGACTGAAGTCTAGACAATGTTCTCCTTTCAGCCACAGCTTCCACATTGTCCACTCACTCACCCACCACTGAGCCAGCTTTCCTAATCAGTTTGTTGAGTCTCTTCATGTCTGCCACTTTCATGCTACCACCCCAGCTCACCACAGCATAGATAATGGCACTGGCCACTACGGACTCACCACAGACCAGTGATGACATCAAAATTAGGTTTGAAAATCAAGAGTAGGTTCATTCTCCTCATTTGATTAAGTTACTCTATCATTTTACAATGATACGAATTTGGTTGAATGTTTGAAAATAAATAAAAACACATGGAATCTCAACAACTTGGCAAGAGAAAAAGTGTTTGTAAATTAGTGTGTAATTAAGTAAAAATAGTTTTTAGAACAGACCCAAGAACAGCCCTGACTGAACAGGGTAAGGGAAACAGTCCAGATTAAATGGACACAGAGGAATGGCCCACGTTGAATAGGCAACAAGGGGATGGATGGCTAAATGCCTGGACTTGGTGAGGTCTTGCAAGGAGGGTAGTGCCAGAGTGTCGGGGCACCCAAAGCTACCAACATAAAGGCTAGGGTGGGTGGCAGAACGCTCAAACTCCTGAAGGAGCAGGAGAGCAAGAAAGCTAAAGGAAACGGAGAGGGGAGTCAGACCACCCAGACTCCTGGAGGAGTAGACAGAGCTCAGAGTGGCTCAATACTGTTCAGGCCTAAGGGTGCAGAAGGTTTAAGGGTTTGGAAATGGCAGCTTGCCCCTCAACTAATCCCATCTGTCCTTGCTAACCATAAGGCTTTCACCTAGCTAGGTCTAAGGGTGCAGGTGCAGATATGCAGACATATTAGAGTGCAGTGATGCCATCTATGCCCCCAACTAGTCCTGTTTAATCATAGCACACACTAAAGACTTTACAACCAGCATGCCTACAGGTCCTGGTTATAAAGGGAAGAACACAGATGCCGCTGATCAGGATGATTACACGGGGGGAGGTTCCCCAAGCCTCTCCCAGGTGCTGCTGGTCAGAATTATCACAAGTGGGGAGTCACCCTTGGCCCAGGCACCACTGATCAGAATGATAACTGGGTAGGGAACCCCAGGCCTTCCCCAGACTAGAGGATCCACCCCTGAACTGTCAGCTTTGCTACATACATTTGTTAACATTTGTAAATGTTCCTGAGCCAAAAGTGTCTGGTTACCATGCAGGGCGGACTGGCAATCTGGAGAAGTCCAGACCGGTCGTCAGCCTGCCTTTCTTCTTAACTGAGAAATCAGCTAACAACAGTAGGTGGCGCTCGCCAATACAATCATTTATCATGTGTAAAATCCACAAGTAAAAGCCAACAAAAAAGACTGAACCCCCCACCCCCGGCCAACATCCAAACTGGTGGGCCTATTGGGAGAAAGTCCAGGGCCGTTTTTCTGTCTCGGTCCGCCCCTGTTACCATGTATACTGTACATGACATATACATTTGTTAATGGAATATAATAACAAACAACAAAATAACTGTGATAAACATCATTAAATATAAAAATGCATGCACCAACAGTTCCATCTCCACAGTCATCACAGTAGTTTTACCTATAAACTATATGCTGAGTACTAAGCTCTATGCCACGTCACACTGAAAATACAAACTATAGTCTTAAAGTGACACGGACTTCATGGTTGTCAGTCTGTAGATACCAAATTGTATCTTATTCATCTTTGGGTTTTCTTGATGATAAACAGCCTGTTAACTGGAAAAATGCACTGTGTTACCGGTGTATGATGACGCAGGCTGTCTTTTCAGATCGCTCTGGCCGAATAAATCATGTGGGTGGCTCATTATGTTCTGATTCCACTCCCGTGTGTTTTTCTGCTTTAAAATTAGAAAAAGAAAGACACTGAAGTTGGTTGCCTAAGTAATGTTACGGGAGGTCAGATGTATGAAGTTTCTCAGAAAAAGTGTGATTATGTTAAAAGAGTTCATTCCTTGCCAGATGTGTATTCTTAGTATTATTGAATTAACGTGTCAGTGATGCCATAATTACAAACTGACATCAATTATGGAACCGTTATGTAACATTCAGCACACATGTTAGATAAAGGGTTCATTAATAATTGCCTTTGCGGTTCATAAAGGAACTGGCACCATTCCCCTTCAAGCTTTAAAAATGTCTGTTTTAAATCTAGTTTTTGCTTAACCTTTTTTATTTCGATTTTTGACATCTGGGGAAAATTATCATATATTTCATATTATCTCACAAAATGACTTGCATTCTTTTTTCTCTGCATTTGATGCCCATTTTGATGAGGTTCTGCTGCATTATGAGCAGCAATATTTTAGGTCACTCAAATACTGTGCTGCTGGTTAGAATAAATTAAGGTTGGACGTGCTTTCTTTCTTTGATGTTCAACGTCATAGTTATTGGCAGACAGCACAGGAGGGCGCTATTGAGTTTTTTCTTTTTCCTGTAAGCAGTATAAAGCATGTTCAGCGCTATTGAACTGATTTGAGAGAGATGAGTACTATGGTATTACATATGTACATATATGTATTTATAACATATAATATATAGAAACTGTCAGAACACAGCTAACAGCAGTTCAGACCTCATATTCTTCAAAAACATAATTGAATCAAGTGCTACACCTACCAAAGCTCAATTATAGAAATGTTCAACAAGTCCGTGCTTTCAGTTCTACTCTAACTGATACACTGCACAAAAACACGTTTTTAGATTCAGTCCGTCTTCTATAACTGCAAAACAAAACAATTCCTGTTACTCCTTCTATCTGTGACGCAGAGCACTTCATATGAATTCTGCCACGAGACGTTTGTACAACCTCTTTAATGTCTCTGCTTAAAGAAAAGGCAGCACTTATGAGCAGCAACCTCAGAATGGTGACAGATTTAATCAATTATGCTCTCAGATCTGTTGAAGAAATTCATTAGTCGCTGGTTTGTCTCACCTGTGTCTGACTAAAGTGCCTATCTTAATCTCACTTCTTTTATTCACAGCTCTCCTGCTTCTCAGTTCTTTAATAGCAATTCTGCAATCCACTGTCTACCAGGCCTGGGATGAGCCCTGGTTCCTCTTAAGATTTCCTTTATTTTGTCACATTAGACTTCCTCAAGTAAGTGCTTCGATCCGGAGTTTTGTTGCTTTTTGACACGTTTTAAAATGTTATGAAAATACATTTAAATGGAATGAGTGGTCTTTTCTGTGGAAAGCAGACATGCTTTTGTGTTCTGAAGCAACAAATCAAATTCAGCTCTAGAGAAAATAATGCTCCCTACCATTACATCAGCAACATCTTTGTACACATACAAACCATGGAATAATAAAGGAGCAATATTTATTAAGTTAATAAACTGCTGATGCTTATGTGCCCTGGATTACCTGCCACGGTACCTAAAGTAATGCACTGATCACCCGAAAGACTGAATTTGTTAATGCTATTGGGTAGCAGGTTTTTCGGGGTTTAGGCTAGGCCTCTTACTTCCAGTGAAGGGCAATCTTAATGTTTCAGCACACCAAGACATTTTGGGAAACACCATGCTTCCAACTTTGTGGACACAGTTTGGGGAAGAACCTTTTCTATTCCAGCATGACTGTGATTTGAATGCAATGTCATTAAAGTCCCTGAAGGTGTAACGGTCAGGCATTTCAATATTTTTGTCCATATAATGTAGTATGTACTGAGAGCTACTGATCCTGATTTAAAGAGAGATGGGCACTAATTCATGAATGGCTCTGATCTTTAGTTTGGCTAAACAAACAAACAAAGAAACAAATAACCTGGTGGCCTTAGGCTCATGTGTTGCTGCTCAACTGGGTCCAGTTCCATTGAAATGCTGTTCTATGTTCTTCTGTGGCTGTGTATGTTCAGTTTATCTGTGTCTGCCTTACTTTTCTTGAATTATAGGAAATGTGCGTATATATAACATCCACTTAGCTCTTTTATATGTTTGAGTCATTTATTTTACTTACTGGAGATTCTCTAAAAACATGACAAGTCATGTTTTCCATTCAGCTTAGCTCACTTATAGAAACGCTGAGGTGCTTGTTTATAGTTGTGGTTTTACTGAAACATTGAAACATGTAAGAAAAACATGTTTTATTAAGATGCAGCAAACCTTTCCTATAATTTAAAACAAGAAAAATGCAAAGCACTTTGTCAAAAGTCAGCTAGGCCCTGCAGTCTGATCCCGAACCTTCTGTTGGGTCCTAGTTAGAAAAGGGTGCTGCACTGTGGAGGTTAACACAACATTAACATCTTAAAGAGAACTATATTATCTTTGCACATGTATTTAATAAGACTTAAAAAGGTAACCTTTACCTCATTGCTGTGTCTCTGTTGTAATTTAAACAGTAAGCAGGCAAAGAAAAATTATACATGCACTTCATGAAAGTGAAAAGTGAAAGTGACCATTCTGTCATACGTGAACACACCACAGCACACAGTGTGAACAGCCCAAAATTCTTCCTCTGTATTTAACCCATTCACCAAGTGAAACAGGGGGCAGCCAGGATCACAGCGCCCGGGGAGCAGTGTGTGGGGACGGTCCCTTGCTCAGGGTACCTCAGAGGTGCTTAGCAGTCTTGGGAATCCTGATCGCAGGGCGAACGCCATAACCACTAGGCTACCATCTGCCCCTGCTTGTTTGTACATTAAATAATACTCATTTAATTTTAATGAAAGAATTTGTTTATTTTCGGTAACCGCTTCATCCTTACTAGGGTCGAAGGCACCTGGCGCCTATCCTGGGGGGAGCCAGCCCACCACAGGGCTCACACTCACGCACACACACGCACACTCACGCACACACACGCACACTCACGCACACTCACGCACACACACGCACACA